>RDRW01000160.1:672500-715228 GCA_007896445.1 Puccinia hordei | reverse complement strand
CACTTTTGAGAACAATAACAAATAACTAGAACAATAAAGACAGCTTAGAATCCAACTGTATGTTTTGATTTTCTGGATTAAATGTCACCTACATGTCATCTGATGACGTGTAAATCCACCGGTATAGTTGTGCTCTTCAAGTTTCTAAGAAAATTTGCTACAAGACGCCAACTGACTTATTTAAGTCAAGAATCAATTTGTTTGCTCAAACGGTCCTCATCCTCAATAACAAATCAAGGGAAACTCACATCAAGACCTGAGTACTAGGTAAAGAAAATCATCAATCACCTCATCAAGACGGTTACTCATAGCATTCGACCTTCTTATCATAGTTCACCAACTATAAATTCATTCAAAACGAGTACATCATCTAGGAGGCGATTTTCAGAGGAGATTTAGAGGTAGCTCATTATTAAAATTTTACTATGCTCCAATGTTTTACTCATGTTCAAGTTTATTTCTTGTCTGAAATTTTTTTTTTAGTTTCTGTCTCATAATTTTCAATCAAAATTTTTGTATGTCTATGTCAATTGTTAACGGTCTTATCAGGTAAAAAATAAAACTCAAAAAATACTTATTTGTTTAGTATCATATATTGAAAGTTGTCTTTTTTTGTTTTAAGTTTTACTACTACTGGTGTATTTCAAGTGTTGAAATTTATATGATCTCTCCATCTTACAGATTTTAAACTCCTCCTAAATTGCTGTTGTTTGTAGCTTCAGATCTGGTCAATTGAGTTCTTTCTCTAATGCCTTCTTGAGTCTTGAGGGATTGAAAACTTGACCTTTTCCAAAACAACTCAAGGGTAAACCAACAAACAAGGAAAGGCAAGGTAAGAGACTTCTTTTGGACTTCAAGCAAGCTTTTGATGTACCTTCCAGATCTACACATACAATGAATATGCAATATACTGGCAATTCACCAAATTACACTCAAAGAATCTTATTTTCTACCAGCAGATGGAAACATATATAATCAGCAGAATTTCTGCATGCTTACTCAGGACGGGTAAACCTTATGCTAATTTGGATTTTCAGTGTGTTTTGTTTTATAGGCTAAAATTTTATCAATTAGCAATTTTGATTCTAGTCACGGGCATAAAATGGCCCAAAGTGAACCAGGATAATGATAGAAATGTTTGAAAAAGAGATTAAGATAAGCTGTGAAATTTGAATTAAACTTTGATACAAAGGAAAGGTAACAAGTGAAAGAAAGGCAGAAGAAGACAAGGGAGGAAAACAAAGTAAAGAAATCTTTGAGAGGTTTGAAGAGGTTGATGAGTGTTGGCCTCAGTGATGCCAAGATGTTAAATCTTCTAGCTAACTGGGTGAAAAAGATATGTAATAAGAGTAAAACATGTATGAGGATATTTAGGAATAATTTTTGGAGGAATTGTAGCGTAAAATTTATTAATTTTATGTATTTTTATATCAATTTTAATTAATAAATTAATTAAAATAAAAACAAAGGGGGGCCTGATAAATCAGTGGTTGTTTGATCCCTCTAAGAGCATTAACATTGTTGGCTAATTATCATGTTATGTAAGCCTGGGTTAACAGGCAGGTTAGCTAGTCCTCACTGCACAAAACCCATCTGTGAATCAAATTCTGGTCAACTGACCTGAAATCTAATCAGAAAATTCAATCACTAGCATTGGTTTAGCCTTTTTCAGAAGCCCCCAAATGCCCCGAAAACTCAACAACACTCTCCAATGGATGATGGAAGAGATGGATCCACTCAACAAACAGCTTTAGTTCCTCAGTAGTGACAAGAAGATCTCCCCAAATACCCGTGGACCAAGCACGGATTGTGGGCGACTTGAAGGGCAGCTCAAGCTGCATGAAGACTGTATCTCTGAAAATTTGGCCTATGGCAACTGCAAGTTCAGAAGACAATTTGGGGTCTCTAAGAGAAATTTTCCATACTATATGCAATGATCTG
Organism: Puccinia hordei; assembly: GCA_007896445.1. Lineage (NCBI taxonomy): Eukaryota > Fungi > Basidiomycota > Pucciniomycetes > Pucciniales > Pucciniaceae > Puccinia > Puccinia hordei. The sequence goes on along the minus strand of RDRW01000160.1, from coordinate 713,287 downwards.
GTTTTTTCATGATGAATATTTTTGCAGAAAGGGTATGTCTTTCCTTATCTTCCACTTGAGTAAATTTTGTAGAATTCAGTTTATTGATTCCCTCCTCATTTTACATTACACAGGACTGTTAGTCACTGCTGCCTTTACAGATTCTTGCTTATGGTGTGCAGAAGATGAACCAACAAATACATTTGACTTGCCAATACAACTAGCCGCAATACCCTGCACCCGCTCTGCAAAAGGTCTTGTTGAGCTTTACCAAGAAAAATTTTCTCCAAGCGCCAAAGGTCAATGATCTCCGCAAGATACTCTATGATAAAGCTCAATGTGGTTTTCCTGGGTGCATTGGGGAGTCTTGATTGCACTCACTGGAGCTGGGAGTTTCCCTGTTCTCTGGCCGGTCAGTACAAGGGTAAAGGAAAGTATCCAACAATAGTTTTTGGTTAGAAGCTGTAGCCACCCAGGATACTCATATCTGGCATGAATTTTGGTTTGATTGCCACTCATTGAATGAACTTAATATACTCAAACCAATCTCCTCTGTTGAAGGTACTCTTTACAAATTCTCCCCTCAGATCAAATTCACCATCAACAACAACCCACACCACTATGGCTACTATATTACAGATGGCATCTCTCCCAGCTGGCCAACCATGATGAAATCAAAGGCAAGCAACAACAATCTGCAGTCAAAAAAATTCAAAAAGCTCAAGAGCTGCCTGGAAGGATATCAAGCGTGCTTTTGGAGCCACTCAAAGTAGTTTTCAAATTCTGGACCACCCCGATTGAATGTTTTCTGCTTCAAAAATGCACAATATCATGATTTTTTGTGTACTACACACAACATGATCATAGATGACAAAGCGGAACCATGTATGTGCCATAAAAAACCCTTCACAACACTCAAGTTATTCCTCCTATTCCCCAACACCGCCACCCCTTAATCACACTGAGATCAGCTTTTGACCAATGGACATGCACTCAGAATTTAAATACACTTACCTTCAGCAAGATCTTGTAAATATACATTGGCATAGATACTGTTCTAGAGATATCAATAGTGGCAGAAATATAAATACTGATGATAGTAATAGTAATATTAATACCAATAGCAACAGTGAAAGCAAGTTTGATAGCAGCAGATAGAATCTTCAGTTTCATATGTTTCAACATCTTTCCTGGCGCGCGGCCATAACTGTTGAATTCAGTCTCTTTCCAGGTGCGCTTCACCCAGTTTTTCATCTTTCTTCTTCAAATAGTATCAAAATCTTTGAAAGTTTCATTGCGCAAGATGGGCTGCAGCTGTTTGTTTTTCACGATTTCTTTGTAGGCTTCATTGATCAAGTCAATACTCTCATTTCTGGCAGGATGTTTTTTGCAGCTTTTCAGCATTGGAGCATGAATCAATCATCTCGGATGCAGATTGCGCAGATGCATTGGATTTTTTTCTTGCAAGAGTTGAATCTTTGACTTTTCTCATTGTTTGGTGACTTGATGATTTTAGTGCGTTTCAATTTCTGTGCTTGAGTGTATTCCTTTCTTGTGCACAAGGTTTCAACTGGAGAAGATATATTGGGTGGTCCTTAATTGGCACACAAGTCTTAAATTACTCAATATTTTATTTTTGAATGAGCAATTGGCACACCAAGTCTTAAATTACTCAAAGATTTTATTTTTGAATGAGCAATTGGCACACAAGTCTTTAAATTTCTCAAAGATCCATTATCAATGGATCAAGAGCTACATTATTACAACTTTCCATCACCATCATCAGCCTTGTCATCATTTTCACCATCTTCTGATTTCACATCTTGAGTGTTTAATGGAATTTGGACTGAGATCCAGACGCAAAATGTATTTGCTTGCATTGGATTCAAGTTTTTTTTTTTCACAGATCTTGAATATTATAGCTTGGTTTTTTTCTAAAAAAGTACTCCTTAGAAAAATTTTCCGTAAGAGTGGTGATTTCTTTCTCCAATATCATCAGCTCCATGTGTTCGGACTTAATAATCGGCCTCCATTTTTGATATTGCATTCATTTGCTCTTGAAGCTTTTTTGCTTGATTGAAATGAGCCCCTTGTTTTGGGCCCTTGGCCAGGTTTCTCTCCATATTTTGAGTTCTTTTTGGAAAGGTACTTGTTGGTTGCTTGTCTTTTGGCCTTCTTGATACCCGTTGATCATGATTTTTTCTTGTCAGTGCTTGAAGGCAGATCATATGGGTTTTGTTGCTGAGCTGATGAGGGGTTGGATTCAGGCAAGGATGCAGGTGTTCCATTGATCTGAAGATACAAAAGACAAGTGCTTCTTGCTTTGGTTTGCGTTCATACCAGCATCTCTCCACTTTTTGTGGTTCCAAAGGACAGCCCAAGCCAAATTGTATGTGAACACCTTTTGAGCATCATCGTAGTAATTTTCCTTTGTGAGCTTCAGATAGTTGGCTTTGGATGTCCCAGAGGGTGGGTTATTCTTGATCCGGTTTTAGTAGCCTGAAAATTTGACAGTGGCTTTTCAAATTAGATCCCATCTGAAAAAAAAAACACATTAGTATTTTGTTTTGTTTTGTGCAAGTTACATAGAATTTTTTCAATTCACACATACCTATTTGATAAGCTTTTTTGTTTCCTATTTTTGGTGCCTGTACATTCTTCAAAGGACTGTGTGATTTGCTCGCAAAATTTATCCTTCTTCTGAGAATTGTTCATAAGCATGTTCAGGTTCTCCAATATTTCAATCCAGCAACAGGCCAGTATTTTGTCCTCAACGGGGGAAAATTTTGGAGTCCTGGTGTTGCCCGTGTTGGACATGCTAGTCTGGGCTGGTGTTGTTGGTGTTGTTTATATCTAGGTTTCAGCCTTCAAGTCCCCTGATTTGGTCGGAGAGGCTAACTTCAAGATAGACATTGAATATGCAATGTGGCCTAGCCTGAGGCTTAATTTCAGGCTAATGATCACTATATTTAGCATTAGCCTGGAATCAAGCCTCAGGTTTGTTGAACTGGGGTAATACTGGAAAAATGTGATTGCCTGTTGGGTTAACTTGCCAGAAATTGGTTATTTAACCCAACAAATGCAAATGCTCTAAGGTATCTTGCAATAAGCAGAGGACTTGAATAACCTTTAAAAACTGGGATTGATAAATCAGGGGTTGTTTGTATCCCAGGTGTACGGAAAGGAAGGGGAAATCGCTACAGAAAGAGAAATGGTTATAAATTACTGTTATCAATTTATTTACCCTTTTTGGGGAGCTTTTGCGGGGAATTTTCAATGGGACTATTGATTAAATACTTAAGGTACTTACCAGGCAAGAGGCTGGTGGCAATTCTTTGTTGGAAGCGGGTAATATAAGTAATGTAATGTCTAATAATCTGGGGAATCCTTTCTTGGGGGGAAATGGGGCTCCTTAAATACCTTTTGGTACCAGGGAGCACCCAATTTTTCAGTAAATGGCCAAATTGTGGTGTATACACCAAGTTGGAAGCTATAAGGGTGTGTGTCTGGACCTTGTTGATTTCTGTAGTTGATTTTTTAGTCTGGAATGCGGCAATCTGGTCCATTTTGACCATATCTTGTGTCATTCTCTGTGATGCCAAGGACTAATATGCTTCTAGCTACACAAGGTGCAAGGCAAAAATGATGGATCAAAATAGGTATTTTTGTATTTTTAATTGTTTACATTAATATTAAAAGATTAAATAACTTATGGAGGGGCCAGAAAGCTGGGGTGTTTAGTTCCCTCCAAAAGTTTTTGTGCTAAAAGCAGGGGAACTGAAACTTTAAAACTGGGGCCTGCAAGCAGGGGTGTTTAGTCCCAGTGGATATAGTGGCTAACAAAGGGCCACAACTCCTCATAGAAAAAGCCTTAATGTAGTATGCTTTGAGGGAAGGTGGTGTTAAGATTTCAGCTCAATAAGAAGAAGCTATCAAGGGGGGATCCAGAGATAGGACCAAGGAGGATAGGAAAATATAAGTTGATTCTCAGACTCAATGCTTTTATTTCATACATGAGGAGCGGACTTAAGTAGACAACTAGAGAGACCCCTTGCAAGATCCAAAGGGCCTAGACATGACTAATCAATAAACAGGACAGGTGCCAGGTGACAGGGGACAGGGGAAAGGAGAGGAACTGTAACTGGAACTGGGAACAGGAACTGGGAACAGGAACTGGAACTGGGGACAGGAACAGGAACATACTGGAGACAGGACAGGGTACAGAACATCTCACTCAAGATGAACTGGTGACAGGAACAGGGTACAGGGAAATGGAACTGGGAACTGGGAACTGGAACAGGGAACAAGGCCACTTGGCCATACAGGAGAACACAAGGCCACTTGGCCTGACAGGAGGAAGGTGAGCGGAGAAGACATGTCAGCCTCCCTGATGCCAAGGACAAGTCCTTCTAGCTACAGGTGGTGCAAGGATATATGGAAAGAGTATATAAACTCTGGGTAAGGTACAATGTTACAATTCCCAAAAGATATGGGGGAATTGTGATGTAAAAATTGAGAGAAAAATAGGTTAATAATTATGTTAAATAAATTTAATATAATTAAAAACCAGAGGGGCCTGATGAATCAGGGGTGGTTTAGATCCCTCTAAGGTATCTTAAAAATAAATGCAGAGGATTTAGGTACCTGGAACACTGGGGCCTGTTGGAACAGGGGTGGTCTAATCCCAGGAATGGAAATGGGGGAATATCTTCAAGAGAAAAGGGTTATTACTTACTAGTAATAAACCTTGAGGGATCTTGGGGATATTCTGGGTGAAACTGGACAGTTTGAAGCGCTTGGATGGATGGATGGTGGTGCTGGATGGTCACTGTGAAGTTGTTGGCGAAGACAGGGCTAAAGAATAATAACTACTAAGAAGCTTACCAGACTGGAGTGTTATAAAGATATATATCTAATAAGAAGTGGGTAAGGTTGTTAGTGGGTATTGGGAAGCATGAGGAGCCTTCTTTGGGCGGTTGAAGAGCTCCTTAAATAGTCTTGGGTTCCCCCTGGGGACCCTGTAGGTATTATTGGCCAACTTGTGGGATCTTTGGACCACATTTTGGCCATTTTTGCTTTCTTGGTGACGCTTCAGCAGCCCCTGCTTTGAATACACGTCACCAAATTGATTTTATTAATGTATTTACCTTTATATTGTCTTACAGTCTGTGGTACATCAGTACTGGTTGTTATAGATTTTAATACTAGTGGCTTATTGTATTTTATAATAAGCCACAGTATTGTTTGTACTGTTTGTTCAGTCAGTATATATTTTTATTTATATGTATAAATAATAATACACTCTAATATAATTAATTATTTAATCCCAGTAACCTTTATTGCATATGTAACATATGTAATGAGGTCACTGGGGCGTGTTTTTACTGATTTGGGTGTACCTGCGTGACTGTGGAGTCCGCGTGCCAGCTGAGAGCCTGTAAGGGGCTTACTGCTTGCGCGGGGGCTTATATCCCAACTTTGGCGCGGGCTTTCAGTCACGCGGGTTGAACTTCAAGTTCTGCGGACTGCAGTACGCGGGGTTTGAGTAAAACACGGTGTATTTACACTATCTCCCCTAATTTACACAACACCTCATTTCCGTGACTGGAAATGGTGTTTAAGCATATGTATTTATATATATAAGCATTTAATCAAGGCAAGTGCTTTTTATTAAAAGGTACTTGCTAATTCTTCTTTGCCAATTTACATAGTGAAGGAGTAAGATTTAGGGGTACCTGTGAGTGAGGTACCCTAGGTTAATTTTAGTGTAGATTCAGAATATCAAATAATATTCTAACTATTATTTGATATTCTATTTTTATAATAAGTTTTTTGTAAATCCTGTGACAGGTTGCTCTGTCATAGTAGCAAGCTGACATTCCCTACCACCAAGATAAGTCTCCGGAAAAAAGTAAGTTTCTAACTAAAGATAAGGTCATTTAAGGAAAAAAATTTCAAGAGGACCTCTTGGATGCCCTGTAATTTCTCAGATGAATTGCTCCATCTGGGATATTATTTTCAGGTAACCACTCATCTTTGTCCGCTGATTGGTTCTTATATCTGACAAGATAAAGCCTTGTATCTTTTCCCTGTATCCTTTCTTTTTTATCTTTCAGGATTTTATGTACTTTCAATTGTCCAGAAGGTGGGACCTCCATCAGGGGAACTGGTTGTTGAGTGACTGGTTCATCCTCAGTTCTAGATTGGTACTGTTTTACCAGACTGACTGGGAATACTGGGTGTTTTCTTGATAGTTCCTCTGTCAGTATGACTTCCACAGCATTTTTTCCATGAAGTTGTTTAATGGTAAAGGGGCCTATAAAAGGGGGCTTTAGCTTCCTGCTACCTCCCAAGTTGTTGAAGTTAATAGTGGACAAAAGGACCTTGTCCCCTATTTTAAACTCAGGTTCTTTGTGGCTTTTATCCCATCTCCCTTTGTTGTATTCTACTGCTTCTTCCACACATTTCTTAGCATGTTGTTGGGTTAGATCTAACATTTTCTTGAAATCTAGTGCTGTTGGATGCAGGTGGGGTAATTTATCATTCAAAGTATCTTTGGGCATGCGTGGTATCCATCCTCTTTCTAAGACATATGGAGCTTCCTTAGTGGAGGAATGTTTACTACTGTTGTAAGCAATTTCCAATGCTGGCAGTAGACTAACCCAATCATGAGTATATCCATCATGATGTTTAAACTCAAATCCAAAGGAGCAGAATCTACGTAGCATGTCTTCTAGAGTTTGTATCATTCTTTCTGCTAACCCATCCGTCTGAGGGTGATAAGCTGTGGAGAAAGCTAGTTTGGTACCAAGCATGTCATGTAGGTTCCTCCAGAATTCTGATGTGAATTTGGGATCTCTATCACTAATTATAATTTTGGGAATACCTACATCCGCCATAATCCTATTCCAAAATAACAGGGCAACTTCCATGGCAGTATCATCTTTATGGTTGGGTATGAACCTGGCTCTCTTGGAGAATCTGTCTACAACTACTAGTACTGAGTTATATGAGAAGGATCCTCCTGGGGGTAGGCCTGTTACAAAGTCCATGTTTATGATTTCCCACTTGTCAGTTGGTTCAGATATTTTCTGCAGTAAGCCAAATCTCTTTCCAGTTTGCTTATTGCCTTTCTGACACGCATCACAAGATTTGATATAGTTGTGTACTTGTTCTTTCCAATTGATCCACCATGCTGTATATTTAATTCTCTCCACTGTTCTTTCTTCAGAAAAGTGTCCAGAATTAACATTATCATGGCATTCTTTCAGAATGTTATCAATTTGGGAAGGGTCACTTAGCACTAGTACACTTGAATGCCTATTCCTAAAATATAGAAGGCCATCTAGGAGGCTGAACTTTCCAAGTTTATAATGTTTGGCTAATTCTTCTGGTAGACTGGCTATTAGTTCTGGTGAGCTGTTGTCATTCCTAAGTATGTCTACTAGTTTTAACAACTCAGGGTTCTTGTCATAGCTATTCTGGACTAATTCATAAAATGCATCATCTAAGTCACACACATGAATTCCTAGGATGGGAAATATGTCCTCATCTTCTGGGTCATAAGCAGGATTATCTGGGTTATTAGGCAAGGCCCATCTACTTAGTCCATCTGCATTTTTGTGCTTGGCTCCTGATTTATGAATAATAGTCATATGTCCTCTATACTGCTGAATTGCAATTTGCCATCTGAGCATATGTCTATTAGGGGTCTTCATATTCATCAATGTTTTTACAGCTGTGCAGTCAGTTACCACTAGGAAGTTAGATCCTTCAAGATAGTAATGCAACTTTTCCAGAGCCCAAACAAGTGCTAAACATTCCATTTGGCTTGCTCCATATTTCTTCTCAGTACTTTTGATTTGTCTTGAGATGAATAGAATGGGTTTCTCTGCAGGTTTATCCTCTATTATGAACTCCTGATTAAGGGCTGCTCCTAAACCATCTAAACAAGCATCAATATACAGTATAAATGGTTTAGTATAGTCAGGTTGTGCTAAAACTGGTGCAGTGGTAAGGAGTCTCTTTAACTCTTTGTAGTTTTGTACTCTATCATAGGTCATTTCAAATATTGTATCATGATTACAGAGTGCGTAGAGGCTTTTACTTACATTTGCAAAGTTGGGGACATGTTGGCGGTAATAACTACAGAAACCTAGAAAGGACATAATTTCTGTTCTGTTCTGAGGCATGGATTTCATTAAGACTGCTGCCACTTTGTTCTGGTCTATAGCCAGGGAAAGACCTGAGACTACTCTTCCTAGTGCTGTAAGTTCTCCATATCCAAAGTTACACTTTTTGATGGACATTTTTAACCCTGCTTGTATGGCAGTTTGGAGTACTATATTGATCTTTTCTAGGTGAGTTTCCCAGTCATCAGAGTAAATGATAATGTCATCTATGTATACCATCATCCAGTTTTGTCTAATGAATGAGCCAAAAATGGAGTCCATCATTCTTTGGAAGTGTGATGGTGCATTCTTTATGCCAAAAGGCATTCTGAGGTATTCAAAAATCCCTAGGTGACATATAATCCTCAGGAATTTCCTACTCTCAGGCGCTATGGGGATCTGATGGAATCCTTTCAGTACATCCATAGTGGTGATATATTTAGCCTTAGATAAGTTATGTAATGAATGGTCTATCCTGGGATAGGATAGTAGTCAGGTCTGGTGTAATTATTCAGAGCACGGAAATCTCCCACCATTCTTGACTTTTCATTATGCCAGGCAATTATTACAGGTGTGGTGACTTCTACCTGTTCATTATGTCCAACTTTTCTCAGGACTTTGAGTTCTTGTAGCTCTTTGATGTGTGTTTCCAGAGCTTCTCTTGATTTGGGGCTGGAGGGGTAGGGTGGTCTCCTCAACTGTGGCGGATAAGGTTTGTCAATGTTAAGTTCCAATTTCATGTCATGGCCTTTGATGTTACCAATTGGTTCTTCTGTGGTACAGAAAGCTTCTTTATGTTCAAAACAAGTTTTCAACACATCTAACTTTTGTTTCTCACTTAATATGTCACTGACAGCAGCTTGTGATAAATATTCTTTCTGGAAAGATAGTAGATCTTGTTGGATTTCAACATCATTAATGACATCTGGTATCTTGATGTTAATGTTGCAGATTTGGAATTTTCTTTTCCAATCACCACCAATAGTGTAGAATCTATCTTTACCTGGAAAATATCTATACCATACATACAGAAAGCATCATTACCTAGGATCAGGTAATCACATACTGCATCTTGTAACACTACAAATTCAACAGATAACCTAAGAGATCCTTTAGAGTGAGGAAATATTAGAGGTATGGATACTACTCCAATAGGTTTCATGGCTGAGTTGCAACTACTGAACTTGGCTTTTGGCATGGGCATTAAGTTATCTCTCCATCTGGGGTAACATTCATCCAGAAAGGTACTACTGGCACAAGAACAGAAAGCTCCTACGTCAAGGAGTACTCTTATTTCGTTGTTGTCGAACAAGACAGTAGTATAACTAGTTTTCCCCATGGTGTAACTCATACCAGCTTCAGGTTTATTGGTGAGTAACTTTGCGTGAGATATATGGCCAATTTTCATGGAGGGATCCCATTTTTGTGGTAAATTAGAATCACCATGTATAGCATTAATGGATAATTCATCCCCAATGTCAGCTTGGATAACTGAAATTCTCATAAAGTCTTCTTCAGCAGGTTCATTCATGACTATCTCAAACTGGGAATGGGTATCTTCTTCAGTTTCTGATGGGGTGTTCATTACTACCATATTTACTCTTTTACGTATATTGGTACATTCATTTTTCCAATGACCCTTTTCTCCACACTTGAAACACTCAGGAGTAGCAGTTTTCTTGGGGATTTCAGTTGTGGGGTTAACCTTGGTGGATTCTTTTTGGAACTCTTTTCTCTCAGGGATGTTATTTCTGATGTACTTTTTGTTCCATCCATTAAGGACCACCATTTCATTTAACACACTACTGAATTCTGTCAGGTCTACATCTAGTGAGGGGAATCTACATCTCATTATACTCTCAAGATTTCCTTTACATTGACTCAATAATCTGTTGTTGGCTTCTTCATCAGAGACTCTGTCATACACACACTCAATTCTTCTTCTTTGTTTCAAACACCACTCAGAAGCTGTCTCTGTGGTTGGATCAAAGTAATCTTTCTCAAAAGCTTGGCGCTTTTCATTTTTCCAAATTCTAGTACCAAACTGGGCTTTGATTAATTCTTTCCACACTGACCAAGATTGGTGTCCTACAGCTTTACTTTTGGTAATAAACCAAGTAGAAGCCATTCCTTCAAAGAGTACAGTAAGTCTTGAAGTGATGACTTCATCATCAGCTTGATAAGTTCTCACTATATGATCAATGTATTCTATGAAACTCATGTGGTCATATTCTCCTTTACCATCAAACTTGGGCCAATCTTTTAATGGAGGCATTATTTTGTGTATAGCAGTCACATCAGAGTTTCTGTAAGGAGTGGACATTCTGGTATCTTTGGTCATAGGTCTGTTCTGCATAAAAGGATTGTTATACCTAAGTTGGGCACTATTGGTATTGGGGGCGCTATGTTTTTCTTGAGGGACAATGTTGGGACTCAAGTATTGGAGATTCTTATATGGATTGTTTTGTTTCTCCTCTTTGTTATAATAATTAGAATTAATATTGATGTGAGGAGCTTCATCTCTGTCAAGGTACTTGGTGGGTTTACTATCAGGTACCTTGTCACCATACTTATTCCAATTGTTTTGTTGCTTGGTTAACCATCTCTTCTTCACTGTATGAGCTGCTGGGTCCTTGAGGCTCATGGTATTGTGCATTTATTTTCTCCTCTTTCAAGGATTCTATACCTGAGATGATAGTTGTTAATTTTGAAATTACATTGTCTTTAATTTCAATGATTCAATTTCAGAAGTAAGGACAGATAATTTGTTGTTTACTTGTTCCTCTAGTTTCTCAAATTTTGTATTAAAATTGTTATTCAGATTCATGATCAAATCTTCTAATTTATTGTTATTTGTTTCATCCTTTTTAAGGGAATTAATAACATATTCTGCCATTGTAACTTGGGAAGTTTGCATTTCTTCAAGAACATCTAAAGTATCATTAGTTTTTTGTTAATTTCTTTTGTTATTTCTTTAATGTTCTCATTATTTTTGTTGATTTCCAACAAGGTGTCACTATGATGCACTGGTAACTCAAGGGGTAAAGGTTTATCCAGTGTTTGCAGGATTCTCATGGTGCGCGCAGTAATGTTATCTTTGATTTCTTCTAAGCTGCTTTCTATTTTATTAACAATTATTTTTAAATTGGCCTCATTGTTAATATCTAAAGTATTTAGATTATTATTAAGCGCTTCTATAGAGTCAAATAAGGAATGTATTACAGAAGGATTCAATCTATGTTCTTGTATAGATTGGCAGCTATCAGAAGGAGGTCTGTAGCTTTCTTCCACTTCACTGGGTCGTCGAAGTTGGTGGAGGAAGAGCTCCTGTTCTTTCCCTTCTCGAGTTTTTTGAACTTCAGGGTGTGTTTCTTTGGAGGCGCTGGGAATGGATCTTCTTTTCCTCCCAGGGGTTCCAGCCTTTCACATACGCTTCTATCTCGTCGTTGGAGATGAGTTTTTGGAGAGCTTTCTGACTCTCTTGCGCCGTAGTCAGCAAAGCTCTCAGCTCTTCTGTAGGCCCCTGTCTCAAAGAGACTTGGCACTGTTTCCAGATGGAAACGTGCTCTTTCACCCGGTGTCTGATCTGTTCCTCTTTTGAGAGGACTTGGATTTCCGGGGTGGAAGGGCGTTTCTGGGTAGCTGCCAACGACTCTTGGGGTCTCTTGTCGACGTCCATTGGCGTTTCTGTTTCCGTTTGAGGAAGCAGGGGCTCTTGTGGCGTCGTCTTTGGCTCTTGGGGAGTTGGGGTGGCCTCCGGCGTGGCTGGGATAGGCCCCTTGCGCGCTTGTACTGGTCATGTTGAGGTTCTTGACGCGCTGTTGCAGCTCTTTTGCCGCCACGAGCTCTTGTTGGACTGGGTAAGAGACCTCGTAGCTCTGGCTTGGTTGACCTGGTAGGTTTAACCATGGTAAGTTTCTTTTATGAATATGTAATATGTAAAGAGTTGCTTACTTGGGGGTTGTTGGTTTCAGCGTCGACGGTGGGAGTGACTTCTTCTCTAGAAGTGTTCTCGAAGGATGTCACTGAAAATTAGGATAATTATCAGAGACTGTATGGTTGGTTAAGATAGGGGAGAAGGGGACTCACTACTCTCTTGATATCTTTCTCGAGATATCCTGTCTCTTTTCAGCTTTAACTCTCTTAAATAATTATGTAGAGTTATCTCTGCCTCAAGATCTCTTTCTTCTCTCAAATGAGAGTGGTACGCGGCGAGGATGAGTCTTTCTTCTTGGGTGAGGAGATCCCAGTCAGTAGGGCGGTAGTTTCGAATTTCTTCTTCTTTTTTGAGTCAAAGGATTCAAAGATAGTGTTGTATCAACGTGGTGTTTTCTTGAAGATTCACTGTACGTGCCGCGGACGGAAAAAAATTAAGGAATTGTAAGTATTTTAATACTGTAATTTTTTAGAATTTTTTATTAGTATGTATATTAATTGTATTAATAATAAAAAAAATAAAAAAACTTGTGTTTTTTTATTTTTTGCTGGGTTGGTTTTTGTAAAAAAAAAAGGATAAATAAAAACAGTTTTTTTTTGTTAGTTTTTTTGAATTTTTATAGGATGAGGATTTATAAAAAAGGTGATAATTTTTATTGGTTTTTATATGTATATTTTTTTAACAATAAAATTTATGGGTTTTTTTATTTCAAAATAAATTTGAAAATTTCCCGGCCAGACCCCCAATTGTCAGCCTCCCTGATGCCAAGGACAAGTCCTTCTAGCTACAGGTGGTGCAAGGATATATGGAAAGAGTATATAAACTCTGGGTAAGGTACAATGTTACAATTCCCAAAGATATGGGGGAATTGTGACGTAAAAATTGAGAGAAAAATAGGTTAATAATTATATTAAATACATTTAATATAATTAAAAACCAGAGGGGCCTGATAAATCAGGGGTGGGTTTAGATCCCTCTAAGGTATCTTACAAATAAATGCAGAGTATTTAGGTACCTGGAACACTGGGGCCTGTTGGAACAGGGGTGGTTTAATCCCAGGAATGGAAATGGGGGAATATCTTCAAGAGAAAAGGGTTATTACTTACTAGTAATAAACCTTGAGGGATCTTGGGGATATTCTGGGTGAAACTGGACAGTTTGAAGCGCTTGGATGGATGGATGGTGGTGCTGGATGGTCACTGTGAAGTTGTTGGGAAGACAGGGCTAAAGAATAACTACTAAGAAGCTTACCAGACTGTGTTATACAGATATATATCTAATAAGAAGTGGGGTAAGGTTGTTAGTGGGTATTGGGAAGCATGAGGAGCCTTCTTTGGGCGGTTGAAGAGCTCCTTAAATAGTCTTGGGTTCCCCCTGGGGACCCTGTAGGTATTATTGGCCAACTTGTGGGATCTTTGGACCACATTTTGGCCATTTTTGCTTTCTTGGTGACGCTTCAGCAGCCTCTGCTTTTGAATACACGTCACCAATTGATTTTATTAATGTATTTACATATTTATATTGTTTTACAGTCTGTGGGTACATCAGTACTGGTTGGTTGTTATAGATTAATACTAGTGGCTTATTTGTATTTTATAATAAGCCACAGTATTGTTTATACTGTTGTTCAGTCAGTATATTTTTATTTATATGTATAAACAATAATACACTCTAATGTAATTGATTATTTAATCCCCAGTAACCTTTATTGCATATGTAACATATGTAATGAGGTCACTGGGGCGTGTTTTTGTTGATTTGGTGTACCTGAGTGACTGTGGAGTCCGCGTGCCAGCTGAGAGCCTGTAAGGGGCTTAATGTTTGCGCGGGGGCTTATATCCCAACTTTGGCGCGGGCTTTTAGTCATGCGGGTTGAACTTCAAGTTCTGCGGACTGCGGTACGCGGGGTTTGAGTAAAACACGGTGTTTTACACTATCTCCCCTAATTCACAAACACCTCATTTCCGTGACTGGAAATGGGTTTAAGCATATGTATTTACATATAGAAGCATTTAATTGATGCAAGTGCCTTTTATTAAAGGTACTTGCTATTCTTGTATGCTACTTTACATAGTGAAGGAGTGAGAATTAGGGGTAGGGGTACTGTGAGTGAGGTACCCTAGGTTAAATTTAGTGTAGATTCAGAATATAAAATAATATTCTAACTATTATTTGATATATATATATTTTTTATAATAATTTTGTAGGAAACTTGTGACAGGTTGCTCTGTCATAGTAGCAAGCTGACAAGACAAAAAGCCTGATATTCTGACAGGTGGGGGAGCTTTCTTGTGGTAAATGGGAAGCTGGAAGCGGTTGGAAACGGGGAAAAGCAGGGGAAGGCTGCACAGATTTGGATTTGAGAGAAAGAGGCTTTGAGTCTTGAGGACTGATTTACGGAGCAGGACACTTGTATGCTGGACTGGTGGAATGCAGGTTGTAAATATGATAAAGCTGGGGAATCAAAATACAGGGGGAAGAAAGGGCCTCTTAAATGCCTTTCTGGAGCCCTGATGGCGAAACATCAAGTGTTCTTTTGGCTATGGGAACACTACAAGGAAGGAGTTATCCTTAGTAGAAATTTATGATGCAATTATCAAATTATTAAATGTACAGGCTGTCAATAATAAATACAGCCTGTAATCATCTAATGAAATCATCTGAGGGTGCTTCAAGAGATTCTAGTCTGATGTTTACACATGTATTGATCACTTGATCAATAAACATAAAAACAAATAATCAAATTACTGTACAATGCTATTCTCTTGTTAATTTGGTTATTTCATATATAAATTTCTGTACATGAGAATGCTTGTCATAATTTCAGGGTGTGAGATTTTGCAGCTCTCCATTTACTTATTTGACAAGCAACTCTCCTGGGAAAGTTGTCAGCACTTATTGTTTTTCCCGTGATTAAAAGAGCTTTCATTTATTTTAATTGTACAGTGTCTCTTGAGTTATTGAAGTGATGGAATGTTTTATTCCTCCCCTGTTTTTGGTCTTTCATGTATCATGACATTCATTGGTTAACTTATACAGTATGTATTAGCATGAGTTACCAATATTAAAAGACTCCAATTAACAGCGTGATATTGATGTCAAATGGTATTTAATATTGTATGTATGTGTTTAAAGGATAATTACATGGTTTATTTAAGTAATTATCCCTTATTTTAAGGACTTCTAAATACTAGAATACTCTGATATTACATATGTTTATACCTAGTGAGTATTCTTAGTGCCTACTAGGAATATTCTTTAAGTTAATTTTATGAATGAAGGAGTAAGTGTTCTAGGATAATTTGGATGAGGTGCCCTATTTTATTTAAATTTCCCTGTCAGAATATGCAGTAATATTCTCCTTTATCTCATAGGTTAATGATTATGATTATTTAACTATCAATTTATTTACTATGTTGTTTATTACATTATTACTATGTTATAACGTAGATATTCTAAGATGTTTCTTTTTCTGAGTTTATTATAATCTATGGTACATTATTACTTGTGTCATAATGTCTCTGTCATATGTATTTTATTAATTAATTTATCCATTATTATTTTGTTCTACTCAGGTTGTCTCTGAACTAGTAGCAAGCTGAAAGGCACGTCAATCAATAACCCATAACAGTATGTCCTATGGGAGACTATATCCCATGGGATATATTCTCCAATGGGCCATACTCAGGGTGTGCGTACCCACCTGCATACATATTGGCCTGCAGGTGGGCCGCAGTCAAGCATGCCAATCAGGGTTGGCGTGCTTCAAAGGCACACCAACACTTGGTTGATGAGTGTGCTGTGCCTTACATTATATTTGACATCCTTGTTCCTCCCAATTATCCCTTCCATTTGACCAAATCCGCCACATTATTCTCTTCTTTCCTGATTGATTCCAATAGGTATTATTGTTGGATGAAATGTCACCTACATGTCATTTGATGGCGCGTGCAAGCGCAGTGGTTGTCCAAGATTCTAGAAATTTGTTGATTACAGTATTTGAATCAAGTCGTATCATCAAGAGCAACGGTCCTCCCCTCAAGAACAACCGCAAGGACAACATCGCCGTACAAGACTCAAATACAGGTAAACGCGAATCATCACTCGTTGCATGGATCGATCATCATTTCATACCTTCTCATTCTCAGCTCAATAATCCTCAGATCAGTCAAGCGAAGATTTTTTTCAGTCTAGAATACTTAGTCAGGGGGAGATCTGGAGGTAGATTTTAGATTGATTTTTTCCACATCTCTTTGCCTATTTTTTCATCGTGTTACTCATTAAAATTGACTCCCAATGAAAAGCTATATTATTTTTCTGCTTCATCAATTCAATCAATTCTTTGTCTGTCCAAAATTTTACTTCCAACAAAACTCTATCAGGTTAAAAGCTCGAATGAATTTTTTCATCTTTTATTGCTTCTTATTAAAAAACTGTTTCTCTCTTTTTGCTCAGTGTTACTACTACTGGTTTTTTCTCAAGTGTTTGCAATTATATGATCTCTTCCTCTTACATGGTAGCAAGAGTTAAATAATTTGCGTAACCGCCAGAGTTAGAATAACTACGGGACAGACGAGACCACTGCAAATTCACCATGTCGAAATCCAAATTCCGATGATGCCATTTCGCCAACCAAAATCCCATAAAAAAGCTGGACCGAACAAACCATTCAGCATGGCGATACCACATGGACAAATATCTCGTCAGGCGTGGTGAAAAGATTTTATTCGACAATATGTTTCATGAGCAGAAACCCGCAGACAAAAACTACAAAAAACGCAACGCTGGCGCTATATCCCTTCTACTCAGTGCAGTTCTGACGAATTACATCCGGAAATTCAAGCCCACGAAACATTTCTTGAAGCCTGGAATGCGCTGGCTACTGCATGCGGAAAAGATTCAGTAGTAGTTACATGCGAGAAATTATTCGATTTATTATCTCTAGAATTCGATCCTCAATCTTCCCTTCAGTCTCATATTTCTAAGTTCAAGACGCTCTACACAGAACTCACGGTCTTAACCTCAAACAAAAAGGAGTTTATGGACATCTCGACTGCACTGGCCGCCGCCTTTTTCCTCCGAAGCATCAAACATGACGACGGATTGACTTCTCTTGTCCAAACGCTTTATGATGTCAAGACATTCACGCTTCAGGCTGTCACGGATTGAATTGGTATTGAACATGTTCGTCGCGGAGGAGGAAAGGAGTCTGTCAATATGACAGTTGGAGCTAAGGGGAAAGGTAGAGGATCCGGTGGATCAAGTCGAGGAAGAGGTTCTTTTGGTCGAGGCCGTGGAGGATATCGTGGTGTTGCCCCAACCTTCCACACAAATCCATCACAGACCTTAGAACAACGACTTGCAAATATCGAACGAGCAATCAGTACTCCCTCGTCATCAACCCACCACTCCGTTCATATGATCGATGAGCAGCAGTACCAAGATGATGCATCCGACTCATGGTTTCACATCAATCTTGAACCTGACAGTATCTTAAGCTCAGGCGCTGTGAAAGACACCGAGTTAATATTCGATACGGTCGCCACAGGTTCTGCAGTATGCAACATAACCATGCTTACCGATGTCAAGGAAATCCCTCACAAGAAAATTACTACCTTCTCCTCACCCCTGTATGCGACTCATACCGGTACACTTAAACTTGGCGATATGCATATCTCTCCAGTTCTGTTTGTTCCGGGGGCGAGTGTAAATGTTCTCTCATGCTCTCAGGCTGAGGATCATGGACTACGAGCACATCACAAAGAAGGTCTATTTTTGCTAAAACAAGGTGGGACGATAATTAAGTCATTCAAACGAAGAAGACTATACATTAGTAATGGCAAAACTCGAGTCAATTAATGCCATTGAACAATCTCCGTCAACTACTTGAATAGATTGGCATGTCTTATTCGGTCATCCCTCCGATCAGTACCTCAAAGTGATACTGGACAAGTTAGGAATCCCAACTTCCCCGAGATTCTAAACTCTCATAAACTTTGTGATGTATGTCGCTCTGTCAAATTGAAAAATTCTCCCCATTTTAATCACATTCCATCTGCCACCTTGCCTTTCCAGAAAATACATTTCGACACTATGGAAATCAACTCACCATCCAAGTTTCATCACAGATACATTCTTGGAATCGTTGATGACTGGAGCAGATACGTGCGGATATATGTGTCAAGTCTAAATCCGAGGTTGAAAATAAGTTGTTGAGTTTTTTGGAAGAAGTCAGAAACAAATTAAATTGGTATCCGGCTTATCTCACAGCGATCACGGAACCGAGTTTAGTTCATCGTCGTTTCTCTCAAAAGTTCAATCTCTGGGCATGTCTCTCGAGCGTGGAGCACCATACTCTCCACAGACAAACGGAATCGCTGAACGGTTCAATCAGACGTTACTGGTAAAAATTTGATGTCTGCTTGCACAATCTAATGTACCTCTATGCTATTGGCATGAAGCTGCATTATACGCTACTGTGCTCATAAATAACTCGCCGCATAAAGCGTTAAATTGGCTCTCTCCTTCTGAAAAATTATTGAAGGCACAAGCGACAATTGAACCACAGCGAAACCTGCTAATCTGATTCTTTTGGCGCACTCACTTTCGTTCATCGCAAGCAAGATTCAAAAATCAAACCTGCAGGCGAAAAAATGACATGCTTGGGTTTTGAGCCGCTATCGGATGCTATGCGGTTTCTGGATCAATCCAGTGGTCGAATAATACTCAGTCGTGATTACACTCAAGTCTCACCCGCACACACCGCAGATTTGTTTTCTGTAAAGAAGTCGGCTAGCGATCTTCCGACTTCAGTTGTTGATTCCTATAACACCTCCGAATGGGTGGAATTGCCGGCGTATTCATCACATCAGTCAAAGCTCACTGTAGAAAGTAATCAGCAACCAGTAATTTCTATTCCACAACGCCTCAATCCAACTACACCGCTCCATCGACCAGTCAGCGAATCAAATCAGCCAGCTGTTCCTCAACTGGATACACCACAAGCCCCGGGTGCCTTTCCCAGACCAGCAACTCAATTTCAAGAACCAGTTCTCAGACTCAGTCATCCTCGTACACATTGCTTCGTCCAATCGCTCGTTCCAGTCAACCTGCCGGAAATCTGTCATTAAAAAATTAATAAATGTTCCAGCTAGATCTCGGAAGCCCAACTGGGATTATGTAGCCAAGGGACCAAGTGACAAGGCTCCGAACGACATCAGCAGTTCAATCTCGAAAGAAATCTGCCTAGCTCAAGACAATCACAGCATATTGATGATGAAGAAGAACTCAACGACGAAGACAATGATGATGAGACATTTCATCATAGCCCTGGTTGATGAAGTAGTGGACAAGGCGTTGTCTGATGACGTCAAAAGACCCATCTGGGAAGAAGCTATGGGGAAGGAATTTGCATCACTTAAGTATCACTCGACGGGTAGTCTGGTACCATGTCAGCCTGCTACTAATTCAGAGACATCCTGACCATAGCAAATTATACCAATATACAACTTCTATTCTTGGTCTCAAAAAAACACACACCTTACGTCTTGTGTTTCAAAAAGAAATTATTAAAACAAAACATATAACACAGAATCTAGATATAACTTCTAGAGTATAAAGAAAACTTAGAATATTATTTCATATTCTGAATCTACATGTAAATTAACCTAGGGTAGCTCAGCAAAAGTACCCCGTAATTATTACTTCTTCATATCCCTTTACAAGGCCGTCAAGTTTTCATATGACTTAAAGATCTACATAACCTTAAATATATGCTAGTAGACTATGTAATTAAGGTTAATAGAGTTCGGGTATGATGCATAAATAAGGTTTACATCATCATTTCCATAGTTACATGTACCTTGCACCTGTAATAGAAGCCACAACCAACGCCGCGGCAATACTTTTCCTACTAAGGCCAAGATAGCCCAATTGGTTGGTTGTAAATAGACTACTGGTCCAAAAGGAAGGAAGACACGAAAGTCCTCACCTTGCTGGGAACATTAAACCACTTTGGGCCTTTTGAAACATGTAACTAAGCCCTACCGTAACCAAACCAGTTATACAGGTAACTAGGGCTTAATAGAAGACTAGACCAGGAAAAACAGAGCTTCTGCTTCGCCCCAAGAGCCCAGAATGGATATACAAACAGCCCTTCATTCCCACGAAATGATATCCCCATCTTCACTTACATTTACCAGCTTTTACCAACCATATCAACCAGTCTTATAGCCTGTTATATAGTCCAGTTTTTGCTTGTTTTATACTTGAAGTTCATCCAACAACCTTTCACCTTTATCAGCACTCATCACCAACCTGTTACCCAGTTATTTGAGCGCCTCAAGACCAGTCATACTCCTCCTGAAGTTATCTTTCCTGGAAATAAACTAGTGAGTGTTATTTCCTTATATACTTCAGTAGTATACTACTGTCTGGGCATACTCTTTTAGCAAAAAGACCAGAACCTTGGAGGGCACAATAAACCACCCCTGTAACTCAGGCCCCTCCCTTAATAAAAACTTTATTGTTTTGTTTAAAACCTTTCTTTTAAATCAACCATTACCCATTTCCCCTTGACACATACCCTTGTGTTACCACCTGTTTTTTTGCTTGCACCCAGTGTAGCTAGAAAGATTCCAGTCTTTGGCATCACTGAGGCTGACATACCACCTCCGCCAAATGAGAAGATCATCGGAGGAATGTGGGCTGTTGTCGCGGAAGAGAAATGAGTACAACGAAGTGTATAAACACAAGGCTCGCTGGGTAACGTTTGGAAATCATCAAGAATACCAGAAGCACTACTGGGAAACGTATGCATCGGTTGACGAAACGAATCTCTCAAAATCTTACTTTCGTTAGCCATCAATAAAAGCATGAAGATCTGTCAATTTGACGTCAAAACCGCGTTTCTTTACGGTCAAATTGATGCCCCAGTGTATGTTTGACAGGTCAAAGGTTTGAAGAGCCCGGCAAAGAGAATTGGGTTTGGAAACTCAATAAATCTCTGTATGGAACCAAAAAGGCTCCGCAATGCTGGAAGGCTCATTTGGTAAACTCTTGATAATATTGGCATGTATCCATTGAATGCTGATGATGCCATATTTTCAAATACCTCAAAGACCGTCTTCTTACACATGCATGCAGATGACGGACTTCTTTTTGGCAAGACCAATGAGCTCGTCAATGAATTTCTTCAAAACCTTCAAAAAACGTACAAACTGAAGATCACGCATAAACCTACGCAACATTTAGGATACACGTTGAAATGGTTGAAGAATAGTGAATAATCTTGCATCACGCCAATGTCACGACGCAACTCATTGAAGATTTTGGTATGAAACATGCAAAAGCAGTGAAGACTCCGGCTCCACCGAACATACATGAACTCCTGAACAAAGAAGATCATCCTGTTGATGTAAATGCTATGCAGCGTGCAGTAGGCAGTCTAAATCATCTTGCTTTACATTCCAGACCTGACATACAGTTCACAGTCAATCAACTGGCTTGATTCGCATCAAAACCAACCCGTACACACTGGTTTTTAGTTAAACATCTGTTGCGATATCTCAAGGGCACCCCTACGCTGGGATTGCACATCCGGAAAACAAAGCCATCATCAACAGGATATGCTCACTTAGTCGGCTGGGCAGATGCTGATTACGCAAACAGTGTACCATCTTGGAAATCTATCTCGGGTGATTTCATCCAATTTCTTGGGAATCCAGTCTGCTGGTTAACAAAGAAACACCAGTGGTGGCTCAATCAAATACCGAAGCCGAATACATTTCCATCAACGTGTGCGCTAAACAAATTCGATGGTTGTCAAATCTGATTTTAGAGATGGGCATCAAGATAAATCATCCGGTGATTTACAACGACAATTCTGGAGCGAATCGCATTAGCCAAGAAGTTCAGCTCAATCCAAATTCAAAACATATTGAGGTTCGTTATCAATATGTGCGTGATCAAGTCAAGAAAAAACAACTCATGGTCCAACAGGTTGCCACCACCGAAATGGCAGCAGACATACTCACTAAGGCTCTGGGTCCAAAAAAGATTGAGGTGGCTGTTTGTCAGCTAGAAATGGTGCATGGAGGTGACATTTAGGGGGAGTGTTGGATGAAATGTCACCTACATGTCATTTGATGGCGCGTGCAAGTGCAGTGGTTGTTTCAAGATTCTAGAACATTCGTCGATTACAGTATTTGAATCAAGTCGTATCATCAAGAGCAACGGTCCTCATCCTCAAGAACAACCACAAGGACAAATCGCCGTACACGACTCAAATACAGGTAAACGCGAATCATCAACTCGTGCATTGGATTGATCACTCATTTCATACATTCTCATTCTCAGCTCAATATCATCAGATCAGTCAAGCAAAGAATTTTTTCAGTCTAGAATACATGGTCAGGGGGAGATCTGGAGGTAGATTTTAGATTTTTTTTTTCCACGTTTCTTTTCCTATTTTTTCCATCGTGTTACTCATTAAAATTTTGACTCCCAATGAAAGATATATATAGTTTCTGCTTCATCAATTCAATCAATTCTTTGTCTGTCCAAATTTTACTTCCAACAACTCTATCAGGTAAAAGCTCAAATGAATTTTTTCATCTTTTATTGCTTCTTATTAAAAACTGTTTCTCTCTTTTGCTCAGTTGTTACTACTACTTTTTTTCTCAAGTGTTTGCAATTATATGATCTCTTCATCTTACAATTATCTATTATTGTCAACTTCTTTCCTGAAAACATTATTGATTAATATTTGTGTTTTGTAGTTCTTTCCTTCTTGTGTCCTCCTCTTTATCATCTTTTTCTTCTGCCGTTATTTATTGTGTTATTTGCCTTTAGGTACATGTTTTTCTTTCTTAAATTTTTTGTTCTTTTATTTCTTATAAAAACTTCTACAATGAATTATTTAGTTTGATAATTCACAAATGGGTGGATATAAAATTGTAGCTTAGTTGGAGCATTCTGCATGTCAACTGCTAGCAGTTGATACAGCTTTTCTTGCAGTAACAGTAACTTCCTGGTAAAAGTGTTCACATTGCCCCAATACCATATGCTGTCATTTATGAATAGAATCTGAAGGACTGTTTATCCCTGAGGGAATATGAGGACACCAGCACACTAAATATTCATTACTCATACCTTGCCATTTCCCTTTCTCCCAAAAAATACCCCAATTCTGGATCTTCTTACCAAGTTATTCAAATGTCTATATTCAGGTCCAGATGGTCACAAGGTATTACTATTCAATTACATTCTTTTATCTAATTACTATCTGGTGATGTTTTCTAATTCATTTCATATTTTGTCTGTATAGTTTTCAAGACTCTTTAGTACTATTAGCAACCTTGTTGTTGGTGCAATAAACTGATTGATCTTAAAAACTTACAATTGCAGTCATCCAGTTTCTTGAGCACTGCGCCAAAATGGCCGGTAAACTTAGTTAAGAAATCCCAGAGAGTTACGAAAGGGGCCCAAGGCATTTTCTCAGACAGAGGTATACAGAGCCATTGTAAACAGCTGGTAAGAAGGTCAGGAAAACCACCCTCATTGATGATGAGTGCATCCACTGTGTCTGTTTGTGTTGTCAGTCAATGGATTAGGGAAAAAAAGCTGTTTGCAAGTAGTTTTACAAGTAGTTTTTTTCTCCGAGCCATATCTCAAGAAACAAAACGCGTACATGAAGAATAGATCTAAGCAACGGATGGGACGACATCAAGGAGAGGGGTTTGCATGTTTAAGGTCGGGTTTGACTTCTGGACTTGCCGGAACGCTGATAGGCGGGATACAAGACGTTTTCAACATAAGCGCTGAAAGTGCTCCTTGGGGTACCAATAATGTGTGATCCCTAGCAGTATGTTGAAGAGGTGTCAGGGGTTTTCGGGTACTTGTCGGTGATCAGCGGAGTACTCACTTTAGAAACGATCATCGATTCCAAGACTGGAAACAAGAATCTGTCGAGATTCAAACCGTCGAGGTTACTCTTCAAGCGGGATAACTCATATAAATCTCCCTCCTCGCCATCATGGTCTAGCTTATCCTGGCTATCGTGATATAATGAAGACTCTTTTCCCAGCTCCCCAGGAGTAACCTGTTGAGCGACATTTTTCGTTCGAGTTTTGGCCGATTCTTTGGGTTTTGAATGCCCTAGACCAGCAAGTCCTCGGACGATTGATTTTCTTGGCCTTTTTGTATGTCCCGGTTTGGGAGCCTTGAGATCTTTGGACGAAAACACACACGGAAAGTTATCAAAAATTATACCAAAGACTTCCTTGGTCTTAATCGATTCTGCAGGGAGGTCTGTTGAAATATAGATCGGTACGTTTAGCCTGTCTAGTTGTCCATCCGCCTCATCATGCAACTTCCCATTGCATTTGAAACTTGGTTTGGCTCGGCGATCGGGCGTATTCGCAGTGCTTGCCCGTCTGCCATTTCTCGTCAGATCCGAAAAGTCCCTTTTAACTCTTCTCAAAGTCGCTTCGTCCGTCTGCTTGGAGTTGTAATTAGAATCCATGTTGTTGTACATAGGAAGCTTGAGACCGCTGGAAACGGTTTGAATATTATCGTCGAGAGTTTTAAGGTTGGAGTCGGACTGGGGATGCTCTCGGCCGTCTTCCACGTAGCCAGCTTGAAGCCGCTTCTTGATTCATATTGGGCAATCAGATCGTCTACTGTTTGTTGGTCTAGTTTCAAAATTCCCTTGCAAATTTTTTCGAAAGTTGCTTGTATTACCTGTGGAGCCTGAACCTGAAGTTCACAGTGGGAGAGAAATCAGGGGAGCTGGGTTGAATAAAGACTACAGCGGTCAACCTGGGCGGTAAGAAAGAGGACTCACTTTGAAAAACCCATCTGCTACTCTGAGGTGTAAGCCAATGTATTTTCCTCTTCCTCCCAGACGGTCACCAATTTGATCGAAATATTTTCAAGCAAGGGCAGATTTAACAATTGGTTGTCCTCGATCTTTTGATTGAAGTTTTCCATCTTTGGACTGCTGAGTATAACCCGTTCGCTACCAAACAGGGAACCAAAGCTCAACAGCCTCGTATCACTGAAGCCAACCAAGTCGTCGATGTTCAATCTCCATCCGTACTTCGATCCAGCTACAGCGGCGTCTGTCGCGGACTCGTAGATTTGATAGCTATATCGAGACTCATCTTTCACCTCCAGCCATTCTCCCGGGTAAAGGTTCAAGGTATTCCATAACCAAGCTTCGTGAAAGTCAGTCCGGTCAATGATCGGTAGTTCTTTATGGATTTCCTTGACATTAAGCACGTAGTCAACTTGCACAGAGGTCCAATCTGAGTCATGCTTGCATTCTTCCCGGATAATCGATTTGTCTTGATCCAAATGACCTCGGCGACTCTTAGAGGCGAGGGTTCACATTCTGACAATCGTTCGTATTTCATCTCCTGCCGTTCTAGAGCTTGGCTAAGCAATGTGGAGTTTCTCCAGGGTACAGGATTTCCAAGTCTGAAGGGTGGCAAGATCAGCGTGCGATTCAATAGTTTTGCTAACTTGAACGCATTGTTTATTCCGATCCTTTGATTGTGAAATCCGGAGTGCGGCAAGAATGTCAAAAATTTAGTGCTTTCTAACTCCCTCGTCAGATGATGCACACTCGGTCTAACATCTTCATATCTCAAGTTGGGTTGAACTCGCATTCTCGGGGCTGGATTATATGGCTTGATAGGCGCTTCTTTCACTAGCAGTCTATCGAAAATCGGTAACGGTTCTTTTGGTTCTGTAGTGTTGAGGGATTGAATTAGTAACCCGGTGCTTTGCGAAGAAAATATCATCAATTCATAGATGTGAAGCTGTTTGTCGAACTACTCACCAGGACTTTGAGCTTCCACTGGGTCTGTATCGGTAAGATCAACAACCTGAGCAGCGCGAGACGGTGATGTATCTTGGGACAGCTTCCTATCTTCCAGGGCCTCGTCAAACTCATAGGCGCTTTTCGGTTGATAATTAAAGCTTGGGCTTGGCATCTCATGCAGCTTGCTTGTCCACTCGCGAGACCCATCCTTGACATTAACCATGACTGAGGACCAAGCCAAGTGAGGATGCTTATTTGATTGGGCATTTTGAGCAGTCCAAGTATAAAGAACCGTGCTAGGAGGGAAACGTAAAAGTGCCGCGGTCGAAGCTATCAAACCGATTATCACAACAAGCTTGCGGGAAGCTCGTTTCTTCAGACTTCTCAGCGGCGTGGTGTAAAGCGAGGGATCCTCAAGGCGGGTCGAAGGAGACCGCTTCAATTGATAATGAGATGGTAAATCCTGATTGCGCATTGTAGGACTAACAATTTTCAAAGAGGTGCCGCGAAGAGGGTTTTTTTTTTTTGGTTCAGACTTCCTTCTCCTGCCTCTCTCAAAGAAGCCTTGAAAAGAGCACACACATCTACTCCTGCCCAAGAGTTGTGGAGCACGCTAGACTGTACTCGGAAAAGTACAGCAGTGATCAGAGGGAACACCCAATAAGCCCGAGCATCTAAAGAGAGGAAGTATCTACGAAAGAATTGATGATCGAATTATCTTCCCAATTCAGCGCAACAAAGATTAGACAACCAGCCCGGCTTCAAGGCCAAACCAGGGAAAGCTAAAGTATGCCAATTCATTTGATAGATTCGACGAGCATCGGTCGATGAGGATCATATTTGGTGTTGATAATAAACTGTGAGAACAAAATCTCTCCAGCAAGCAGAAACCTGAAGCCGTAGCTGTACAAATCAAAGCAAGAAATCAGGTTAACGCGGACTTGAGACAGGAGGCACACAAATTTCAGACGCTGGAGCGTGCAGCCAATAAAATCTGCGCTGGTGCAAAGCCTACAGCCGATGTGGCGAGCACAGCAGAAGATAGGGGATGATCTGGTTCTGGGCTATCACGTCTGAAGGGATCTGCACCAACAAACACCGAATTCTGCACCAAAGTGGTCTGAATTGATAACTGGTTACTCATTCAAACTGTCTTGCGGTGTCTCCTTGACTCCAACTATTGTCCAATTTTTATATCAAGTAGGAGAAGTAACGCCACACCTGCCAGTTGTTAATCCGCAATATCCCTGCAAAAACTTCCAATCCTTCACTAAGAAAGAAGTAGTATGCTAGGTTTTTGGATTTGCAAATTTATGCTACGAATCATGTTTGACAAACATCAAGATTCCTCCTGATAGCAGCATTAGTACCCCAAAGACTAATTGAATCCAACACTTTGTTGAATGATCAAAACATTAGAGCAGCAAATCAGTGACCTTGTGATCCGAGGGCCTCTTCTTCCTGCCCCCGTCCCCTCGACCGGGTCACGAGGCTTGTCGAAGCTCATCCCCGACTGAAGGGTCATCCGCCACACCGATCAACCCCCGCTGCCGTTCCCCATAGAGCTTCGTGACCGTTTCCCCAAGCTTGAGCTCAGGGCTGTATTGCGAAGACATATTCCAACTTCCATGCCGACCCGAGGGGAGGTATTCACCTGTATTTACCCGTAGAAATCACATCAATAAACAAGCACTCAGTCAACGTCTGGTTCCGGTGCCACTCTCGCGGCACTGACCATACCGTTCAATGACCGTTCCGTAGGGCACTGTAGGGCATATCCTCCGCCACATCCAAACTCAGCAAGCACAGCTTACGCTATCAGAGCCATGGTCTGATTAGGCCTGAGGCCTTGAAGTGCGTAGAAGTTGATTGTGGACGATTATACATGTTTGATTACATGGTCGGTTCCAATCACTAGTTGGCCGTTTTCAATTCAATAGCGCTATGTCAATAAGATTCTGCTGCTGAACTTCCCAACCGTCTGCAAAAACGGCCAACCCCTTATGGTAATTGCCTGCAGGTCGGCGAGCGGTGCGAGGTCTCAACGTGGACTTGGTCCATGATGTGTGTCTTGTGCTGTTTAGTTATGCGCTCCGCCAAGACATCATGACAAGCTGAAGAGAAGTTCGTCGTGCTAAGTCTGGCAAGTTAAAAGAGAGAGAAAACACTCATCCGGGCTTTCGCTGCAGGTGTCCAAATGTTCTCCCTCAATCCTCTTTGCCGACTCAATGCAAGCGTAGTATTGTAACGCGCTCACATGAGCTAAACAGATCCAACAAGAGGTAAAAGATTGCTGGCAAGGCCAAACAAAACATTCAATACTCAAAAGAACGGAGACCTATAACAAGCCACGTCCAAGGTGGACCAGATAATGTGGTTCATAATGAGATCTGAAGACCATTTGTTTGCCAAACTGAAGTGTCTCCGAAGTAATTTGTCAAAAAACAAAATCAACACAACGCGTATGTACCGCCTGTGTGAGTGCTTTCCGTCTGCCCAAATGAAGGGGCTTGCCATGTATCCTCTTCGGGAGGAGTCATGGCTAGTTGCAAGTCACTCAGAACTGCGACTTTGCGATCCGGTGAAGCGGGTGATGGGCTTCACCTAGTGGTTTGCACCGAACTAACTTGTACTGCGTCACTCTTTTGACTTCCTGGGTCTATCCTATACCAACCTCAACTCGGGCCGATGCAATACCAGTTCGATATCAACGCGATCAAGGAAAACTTGAAGAGCTGAGACAACAGCAATTGAACCATGTAAATGATAATTGTGTAGGGACACAGATTCGTCAAGCTCAAAACACAAAGCAATCACATTGGCCACAGGCAGATGAGGCGGTTAACGGATGAGCAGATTGAGACACGCGAAACACTCTGACTACTCCTAAGATAGATACACTTACAAGTATAAGTGCGAAAGTATAAGTCCAAGGAAGGCCCATCTGCCCCTACCTGTTGATTCAGGGAGCTTGAATCTTAGCTGGCTTGGGTGGATATGATTTATCTGTAGCTTTGATTGAGCACATGACACATCTTCATTAGATAGATGAATCACCTCGCCGGATGTGGACCAAGTTTCTCTTTTAGCTCTCTATCTTCAGTACAAAAGCTGAAGAGACCATGTAGCCTACTCGACTCGTAGTGGACACCTATTCGTTGTTTTTTCCCACCTCTCAGTATCTGATACAGTGGGCCGGAGAAATCCGTTGGCCCCTTAGAAGCCATGCATGTTTCTTTTCTACCCTTGGACAAAAAAAAAGACACCGAGTCAATCAGTCAATTAAAATGACTGAGTATAATTTCAATATGGGGTGATATGAGTGGAAGTGGAATCCTCAGCGACAGCTGTACAAGTAGGAGTTTACGAGGCTGGAACTATTGTTCCATGAATGTCCTGATAAAAGCTCCTTCGTGGTTAGATGTTGAGGCCAAGGGGCAAGAGTACTCATGACAACCTACTCTTATTTAACGCTTTACTATTGTGTGCGCCTCCTTAGCGGAAAATCCAGGATTTAGACTTCCCTTTCATCAGTTTTCTCAGTTTGAGTGTTTGTAACGATTTCTGGAGTGCTTAAATGTTGCTACAGTCTCTGCAAACAATTTTTACCACCCCTCATCCAATCCTTCCAGAACGTCGAATTCTTCTCGTCCATCTCACCTAGCCCATCCCAACCTTCTTCCCAAGACTCAGTAACGGTTCTTAGGTAAGATCTTCTTTATCAGCTTACACGTAGATTATCTTATCCAAAAAAAGAAACACCCAACAAAAGATAGAGTATTACTTCAAATTGAATCACATCCAATGATTCAAAGCTCTCCCATCATCGTTCTGCATCTACATCCACCATACCAAATCATCTCTATCGGTCCAGGCACTCTTATTTAGCCATGCGTTTTCGCAGATTGAAGTGATCAGTTTCGACTTGATTTCATCAGACGATTTTGATTTTTGAGCAGGCAACCATATCTTGCGCTTATATCTATTTCACTGAGAGCACGGCAATATCAAGTGCAGCCCTGGCACCGCAGTGTGGTTTGGAAACTGGAGGGAAATCTCGGCATATTGTCCATGCTCCTAGAGCCGGCATTCTTCAAAAGGCTTTGTCTTTTATATGTTTTTTTCGCAGCTTCCACAGGCGTGCCTTGATGCAAGGGCCTTACAACCCACATCAGATTTACAAAAAGTCATACGCCCTTTCAAGACTTACTCGCAGTTTTAGTTTCTATCCTCATTGCAACACCCTTCCACCTCTTTTGATAACTACTTTTACCACATGTCTGCTCCTTTCTCAGAGCTCGTATTTTCTCCGTCTGCCTACCCATTCCAGCTTGAGCTAATCTCATTCCGAATCAATTTTTGATGGATCTATCAACAGTGTATAATGGCATCAGGATACACGACATATACCAACTCCCAATATTTCAACCATATCGCACCTCAGGAGGCGCCAAACTCTTCGTTGGTTCTTCTTTCCGTTATAGCTTGGAAAGAAACCAGGCTCAATGATACCTCTCCACTCTTCAGCCCTTCATACACGATCAACATACCCCGGCCCGCAGACAGTATGATGGAAGGAGCATCACCAATGGCTTCGTGAGTAAAGAATTTCTTCATCTAGGCTATTGCCAGGGAGCTGCCGCATACCACAACTGTAATTAACTGAACGTTGTTTTTTGCTCCCTTCTTGACATTAAATAATAACAAATCAATGAAAAAAAACCAGCGGCTCAAGTCCTTTCACCCCGGATAATAATTACGTGCCCCCACCAACTATACCATTCAATACCTATAGTCCAATGCAATTTGACCAGGGCGGTAAGCTTGGAAAGATTCAATGAATCATTGGGAGGCTGTGATTAATTGATAAATCCAAAATTAACTTGAATCTATCGCAGCTATCAATCAAGGACAGCCGTGGGTCCAATTTGGCCAGGGCGGTAAGCTTAGAAAGATTAAATGAATCATTGGGAAGCTGTGAATAATTGATAAATCCAAACCCTTAACTTAAATCTATCGCAGCTATTAATCAAGGACAGCCGTGGGTGTTGAGCTCTATTTTTTAATTGCGCGAATCGGTCACCTGAACTTATTCACCTGTATTTCAATGATTCTTTACATCGATTATCAAACAGGGACCCTACTTTCAATGGATTGTGAGTTGATTCGGGCCTTTTCTAGAATTTACCTTGCGATTTCCAAACTGACTGCCATTACTTTGATGTCCATATTATTCGAACTAGTAATACGCAGTTGCCATTACCTCCTGTGGACCTTCCACAGGTACCTGACTTCAGTAGCGGTATGCTTGTTTGAGCATAATTAATTTGGAGTTGATGACTTTACTCATATGTGACTTAATCACATTAACTTTTCTGAATTTAAACGCACTGCTCGAACTAGAAGATTTTTTTGAAAAAATGTGAGTACTTGATCTCTCGCAGGAGTGACATCCACTGTCCAGAAAAGCTCATTCATTCACATTCCGCTGTTTCGTTGCACGTATTATACAGTATTGGGAGCAGTATCGACCCTTTGGCTGATCTCGATCCCCAGCTCTATGTCGGGCCCATGGGAAACGATTATCCTATCAATCACGGGGAATGGTGAGTGCTGAACTCACATTGATGATTGCGCGAATTGGTAACTTGAACTTAGTCCCCTGTGTTTGAATTATCCGTTGCAACGATGATCAAATAGGGAAACAACTTTCAATGACGCGTGAGTTGATTCATACCTCCTCCAGCGTTCGCCTCATGATTTTCAAACTGATGCCAATTACTTTTACCTCAAATGAAGTCAAACTAGCCACACCCAGTGGCAATTAGCTTCTTCACACGTTCCACAAAGACCCTATTTCAGCAACGGTATGTTTGTTTCAGCATACTTGACTTGGAGTTCAATCTTACTCATACATTACTGGATCAACTTTTCTGAATTTCAACCAAATTTTTGAACTCGTAGAACTCTATGGAAACATGTGATTACTTCTGTACTTATACAGAGGATATAAATTTCTATAAGATGCTCATTTGATTCCATTCTGCTGTTTCTTTGCATGGATCAACAAGTAATGGGAATAATGTCGACGATTTGGCTCTTTTTGGTCTCCGGCCGTATTACGAGCCCCCAAGAATTGATCCTGTTGAGCTCAACCATGCTCTAGGGCTTCCGATATCGACGTAAGATAATCTTCATTCTTTTCGTGAGGATTCACACCAAACCAAATATAACTGCTTTCTCTCTTTCCTAAACAGGGAAACAATAGACCAAAGCTCGGCTCTGGAACCCCAAACCCCAATCGATGGTAAGCTTTTCTTGAAGGAACGGATGATTTGTGAAGAAATTGTTGTTGATCTGACGAGCAACCTCCATTCTCACTGTATCACAGCTATCAATCACGGACACTCGTAAGCGTTGAACTCACCTGGTTAATTGCACGAATGAATAGCTCAAACTTATTCCTCTATATGACCATGATCTTTACATCATTCATCAAATAGAGACACGACTCTCAATAGCAGGTGATTTGATTTATACCTCCTCTAGCGTTTACCTCACCATTTTCAAACTAAAGCGAAATATGCTTGCCTTGGTCGATGAATTCAAATTAGTCACACGCCGTGGCCACCAGCCGCAAATCGTCAAGCATCTGACTTTAGTAACGGTATGTCTGTTCGCGTACATTCAAGTTTGGATCAGAAAATACCATGCATGTATTACTGAATCAAATTTTTTCCTTTGGTTTTCTTGATTTCAACCCATTGCTTAAACTAGCTGGGCTTGTTGAGAACGCGTGAGCACTCACTTCTCCCTTTATGGAAATGACATTGAATTCCAGCTGAAGCTCATTTATTCCCTTTCTGCTAATTCTTTGCATGTATCAACAAGTAATGGGAATAATGGACAAACTTTGGCTACTCTTCGTCCCCAGGCCAATTTGGACCGTATAATTATCCATCTTTCTCAAATTACTCGCGCTCTGGAACTTACAAGGTAAGTTTTTTTTGTCTGTGTACGAAGCTGTTCCATGAATCAAAACCTTACGTCCGTCTTCCTTTCATAGCGATGCAGCTTCGCCTCCGATTCCAATAATTGATGACAATGGACATACACGCTTCATGGTCAATAACGGGGTCATAAGGTGCGCAGCCTCCGGCTGCAAAAAAGTTTTTTACAAATTCAGACTCGACAATGCAATAAGGCATTGGAAATCGCACAACCCAGACCGGCGATGTAAGTGTTTCAACATATTTTCTTTACTTTGGATAACTTCGGGAAAAAATCTCTCGGTCAATATGGGTGGATGCTGATTACATACTTTGATGGATAAAAGATGCATGCAACTATCATGGAGTCCACCCTCCGGCACAAGGCAGTCCGCGCTGCGAAACTCTCTTTAAGCACGATCAGGATATACGAAAACATGTCCAGCGAATCCACCATACGCCTGTGTGGAATCCTGCGTTCGTTCGTGCTCTGACATCGGAGGAAATTGCCAATCAGCGCAGAGAGCGGTAATAGACACCTGTAATTAAGTACTTTAGATTGGTATTCTTCACTGCCCCAAGTTCTGGGGCTATAGCTGTTGTGTTAGGTCACTTTAGACATTACATAATCACATTATTTACATATTTCTTCATTCCATTATTGTATACTTTTGTACATGATATGAACCCTCTTGTTGCTACTACTTTGTATGTAGTCTGATATTGTAGATTCATAGTTTAAAATGCCACCGGCAAAATTACACTTAAAAATAACAAATGATATAAATATGGTTTTAGGTTTCATTACTCATCTTTCCCAGTACATAAAGTTGTAAGATAATCCTGGATACAAGGGTAATGTAGGTATCATGTGTTATGTCAGTTTCCCATGACAGTTTTTGTTTACATATTTCCCACACTTTATATGTATAGTCTGTGAGTTTATGGATTTTTTTCTGTTGGATGAAATGTCACCTACATGTCAATTGATGACATGTACAAGTGCAGCGATTTCAAGATTCTAGAACATTCGTCGATTACAGTACTTAAGTCGAGTCGTTTTCTCAAGAGCAACAATCCTCATCCTCAAGAACAAACACGAGGAAGAACCATTGCGCAAGACTCGAGTACAGGTAAACGAGAATCATCAATTCATGCAACGATTCGATCACTTGTCTCATTCATCCTCATTCTCAACTCAGTAATCATCAGATCAATCGAACAACAAGTTTCTTTCTAGAATAGATATTCAGGGGGAGATCTGGAGGTAGATTATCAGATTATTTTTTTTCACATTTCATTTTCTATTTTTCCATCTTGTTACTCATTGATATTTTGATTCTTATATTGAAAAGATATATAGTTTCTGCTTCATCGTTTCAATCATCTAATTGTCTGTCCATAGTAAACTTTCAACAACTATAAGGTAAAAGCTCGAATGAATTTTTCCTATAACTTTATATCGCTTTTTATTAAAAAATTGATTCTTATTTTTTGTATTTTGTTAAGTTGTTACTACTACTGGTTATCTTAAAGTGTTTGCAATTATATGATCTCTCCTTCTTACATGGTAGCGAGAGTCAAATAATTTGCATAACCGCCAGAGTTAGAATAACTACAGGGACAGACGAGATCACTGTGATTATTTACCATGTCGAAATCCGATTCCGATGATGCCATTTTGCCGAACAAAATCCGCATTAAAAAGCTGGACCGAACAAACTACTCAGCATGGCGATATCACATGGACAAATATCTCTTCGGACGTGGTGAACAAATCTTATTTGACAATACTTTTCATGAGCAGAAACCCGCAGAGAAAAATTACGAAAAACGCAACGCTGGCGCTATATCTCTCTTACTTAGTGCAGTTTCAGACGAACTACATCCAGAAATTCAATCCCACAAAACGTTTCTGGAAGCCTGGAATGCACTGGCTACTGCGTGCGGAAAAGATTCGGTAGTAATTACATGCAAGAAATTATTTGATTTACTATCTCTAGAATTTGATCCTCAATCTTCCCTTCAGTTGCATATTTCTAAGTTCAAGACACTATACACGGAACTCACAGTCTTAACCTCAAATAACAAGGAGTTTATGGACATTTCGACTGCACTGGCCGCCGCTTTTTTCCTTCAAAGCATCAAAAACGACGATGGTTTGACTTCTCTTGTTCAAACACTATACGACGTCAAGCCGTTCACATTGCAGGCTGTCACTGACCGAATTGGTATCGAACATGTTCGTCGTGGAGGAGGA
Organism: Puccinia hordei; assembly: GCA_007896445.1. Classification (NCBI taxonomy): domain Eukaryota; kingdom Fungi; phylum Basidiomycota; class Pucciniomycetes; order Pucciniales; family Pucciniaceae; genus Puccinia; species Puccinia hordei. Next base: position 678,126 of record RDRW01000160.1, on the reverse strand, counting down.
AAGGAATCTGTAAATATGACAGTTGGCGCTAAAGGGAAAGGTAGAGGATCAGGTGGTTCAAGTCGAGGAAGAGGTTCTTTCGGTCGAGGCTGTGGAGGATATCGTGGTGTTGCCCCAACTTTTCACACAAATCCATCTCAGACTTTGGAACAACAACTAGAAAATATTGAACGAGCAATCAGTACTCCCTCGTCATCAACTCACCACTCCGTTTGTATGATTGATGAGCAGCAATACCAAGATGACGCATCCGACTCATGGTTTCACATCAATCTTGAACCTGACAGTATGTTAAGCTCAGGCGCTGTCAAGGACACTGAGTTAATTTTCGATACGGGCGCCACAGGTTCGGCCGTATGCAACATAACTATGCTCACCAATGTCAAGGAAATCCCTCACAAGAAAATTACGACTTTCTCCTCACCTTTATATGCGACTCACACCGGTACACTTAAACTTGGCGACATGCATATTTCACCAGTTCTGTTTGTTCCGGGGGCGAGTGTAAATGTTCTTTCATGCTCTCAGGCTGAGGATCATGGACTGCGAGCACATCACAAAGACGGGTTATTCTTGCTAAAACGAGGTGGGACAATAATTAAATCATTCAAACGGCGAGGAAGATTATACATCAGTAACGGTGAACTCGAGTCGATCAATGCTGTCAAACAATCCGCATCAACTACTAGAATGGATTGGCATGTCTTATTTGGTCATCCCTCCAATCAGTACCTCAAAGTCATTCTTGACAAGTTAGGAATCCCAACTTCTCCGGAGATTCTAAGCTCCCATAAACGTTGCGATGTATGTCGCTCTGTCAAACTAAAACAGTCTCCCCATGTTAATCACATTCCATCTGCCTCTTTACCTTTCCAGAAGATACATTTCGACACCATGGAGATCAATTCACCATCCAAGTTTCATCATAGATACATTGTTGGAATCGTCGATGACTGGAGCAGACACGTGCGAATATATGTTGTCAAATCTAAAACCGAGGTCGAAAATAAGCTGTTGAGTTTTGTTGAAGAAGTCAGAAACTAATTGAATCGATATCCAGCTTATCTTCACAGCAATCACGGAACCGAGTTCAGTTCATCTTCGTTTCTCTCAAAAGTACAATCTCTTGGCATGTCTCTTGAGCGTGGAGCGCCATACTCTCCACAGACAAATGGAATCGCAGAACAATTTAATCAGACATTACTGGTAAAAATCCGTTGTTTGCTTGCACAATCTAATGTGCCTTTATGCTATTGGCATGAAGCTGCGTTATATGCTACCGTGCTCATCAATAACTCACCGCATAAGGCATTAAATTGGCCCTCTCCTTCAGAAAAGTTATCGGAGGCGCAAGCAACAAATGAACCACAGCAAAACTTGCTCAATCTGATTCCATTTGGCGCACTCACCTTTGTTCATTGCAAGCAAGATTCGAAAATCAAACCTGCAGGGGAAAAGATGACATGTCTAGGTTTTGAGCCATTATCGGACGCTATGCGATTTCTCGATCGCTCCAGTGGACGAATAATACTCAGCCGTGACTACACCCAAGTTTCACCCTCACACACTGCGGACTTATATTCTGTAAAGAAGTCAGCTAGTGATCTTCCAACTTCAGTTGTTGAATCCTATAACACCTCAGAATGGGTGACGTTGCCGGCTCATTCATCACATCAGTCAGAGCTTACTTTAGGAGATAATCCGCATCCAGAAATTCCTATTTCACAACGCCTTAATCCGACTACACCGCTCAATCGTCTAGTCAGGGATTCAGATCAATCAGTTGTTCCTCAACTAGATACACCACAAGCCCCGGGTGCCTTTCCCAGATCATCAACTCAATTTCAACAACCAACTTCTCAAACTCAGTCTTCCTCATATACATCGCATCGTCCAATCACTCAATCCAGTCAACCAGCTGGAAATCTGTCTTTAAAGAACTTAATAAATGTACCGGTTCGATCTCGAAAGCCCAACTGGGAATATGTAGTCAAGGGTCCAAGTGACAAGGCACCGAATGAAATCAGTAGTTCAATCTCAAGAGACAATATTTTGCCCAGCTCAAGACGATCACAACATGATGTTAACGAGGAAGAACTCGATGACGAGGACGATGATGATGAGAGGGCTCATTTCATAGCTTTGGTTGATGAAGTAGCCGTGGAGAAAGCGTTGGCCGACGATGTGGAAAGACCTATCTGGGAAGAAGCCATGGGTAAGGAATTTGCTTCGCTCAAATATCACTCTACCGGTAGTCTGGTACCACCTCCGCCGAATGAGAAGATTATTGGGGGAATGTGGTTGTTGTCTCGGAAGAGAAACGAATACAATGAAGTGTATAAACACAAGGCACGCTGGGTGACATTTGGAAATCATCAAGAGTACCAGAAGCACTACTGGGAAACGTATGCATCCGTTGGACGAAATGAATCTCTCAAGATCTTACTTTCGTTAGCCATAAACAAGAACATGAAAGTCTGTCAATTCGACGTCAAAACCGCATTTCTTTACGGTCAAATCCATGCTCCAGTGTATGTTCGACAGGTCAAAGGTTTTGAAGAGCCCGGCAAGGAGAATTGGGTTTGGAAACTCAATAAATCCCTGTATGGAACCAAGCAGGCTCCGCGATGCTGGAAAGCTCACCTGGTAAAGACCCTTGATAATATCGGCATGTATCCACTGAATTCTGATGATGCAATATTTGCAAACACCTCGAAGACCCTCTCCTTACACATGCATGTAGATGACGGACTCCTTATTGGCGAAACCGATGCACTCGTCAAAGGATTTCTTCAAGACCTTCAAAAAACATACAAGCTCAAGATCACGGATAAACCTACACAACATCTGGGTTATACGTTGAAGTGGTTGAAGAATGGTGAACTGATCTTGCATCACGCCAATGTCACGACTAAACTCATTGAAGACTTTGGGATGAAGAATTCGAAGGCAGTCAAAACTCCAGCTCCACCGAAGATCGGCCTGTTGATGTAACTGCTATGCAGCGTGCAGTAGGCAGCTTAAATCATCTCGCCTTACATACCAGACCAGACATACAGTTCACAGTTAATCAGCTTGCTCGATTTGCATCCAAACCAACTCGTACACACTGGTTCTTAGTTAAACACCTCCTGCAATATCTCAAGGGCACTCCTACGCTGGGATTACACATCCGGAAAACGAAGCCATCATTGTTGGAGTCTGCACACTTGGTCGGTTGGGCAGACGCTGATTACGCAAACATCATACCATCCCGCAAATCGATCTCGGGTTACTTCATTCAATTTCTTGGGAATCCGGTCTGTTGGTTAACAAAGAAACAACCAGTGGTAGCTCAGTCGACTACAGAAGCTGAATACATTTCCATCAACGTGTGCACCAAGCAAATCCGGTGGCTGTCAAATTTGATTTTAGAAATGGGCATCAAAATTAATCATCCAGTAATTTACAATGATAACTCTGGAGCAAATCACATTAGTCAAGAAGTTCAATTGAATCCCAATTCGAAGCATATTGAGGTTCGTTACCAATATGTGCGTGATCAGGTCAAGAAAAAACGGCTCATAGTGCAACAAGTTGCTACCACCGAAATGGCGGCAGACATACTCACGAAAGCTCTGGGTCCCAAGAAGATTGAGGCTGCTCTTCGTCAGTTAGAAATGGTTCATGGAGGCGACATTTAGGGGGAGTGTTGGATGAAATGTCACCTACATGTCAATTGATGACGTGTACAAGTGCAGCGATTTCAAGATTCTAGAACATTCGTTGATTACAGTACTTAAGTCGAGTCGTTTTCTCAAGAGAAACAATCCTCATCCTCAAGAACACACACGAGGAAGAACCATTGCGCAAGACTCGAGTACAGGTAAACGAGAATCATCAATTCATGCAACAATTCGATCACTTATCTCATTCATCCTCATTCTCAGCTCAGTAATCATCAGATCAATCGAACAACAAGTTTCTTTCTAGAATAGATATTCAGGGGGAGATCTGGAGGTAGATTATCAGATTATTTTTTTCACATTTCATTTTCTATTTTTCCATCTTGTTACTCATTGATATTTTGATTCTTATATTGAAAAGATATATAGTTTCTGCTTCATTGTTTCAATCATCTCATTGTCTGTCCATAGTAAACTTTCAACAACTATAAGGTAAAAGCTCGAATGAATTTTTCCTATAACTTTATATCGCTTTTTATTAAAAAATTGATTCTTATTTTTTGTATTTTGTTAAGTTGTTACTACTACTGGTTATCTTAAAGTGTTTGCAATTATATGATCTCTCCTTCTTACATTTTCTCTCACTAACTCAAGTGTGTACATATAATTTACCTATAAATAGTCCACTTACCAAAATATATTTTCCAGTTCAGCTTTATCAACATGTAGATAAATTGTATATTCAGTTCAAATCAACTTCATTTGAGTTCTAGATAACATGAAAAGGTACATAATAAACACAGTGGGCCTGCTACCATAAAATTAGTTCTATTGTAGTGTAGTGTTAGCTTTTTTTAGCTATGCTTTTGCGCTTCCCTTTAGTTTGCTACCATGATGTATCACCAGTTTTCTTTATGCACATTTAATGTTCCTCTCCATGGGAATACTTGAATTTTGGGTGCTTCTCTACCTCTCCTTTCAATAAATTGCCCAGCAGGTATCCTGGGAAAATCTTTCAGCTCTCATTGTTTTCCCATGATTCAATGAGCTTGTCAGTTCTTTGTAATTAGAAAAGGTTTCTGTTGGAATTCCACATTTCTCTCTTTTCTTCTCTCTCCAAGTCCTGTATCTCCCACCTGTCGCTCATATTATTCCCTCCAGATGAACATTCACGTTCACCTTTTGTCCCACATGTTGTCTGTCAACTGACTACACTCTATTCCACTGAATATGTGTGCAGAAAGGAATAAATAAGGAAGATACCCTTTTGAAAGTGTTTATAAGCAATATAAGTCTTTAAAGAATAATTTACTAGAGTGTAATAAAACTTAAGTAACAAAATAAAACAGGTTCTATGCCTGCTACCAAAATTCTGATGGGGAGAACAGAAGGGTTAACCAGAATGAGTCATGGTTCTTCCAATAAAATTAAGTAATATTGATTTAATTGGGGGGATTTTTGAGGAAATTTAACTATATAAGATAGTTATGAGAAGAAAGGTCAGTCCTCCTTACTTACAGGAGAAGGTGAGCGCCTTGGTAGCTTATGACAATTTATCTATGTGGGGGTTAAAATTGATGGGGGAGGTTGTCTTGAATTTAGTGAAGAAAACCTCTCCTTAAATATTAAAACAATTATTCGTTCACATGCTTGTTGGGAGCAGTGATCAGAGCAAGATCACCAGGGGGAAGTGATCACCCTGTTTTTGATCAGATGTGAAATATGATGTCATTTTTAATTAACATGATCCCATAAGTATTTCACATTATCTATTTTAGTGGAATATGTATTTCAGCAGTGTATTATTTTATTTCACTAAGAAATACATGTGAATAAATTATCTAGGGACCAGAGCTTGAAAAAGCGCTTGCCCTGAAGGACAATTGGCTTGAAATCACATGTACTAATCATATAATAAATAATACATAAACTATTTACTTAAATATATATGAATATATATG
>RDRW01000159.1:0-384253 GCA_007896445.1 Puccinia hordei | reverse complement strand
CCTCCCATTACTCTCAAAACTCTATTGTTTCTCATCATCATCAGCCAACAAACCACACAAGAAACATCCACCACAGATCCCAATCCTCAGCCGTCCAACTCCACTCCTACCCCCCTCCCAACGTCCCAATGTCACCAAGAAACCATCGGGATCCTATCGAATCTGAACTCAATCAAGACCATGATCTGATCACCGATAACTGTCCGGTTTGCGTCGAGACTTGAAGATGAACCTGATTGGTGAAAAACCTCTGGTAATACCCAAGTGCGGTCATCGCTTGCGTCAGTCCTTATATACACTTTTTTCTTCTTCTTCCCTTCTCCTTCTCCCCCCTACGCTCTTCTACACTTGGGAAAGACTTCATAGCTAGCTCTAAGATCTTCAGAATATGTAAACAAATGCAATCCCCTGTCGATCCAGATCGTCTTACCTATTCATCGATGTCAATCCTCAAGCTTTTTTTTAATCTACATCACACCAACTGCAATCGATTATACATTGTTTATTTATCATTCATCTCCCTTCAGCCCCCTTCTTCCCCCCCTACATCTACCCAGTCATCCTAACCACCCATGAGGGAAACGCGTTAGTAACCTGACCTTAACCTGATATACAGATGCTTCATGCTTCGAGGCTGTCTATGGCTCGCTTGAGGAGGCAAGGCGAACTGGCGACGTTGTGGGTCTGTGTGGGACCTGTCGAAAGGATATGAGATGGTTAGCTCTGGTGTGGCTCCTTTCCTTCCAAAACTCTCGAACGCCATCTTGGCGATCATTCAGCTCAGAAGCGCTCAGGAATCAGTTGAGTTACTTGATATCATCATCCCTTAACTATCTTGACATGCTAACACCACATTTCCCCGATCTCCAAGAAGAAATCCCAGCTCCTTCGACAGCTACTCACAAGATTCATTCCATCACACGCAAGACCTTGCCTACTACCCCCTTCGACATGTTGGACGATGATTCTGATTTCGAAGAGGATGGCAATTTCTCCGAGTCTGAATTGGCACGAGAAGATGAACTACTAGGACCTTGGAACGAGCTAGATACCTTTTCTCCTCAAGCCCGTTTGCTCCATCCCGGTGGGCTCGAAAGTCTTCGGATAGAACACAAGCGCCAACAGAGCGGAGAAGACCATCGATCGTCAAACCAACCGTCACAGTCCTTGCAGAGAACCCCAACCTTTTCCTCAATAAGGATTCTGACAAATCTCAACATCTAACTTGTATGGTTTCTATCGAGCTTCCCAGCTTATATGGTTCCAACTCCACTCCGAACCTATACCACCTCTTGTCTCCCCCTTCGTACCCCTCTCCGCTCTCGCCCACTGGTCTACTCTCAAACATTCTCCTCTGATATCAATGGTACCCAACAATCCTTCTCCTCGAGTGGAAATCCATCCATCGCTCCCCTGTCGCCCCCGCCCAGCGCCTCCGCCCCTCATCATAGGAACAACTCCCCGCATTCATCCAGCTCAAGACCGATCTTGCTGTCGCCTTCCAGCCAACAACATGACAAGACCAACCGAGTTGCTCCTGATCGCCACCCAGTCTTAAAATCCTCGCCCGCTCGCGATACTTCCATCAATTTTGTCCCGCCTCTTCCTATCCATCACGATCACCTCCCACCCTTACCTGCTGACGGTCAAACCAGTCAGCCTCTACAAACCGTGCTTGATGATCTCCTTGGTCGGATGCAAGATTGGAAAGGTCACTCTTCAAAAGACTTTGGGATTTTGCAAAAATACGATCAGATTCATGTCGAAAAAGATACCAACTGTCGACAGTTTCTTGTTTATCTCTTCGAAGAGGCTCTACTTTGTGTCTCTGCGGTCCATAGGGACTCGATTACCACGGCTGGACGCAACAGGACGAACACGAATCTGGTAGTGTAGGCGGAGGTCCCCCGTTAAAGTTGAAGGGTCGCGTCTACATCCGACACATGGATTCAGTCTCTGTGATTCCAACGACGCTTCAAATGTCTATTTCCTTCGGGTGAAGATGAAGGATGAAAAGATGGATGCTTTCACGATGCGATTTGAAGATTTGAGTCAGCTAGAAGATTGGCATTCACATATCAACTCGTTGATTCACAAGAAAAATCAACCTACCGCTGTTGACCCCTCGCCTCTCCAGCCACCTCTGCGTATCGATTCGAGCTGCATACCCTCAACACCCCTCAGCATGCCCCATACCCCAGTTACCACTAGTCAACCAGGTGGGGGATCTACTCTCGATCGCGACTCGTTGCGGATCGCAGGCAATTCAACTCGCTCATCCAGGTCTGACAGTCTTCAATCTGCATGCGATTCTCGGAATAACGATGGTGGCGGTACTGGGAGCTCGTTAATGTCCGGTTCGACAAAGACTACTCTGGTTACCTCGATGTCCACACTGTCTTCAGTTGGCGAAGAGTATACAGAAGATTGTCGGGTTAATCCAAACTTCTCCAACCCTTTCCAGCCTTCACACCCCTTCTCCCATCGGGATTTGCCCTCTTTGCATGTCAATCCTGCTTTCCGATCGGCTTCATTACGTCACGACTTTCGGCCATCGACCTGGCATTGGTCATTTCGATCCCATTTCCTGAACCTGCCGGCTCACCCAGCTCATCATCCTCAACTCTCAAACTTCGCCTCTTGAAACAATCCCTACAGTTTGTGATCTATCATCTACATCCCCGATCGCGACTAAGTCTGGTGGCCTTCACTGTTGGTAGTGGGGGTAATACGAGGGGCCAAGGCCAACTTCTTTACACTCCATTTCTCACCGTTGGCAAGGCGGCTAGTCTCAAGCGAGTCGAATTCGCCATCGAACAGATCTCTCGGGCCGGTCGAACCGAAGGGATTCTGACGGCCCAAAACTGGAAATATTTTGGAGAGGATATTGCCGTCGCCCAACAAGCTTCAGATTCAATAGGCTTTGGGAATACTGCCCAGCAGTCCGATCCCATGGCCATCCAGGATAAAGTTCAGAAACGGTTGAGGCTACTCGAGCGCCATGAAGACAAGGTCTCCGTTGTCACTGCTGTCAATCTAGGTATAAGCTTTTCTTTTTAACAACAACACCTATCCAGTCGCTTCTATACACTAACCTGGTCTCCTACAAACCTCACATCTATAGCCTACGATATGATCTTACCACGTAAACAAAAGAACCCGCTCAGTGGAATCATGCTCTTGAATGATTCCAGAGATTGTTCTACCAAGCCTGAGATGACTTTGGTGATGACTAGAGCTGACGCTACTCAGTAAGTTTTTTTTTTTTTTTCGTTCTCGATCAATGGATGGGTCTTTGAAATCAAGTTAATCCCCCACGTTTTATTGTTTTGTTTTTGCGGATTTCAGAATACCGATTCAGTCAATTGGATGGGGCGAGGCTCATAATCCTAGTTCACTGTGGCAACTATCCAACCATACCGGTGGGACCTATACTTTTGTTCGAGATTATCATTCGATCAAGGAGGCTGTTGCTGGCTGTATAGGCGGGATGGTAAGTCGATCAAGAGATGAGATGTTTTTTGTGTTCCGCTCAGTGCTCAAGGAGTGATTGTTTCGTCTTTCAACAGCTATCGGTCGGTATGTCCAATGCGCGTGTTAGTATCGGGATTGCTGAGAACAAATGGTTCAAAATGAAGAAAGTCTCTGGGATCTCTCACGTGATTTCATCGGATGGGCAACATGCTGATCTCGAATTGGGACAAATGAGATTCGGGGAACGGAGGGATGTGTTGGTGGAGGTGGAGATGAAATCGGCAAGGGAAGTTTATCGGACCCAGAGCCGACACTTTAATGACGGCGATCAAGTTTTGTCAGGTCTCGAGACCACCAATCAGATCGAGACTGGCACGGATGCTTTCTTTAGAACTCAGTTGGGAGACGATACCAACGTTGCCATGCTCGGAGACACGGATGCATTCGCGCGTTTCTATGAGTCACAGTTCGACGACATGAACGATGACATGACTCTTTTCGAGGTCAACGTTTCCTATCGTGACCCTCAAGCAGGCAAGAACGTAGCTAAGCTTCAGCGTCCGGCAGTTTTGACGGTCACAGTCACCCCCTCACTGGTAGACTCGACAGGGGCACTAACAGCGAATGAGCCATCGATCGTCAAACGACGAGTTGAGCTTCTGACCTCGGAGTCACTCTCTCGAGTGTTACTTCTTGTTTCTCGACGCATGGATCGACAGGGACTGAGGTTGATGAACGAGACTCGTCGGATCGTATCGACACTGATGACGAACCTTTTCCAAATTGATTCGAGCGTGGACCCGGCTGAGCTCGTTGGACGACGTGCGTTTGGAATGATGGAGCAATTGATCAGACGAGGTCAGATCAAACCTACAACGGAAAATGTGGATGTGTTTGTTTTGTTGGCGGGTTGTTTGCAAGTTCTTGAGCGGATGATCTTGGGATTGGAGGAGATTGAACGGGGTCTAGAGGAGGTCTCTCGACACCTTGAAGCCCGATATCCCCACCAACAACAACCCCTCAATAACATCCCTGCCGGCCGCGCTCAAGAAGAAATGAGAAACCAGGTCTATCTTCATTTCGAAACTGGAATGAAAAACTTTGCCGCTGAACAATCTGGCATCCTTCGTGACCAAAGAGCATGGCTGATTCATTCAGTCGACTCTAATGTTCAACCTACCAGCCAACCTGTTATTCTCCCCTCTACTCCTCTATCTCAACTCACTTTTGCACAGCAGCAATCTTATCAACCACAAAAGTCGCAGGACGATAGCAATCATTCAATTATTGAAGAGATTTATTTTAGATCTGATTATTCAATTTGGATGAAAAATATGATGGAGAACTGGATGCCTGAACGGTATTGATATCTATCTATTTCCTTATCACAACACCGAAAAAAATATGTTTATATATATATGTATATATATATTATACATATCTTGATTGGATTGTTTGTTTGTTTGTTGTATTCGGAAAAGAAAAAAAAAGAAACCCCAACACCCCCATAATGTTTGGTCTTATCTTTCATTTTATTTGTTGTTCTTCGTTGCTATTCTCTCCATATACAAAACCATTTTTTCCCCCTTTGTTTTTGTACATATACACATCGATAAAGTCTGTCCCCTTAGTGTTTCTTGGTTTTTGACTTTGCTTTCCTTTTTGGTCTTGAAGTTGGGAAGTTTTTTTTCTTTTCTTTTTTTTGGTATTTCATTCATTATTGAAGTAATAAATATATCAATTTACTCAAGCTTTCTTTTTTTTGCACTCATTGTAAAGTGCAGTTTCAAAGTAATTCAAATGTTTCATAGAGAACTGAAATTTGTACCATCAAACCTTTGTTTGATCTCAGTTCAGCTGGGATGGACTGATCAACCCACTTGAAACTTTGTGTTGATCTCAAAAACCAATTAAATGGAAACCCCAAAGGGTTTGGATCAAGCTATTTTATACTGGTTTAGGTGTATCATCACACTGCATAGATTAACTTCCAATGAGTGTTTGGACTGCCATTGTCCAACAAGTTCTGCAGTATGGTGCTGCTGTGCTGCCCAACTCTTTAGACCACAAGTCAGTCCAAGCACTTGTTGGACTTGCACAGCTTGTCCAAAAAGTTAGTTAATGTATGTAGTGTCTAGTTTATACAGAGAGACACTTGAACTCAGATTGGTATACTGGCAGTGGGCAACAAATAATACTTGGTTCTCTTGTCCCCCTACATCCTTCCTGGATTTGTAGAGATCTTGCTGTCTTCTGGTCCTAGGGATTGCCTGTATTATTTCCTTCCACCCCTCTTTCCTTCCACCCCTCTTTCCTTCCACCCCTCTTTCCTTCCACCCCTCTTTCATTCCACCCCTGTTTCCTTCTATTGCCAGTTTTACTTACTGTTGATCAGGTTTGTCATTCTAGTCCTGATCCCATTTAATGAAAAAAAGATATACATACATACATATCACCAGGAAAAAACTATTGTCACTTGTCTACAAGTGATTATCAAAGTACAAAGGTCCCTTTGTACTTTTTGACATCACTGTAGACAAGTGACAATAGATTTTTCCTGGTGCATGCATATACATACAAAGTTGGTTCATTGTTAAAAAGAAGATCTGTTTAAATATTACTATTATAATAATAATGTAAGTAAAAATGAAATTATTCTTATTCTTATTATCAATTAGTAGTTAAGATTCAGTTCTTTCTAAACAAAAATAAATAAAAAGGAAAAGGAAAAGGAAAACAAACTCTTGCACCCCCTGCACAGTGATGTGAGAGTGGGTTACAGTCATGTATAACTGTTGTGCTTCTTATTGAAAACCTCCAAGCAGCAAAGCTAAGCTTGAACCAAAAAAAAAAAAAAAGAAGTTGCAATAACACATTGAATGGTATGTTATCTCATGGCATACTCATTTCATGACCACCAAATCTGGAAGCTGGGGGGTTTTTCCAACCTGGTACCAGGATGAGTTTATATCTTTCAGTCCAAATCAAATCTCAAATCAAATCAACTAGACGTTCTTGTGTAACTATCTCAGTTACACATCATGTAGTACAAGATTTTATGTAACAGCTGTATATGAAGTTGATTTCCATTTTTTTACTTAATATAAACCCATTTCAACATGAATGCAACAATGAATTAATCTCCAAGTGGCATGAATTGAGTACCACAACCCGACCATCACCAAAGTTTTTTTTTTTTTTGTAAAAAAGAGAAGGATAGATCCATATACCAAACTCAAGACATCAGCCAAGATGTTTTCAAAGCAAAATGAAAATAACATGAGTGCAAGGACCGAGTGGCTGAAGCCCATATCTCAGAGTTTTCTTTTGCGTTACTAGCTAGCAGTTTTTTGAAGACCACTGATTAGATTCCAGATATCATAGATAGATCATGATTGTGGTTTTGACACTTTTTTTTTTTGGTTTTTGCCACAATTTCTTTTTGCCGCCAAATGTTTTTTTACCCGGCCCCAAACAAGCGCCTACACAGAATATTGATAAGTGCATCTGTGTTGAGCACCCACTGCTTACAACTTTGAAAACTATCAAACTCCATCTTGGTAAAGTAACCTTCTCCCTTTCTGTACATTTATTTTATGGATAACCATCACTGACAATGATTTTCTTTCTGATTAGGTCACAGTATGACTTTCCAGAAGTATTTGGCTGAGATTAAATACTCAGCAGTCTGGTACGCCATTGATGGTAAGAATTTGGTTGAAATAAATCAAGTGCTGGAATCCAATATCAGTTCAGACTCAATGTGCCAATGGAAATCTCTCTATGAAAGAACCCAGGAAGTTGTGTGTGACCCAGCAACGTACGCTTCTAGGGGAAAAGAATTGGAGTTGAATGCCAAAGATAATTGGTTCATCAAGGAGTTGGTCACCTATAAACTAACAATCTATCTAGACAAAATTCAGTGATCTTTGTTTGATCATCATGGAATCCATGTCTGCAAGCAAACCATTTTGAACACGCTTCACCAACAGGTGTACATTCCAAGAAAAACAATCAGATCAGTCAATTGATTGAAAGACGCAGGTGAAAGGGCAGTCTATCTGGCTTGGATTGCTTGGATTCCTACCTCTTGCCTTGTCTTTACCGGTGAGCTAAAGTTTCACAGGTTTGATTTGATGTTGAATTTGATATTTTGCTAATATCTTGTTCAACTGGCCTCTTTCAGATGAATCTGGAGTATGCCTTGAAGTGGTGCAAAGAACCAGAGTATGGGCACCCATTGGTCAACAAACCCAACATATTCCATGCAAACAAAGTAAGCACCAGTATAACATCATTCCAGCAATATCTCTGACCGGTTTAGTGGCTCACATGGTCCAGGAGGACTCAGTGAACCGCTTTTCTTTTGAGTATTTCCTTGAAAATATCTTGGTAGGTTTTATAATGCGTTTTTTTCCATTTTGAGATAACTGATGTACTGATTTTTTTCTAGGTGCCATCAACTAATCCATTTCTGTTTCCTCAAAGTGTCCTGGTGTTGGACAATGCACAAATCCACCACAACCGGCGGGTAGCAGATATTGTGGAGGCCAAAGGATGCCTGATACAATATTTTCCAGCTTACTCTTCAGACCTAAACCCCATCAAAAAGTGTTTTGCTGTATATAAAGCAAATTTACAACAATTTGAACATCTCCTAACCAGCGGCAAAGAGGATTACATGGTGATTGAAGAATTCATCCATCAGGTTTTTACTTCAGACTTGACTCAGAGCCTTTTATTTGGATCAGGCTATTGCCTTTGATTTGTATTTTTGCTTGTTTATCATAGTTTCATTTCCATTACCTATGATTATTCAAAAAAAATGAATGTCTTTCATTCTCTCAATAAATTTTATTAACTTATCATCATGTCAAATGTCAATGACCTTAAATATCTCAATATTTAAGTATGGTTACTTTTCATGGCAAGGCATGGATACAGGCCAAAGCAAGAGATCATCTTTAGATCAGCAATGAGAAATCAATCATTGCCATCAATATTGCAGTCATATTCAAGGAAGAAAAAATAACAAGATAAGGAAATAATGAAATGGAAAATAAGAAACAAGAAAGGAAATGATAATAAATAATAATCAATCAATATCAATCAATATGTCTCAGTTGGGTTTAGAGCGGTTTGATTGATTTTCATTGCAGTTGATGTGACATTGGAATCTTTTCAAACCGGTAATGAGAGAACAAGCTTGAACAAGTTTGATACCTGCTTTTTCTAACTCGTGTTATTTTCCATTGGAAAACCCCCTATAGTGGTTTATTCCTAATTCATGGAGAGCAGAAATCACATTGTGGCAGTTGGGATCAACATGAAAGAAGCGCAGGTAATCATCCAGATCCATGTTATCATCTGACGTAGTTGGTGACAATGGGACTCCGCTAGTGGAGGTGGACGGAGTGGCAGAGGCAGCTGGATAGGTTGTTGGCAGAACTCCAGGAAAACAAAAAGATATCCCTGACACCAGGAAAAAACAAGGATCACTTGTCTACAAGTGACATCAGAAATTACAAAGGGGCCTTTGTACTTTGATATGTCACTTGTAGACAAGTGATCATTGATTTTTCCTGGTGTGAGTTGCTGGTGGGGTGACTGATCATGTGAGATGGAAAAGAGGCTGAGTAGTGATTTGCAGAAATTCCAGGGTAAGCAAACCCAGGCATCCCACCATAGTTCATAGGAGGTATGTATGGCTACATACCTCCCATAAAACATGGATAGGGAATGGGCATTTGATGACCAAAGTGCCCTGGAAATGCGGACAAGGAGGTTGGAAAGGTATTGTTGGTTGTGGCTGTTCATACAGATGGGGATGTGTGGGAATATGAGCCTGCGGTCAAATCAATATTGGTGGGGGTTATTCTTGAGCCTTGGGTTGGAGTAACTGGTAATCTTGAGGGCCCGTACCGTTGGGTCTTAAGCTCAGATTTGGTGATAAATATTGAATATCAATACCAAGTTTCAATCATCACAACATTGCATACATCAAAATTGAATATTCAAACCACAAGTTTTCCTTACTTAAGAAGAAAATTTTTCACCCAAGCTGTTTTCCTTTTTCTTTAGTCAATCAAATAACTTAATTAACTAAAGAAAAAGGAAAACAGTAAGTTCCACTTCAACTCATTCTCATGGCGATGGTATTGGTGGACTAATGGTTTCTTTCTTTCTTATTCTTTATTATTAGTCTCTTCTTATTTTTGTCATTGTGTAATTTATTGTTGACACTCCTCAATAGAATCATCAAGGTCTTTATCAATCTCATCATCTATGTTTTAATCATAACAATATTTTTAACTCTTCTTTTATTTTTCTTCTTCTCTTTCATCACATGTATTAGATTCTTAATCTTCATTGTCATCGGGCAGATCTAACCCGAGTCATCTTATCTTCAGGTAGTAAGTATATTTTATGTTTTTCTTTCAAGTCAATCAAATAACTCAATTAACTAAAGAAAAAGGAAAACATCTCTTCTTATTTTTGTCGTCGTGTCATTTATCGTTGACACTCCTCAATAGAATCATAAAGATTCTTAATCTTCATTGTCATTGGGCAGATCTAACCCAAGTCATCTTATCTTCAGGTCCTTGCCAAGATCATCTCACCTAAAAATTATGATAAATGCAAAAGGAGGTGAATTTGGAGGATTATAGATTGTGAATTATTTATTGATCAACTGAGAAAGAAAGAAATATTAGCAAATAGGAAAAAACAGAAAAAAATACCATTGTTTGTGCCCAAAGACTAATTCTGTCCATGGTGAGTAAGATAAACCGGTTAGGATCTTTTGGATCAATAAAAACCAGAGTTTTTCTTGTGCCTGTAAGACGCTCACAAGGCATGTGGGTGGCTCAGAGTGTTCACATGTTATCAATAGCTGCAGCAGAGGACTTGGCACCCGGACTAGGTTCTTGATTACTTTCTTTGACCACACTGTCATGTTTTTTCTTGATGGTTTTTAACGCATGTTGTTTCTGACAGCTCAAACACAATCATCAGATTATGTGCGTACCAAAGACATGCATAAAAACTCACCTGAGCAGCATGCTTTGGGTCAGTTTGGACCAGGGTAACCATGTGCTTTTGGCCATCAACCAATTCTTTGCACAGATCAAGAAATTCATCAAACAAGTCATTGTTTTCCAGACTGCCTTTTTGATTTGCCACAAAAATTACGCCATGCGGGATGACAGCCTTCCAGGTAATCATCTCCTTTTACTCTTGCTCTTGAGAATGACAACCAAATTCTTTCTTGTCTAAAGCTCCAATTAAATCAATTGCTAGGTGTTTGAAGGCTGAAAAGCTATGCTGACTTTTATTCCAGTTGAAGTACAATTTACTGGGGGTTGACTTGAGTTTGTTGAACTTAGCTTTGGGATTGGGTCCAGAATTTTGTTTATTTGAGCCTTGAGTAGTACTGGGTCTATGTTCATTGTCAGGAAAAAAAAAAGTGTACTCTAAGTTGATCTTGGTCTCAACATTTGGATCTTCATTGTCCGGTTGATCATTGGGTTCAGGGTTTGGTGTTCCTTTGACAGATTTAGGTGTAGCAATTGGACTATTCTGGTTGCCAGTCTGGGAGATCCATGTGTCAATATTTTCCAGCTGGGAAAGCAAAAGCATTTCCTCAAGCTCCAGGTAATCTTTGCCTGGATAAAAATAAATGGGCATTGATAAATGCACGCCCATGGGCGCACACCCACGCCCACGCACGCCCTTAAAAAAAAGGCGTGCAGCCCGCATGCCTTTTTTTTTATTGGCGTGCGGGCTGCACACCCATCCTTGGGCATGGGCACGCCTGTAGATGGGCGTGCAGTTCGCACGCACATCTACAGGCGTGCACCACCCCCAAGGATGGGCGTGCAGCCGCACGCCCTTCCGGGGAGGACTGCAAGCCCCTCAACCAGGAGGGATCCCTCCCGGCCGAGGAGGTTGTACAACCTCCTCGACCGGGAGGGATCCCTCCGGTTGAGGAGGTTGTATGACCTCCTCGACCAGAGGGAATCCCCCTCCGGTCGAGGAGGTTGTATAACCTCCTCGACCGGGAGGGATCCCTCCTCGTCAAGGGGCTTGCAGTCCTCCCCGGAAGGGCTTGCGGCTGCACGCCCATCCTTGGGGGTGTCACACGCCTGTAGATGGGCGTGCGAACTGCACGCCCATCTACAGGCGTGCCCACGCCCAAGGATGGGTGTGCAGCCCGCACGCCGATAAAAAAAAAGGTGTGCGGGATGCACACCTTTTTTTTAAGGGCGTGCGTGGGCGTGGGCGTGCGCCCATGGGCGTGCACTTCTCAATGCCCAAAATAAATCAAGATTAATTTTTATTCTTTCAACATATCCAAAAGAAAAAATGGTGGACCTAGATTCATTTTTACCACCAGTTGCCACCAAAACCTAAGAAGAAGTCATTGTATTAGTCAAAAAAAAACACAGGGAGGGTTCCACGTTGAGATATGGATCTCCGGCTGGCAATATCTATGGCCGGTGAAGAATCTACTCACACGCTTTTTCAGGGCTGGGGAAAAAAAAAATGGGGGGCAAAAATAAATTTGCAGCCAAAAAAAAAAAAAAAAGTGTGAAAACCGCAAGCTTTTATGGAACAGATGTATATATATACTGGGAGACATGAATATCATATCCTACACAACCAAAAATATATTTTGTGGAAACATGGACCACACTCTCCACCCATAAAAAACTGGACCATGTTTTTATCTTCAGATGGTTCAATAATCCTCTAGTTTTCTTTCAAAATTTAACTCCCTCAAAACCAGACCTTCCAGTGAGCCATGTTCAACCAGGTCTCCTGTAAACTGTGAAAAAAAAAGAATTTTTTCTGGATAAGGAATAAAATTTTCTCCTGACTGCTTACAAAAAATGGGTCCAAACCTTTCTCTCAGGATTTTCCCTGGTTGGTTGATGGTAGATAATGTATATTGTATCTTTAACTCTAAAGACTCAAAATACATAGGAAAAAGTTTTTCTTGTGTTTTTAGGATGATGATGTGATATTATATAGATCCCTACAGATACAGCTCCTCTCTTCCTCCCCAGTTCCAAACCTCCTCTTCCCCTTTTCTATCCAATATGGTATTTTATATTGGACAGATACAGCAAGTGGTCAGCAGAGATTTCAGGGGGGAATTAGTCTGAGGAAAGAACTCAAAAAAATCATGTGTGTGCTTATGAGAGTGGAGTACTCATGCTTTTCCACCTGTATATGCACTGGAAGTAGCACATCCAGAAAATGGTATTCAGATGCACATAGGAAAAGCATGGTGGGGGCTGAAGGGGTGGACCTTCACTTAGCACATCCAAAGATTGCATGGACAGGGGCTGAGACAGAGGAACAGCAGAAATACCAGGTGGATTCATTAGGCTCAGGGAGTTTGGAGGACCACTGCAGGGGTCACCACAGAAAGACATCTGCAGGGGTAATTGGAGGAGGCAGGGGCTATAAGGGATGGGGGTCTAAATGGCAAATGTGGATGCAGAAGAGCAGAGGAGTATTGGTTAGGGTTGCAGGGTTTGGTATAAAATGGGTTTAGGGTTTCATTGTCTTGTATATATCTTATCCAAGAATCACCTAGGATAGATCATTCTATTGAACTTTGTCAGCCTCCCTGATGCCAAGGATAAGTCCTTCTAGCTACAGGTGGTGCAAGGATATATGGAAAGAGTGTATAAACTCTGGGTAAGGTACAATGTTACAATTCCCAAAAGATATGGGGGAATTGTGACGTAAAAATTGAGAGAAAAAATAGGTTAATAATTATATTAAATAAATTTAATATAATTAAAAACCAGAGGGGCCTGATAAATCAGGGGTGGTTTAGATCCCTCTAAGGTATCTTACAAATAAATGCAGAGGATTTAGGTACCTGGAACACTGGGGCCTGTTGGAACAGGGGTGGTTTAATCCCAGGAATGGAAATGGGGGAATATCTTCAAGAAAAAGGGTTATTACTTACTAGTAATAAACCTTGAGGGATCTTGGGGATATTCTGGGTGGAACTGGACAGTTTGAAGCGCTTGGATGGATGGATGGTAGAGCTGGATGGGCACTGTGAAGTTGTTGGGGAAGACAGGGCTAAAGAATAACTACTAAGAAGCTTACCAGACTGTGTTATAAAGATGTATATATCTAATAAGAAGTGGGTAAGGTTGTTAGTGGGTATTGGGAAGCATGAGGAGCCTTCTTTGGGCGGTTGAAGAGCTCCTTAAATAGTCCTGAGTTCCCTCTGGGGACCCTGTAGGTGTTATTGGCCAACTTGTGGGATCTTTGGACCACATTTTGGCCATTTATGCTTTCTTGGTGACGCTTCAGCAGCCCCTGCTTTGAATACACGTCACCAATTGATTTTATTATGATATTTATTATTTATTTATTCATTTGTATTGAAGTACAGTCTGTAGTACATTAGTACTATTAATACTAGTGGCTTATCAGTATTTATAATAAGCCACAGTATTGTTTGTACTGTTTGTTTATTCAATACAAAATGTATAAGTTATTAATATCATTCAATATAATTAATTATGTAGTCCCCAGTATCCTTTATTACATATGTAACATATGTAAAGAGGTTACTGGGGCGTGGTTTTATTGATTTGGGGGTGCCTGAGTGATTGTGGAGTCCGCGTGCCAAGCTGGGAGCCTGTAAGGGGCTTGATGCTTGCGCGGGGGCTTATATCTCAACTTTGGCGCGGGCTTTCAGTCACGCGGGTTGAACTTCAAGCTCTGCGGACTGCGGTACGCGGGGTTTGAGCAAAACACGGTGTAATTACACTATCTCCCCTAGTTTACACAACACCTCATTTCCGTGACTGGAAATGGGTTTTAAGCATATACATATATATATATATATAAGCATTTTTAAGGCAAGTACTTTTTATTAAAAAGGTACTTGCTAATTCTTCTTTGCCTATTTACATAGTGAAGGAGTAAGATTTAAGGGGACCTATGAGTGAGGTACCCTAGGTTAATTTTAGTGTAGATTCAGAATATCAAATAATATTCCAACTATTATTTGATTTTCTTATTTATTATTTATTTTTTATAATATGTTTTTTTGTAAATCCTGTGACAGGTTGCTCTGTCATAGTAGCAAGCTGACATTCCCTACCACTAAGATAAGTCTCCTGAAAAAAGTAAGTTTCTAACAAAAGGTAGGTTTTATTATTTTTTTAAGGAAAAAAAAAATTTTAAGAGGACCTCTTGGATGCTCTGTAATTCCTCAAATGTATTGCTCCATCTGGGATATTATTTTCAGGTAACCATTCATCTTTATCTGCTGATTGGTTCTTATATCTCACAAGATAAAGCCTTGTATATTTTCCCTGTATCCTTTCTTTTTTATCTTTCAGGATTTTATGTACTTTCAATTGTCCAGAAGTTGGGACCTCAATCAGGGGAACTGGTTGTTGAGTAACTGGTTCATCTTTATCTCTAGATTGGTACTGTTTTACTAGACTGACTGGAAATACTGGGTGTTTTCTTGATAGTTCCTCTGTCAGAATAACTTCTACAGCATTTCTTCCATGGAGTTGTTTAATGGTAAAGGGACCTATGAAAGGGGGTTTTAGTTTCCTGCTACCTCCTAAGTTGTTGAAGTTAATAGTGGACAAAAGGATCTTATCCCCTATTTTGAACTCAGGTTCTTTGTGGCTTTTATCCCATCTCCCTTTGTTATATTCTACTGCTTCCTCTACGCATTTCTTGGCATGTTGTTGGGTCAGATCTAGCATTTTCTTGAAATCTAAGGCTGTTGGGTGCAGGTGGGGTAATTTATCATTCAAAGTATCCTTGGGCATGCGTGGTATCCATCCTCTTTCCAAGACATATGGAGCCTCTTTGGTGGAGGAATGTTTACTACTATTATAGGCAATTTCCAATGCTGGTAGTAGACTAACCCAATCATGAGTGTATCCATCATGATTTTTAAACTCAAATCCAAAGGAACAGAATCTACGTAACATGTCTTCCAGAGTTTGTATCATCCTTTCTGCTAGTCCGTCTGTTTGAGGGTGATAAGCTGTGGAAAAAGCTAGTTTGGTACCAAGCATGTCATGCAGGTTCCTCCAGAATTCTGATGTGAATTTTGGATCTCTGTCACTGATTATAATTTTGGGTATACCTACATCAGCCATAATCCTATTCCAGAATAACAGGGCAACTTCCATAGCAGTATCATCTTTATGGTTGGGTATGAACCTGGCTCTCTTGGAGAATCTGTCTACAACTACTAGTACTGAGTTATATGAGAAGGATCCTCCTGGGGGTAGGCCTGTTACAAAGTCCATGTTTATGATTTCCCATTTGTCTGTTGCTTCAGATATCTTCTGCAGTAAGCCAAATCTCTTTCCAGTTTGCTTATTGCCTCTTTGACACGCATCACAAGATTTGATATAGTTGTGTACTTGTTCTTTCCAATTGATCCACCATGCTGTGTATTTAATTCTCTCCACTGTTCTTTCCTCAGAAAAGTGTCCAGAATTAACATTGTCATGGCATTCTTTCAGAATGTTGTCAATTTGGGAAGGGTCACTTAGTACTAGTACACTTGAATGCCTATTCCTGAAATATAGAAGGCCATCTAGGAGACTGAACTTTCCAAGTTTATAATGTTTGGCTAATTCTTCTGGTAGACTGGCTATTAGTTCTGTTGAGCTGTTGTCATTCCTAAGTATGTCTACTAGTTTTAACAACTCAGGGTTCTTGTCATAGCTATTCTTGACTACTTCATAAAATGCATCATCTAAGTCACACACGTGAATTCCTAGGATGGGAAATATGTCCTCATCTTCTGGGTCATAAGCATGATTATCTGGGTTATTAGGCAAGGCCCATCTACTTAGTCCATCCGCATTTTTGTGCTTGGCTCCTGACTTATGAATAATAGTCATATGTCCTCTATACTGCTGAATTGCAATTTGCCATCTGAGCATATGTCTATTAGGGGTCTTCATATTCATCAAGGTTCTTACAGCTGTGCAGTCAGTTACCACTAAGAAGTTAGACCCTTCAAGATAGTAATGTAACTTCTCCAGAGCCCATACAAGTGCTAAACATTCCATTTGACTTGCTCCATATTTCTTCTCAGTACTCTTAATTTGTCTTGAGATGAATAAAATGGGTTTCTCTACTGGTTTATCCTCTATTACAAATTCCTGGTGGAGGGCTGCTCCTAAACCATCCAAGCATGCATCAATATACAGTATAAATGGTTTATCATAGTCAGGTTGAGCCAATACTGGTGCTGTGGTAAGGAGTCTCTTCAACTCTTCATAATTTTGTACTCTATCATAGGTCATTTCAAATATTGTATCATGATTGCAGAGTGCATAGAGGCTTCTACTTACATTTGCAAAGTTGGGGACATGTTGGCGGTAATAACTACAGAAACCTAGAAAGGAAATAATTTCTGTTCTATTATGAGGCATGGATTTCATTAAGACTGCTGCTACTTTATTTTGGTCTATAGCTAGAGAAAGACCTGAGACTACTCTTCCTAATGCTTTAAGTTCCCCATATCCAAAGTTACACTTTTTGATGGACATTTTTAATCCTGCTTGTGTGGCATTTTGGAGTACTATATTGATCTTTTCTAGGTGAGTTTCCCAGTCATCAGAGTAAATGATAATGTCATCTATATATACCATCATCCAGTTTTGTCTAATGTATGAACCAAAAATGGAGTCCATCATTCTTTGAAAGTGTGATGGCGCATTCTTTATGCCAAAAGGCATTCTGAGGTATTCAAAAATCCCTAGGTGACATATAATCCTCAGGAATTTCCTACTTTCAGGTGCTATGGGGATCTGATGGAATCCTTTCAGTACATCCATAGTAGTGATATACTTGGCCTTAGATAGGTTATGTAATGAATGGTCTATCCTGGGGATAGGATAGTAGTCAGGTCTAGTGTAGTTATTCAGAGCACGGAAATCTCCCACCATTCTTGACTTTTCATTGTGCCAGGCAATTATTACAGGTGTAGTGACTTCTACCTGTTCATTATGTCCAACTTTTCTCAGGACTTTGAGTTCTTGTAGATCTTTGATGTGTGTTTCCAGAGCTTCTCTTGATTTGGGGCTGGAGGGGTAGGGTGGTCTCCTCAGCTGTGGGGGGTAAGGTTTGTCAATATTAAGTTCCAATTTCATGTCATGGCCCTTGATGTTACCAATTGGTTCTTCTGTGGTGCAGAAAGCTTCTTTATGTTCAAAACAAGTTTTCAACACATCCAACTTCTGTTTCTCATTTAATATGTTACTGACAGCAGCTTGTGATAAGTATTCTTTCTGGAAAGATAGTAGATCTTCTTGGATTTCAACATTGTTAATGGCATCTGGTATCTTGATGTTGATGTTGCAGATTTGGAATTTTCTTTTCCAATCACCACCAATAGTGTAGAATCTATCTTTACTCTGGAAAATATCTATACCATACATACAGAAAGCATCATTACCTAGGATCAGGTAATCACAGACTGCATCTTGTAATACTACAAATTCAACAGATAACCTAAGAGATCCTTTAGAGTGAGGAAATATTAAAGGTATGGATACTACTCCAATAGGTTTCATGGCTGAGTTGCAACTACTAAACTTGGCTTTTGGCATGGGCATTAAGTTATCTCTCCATCTGGGGTAACATTCATCTAGAAAGGTGCTACTGGCACAAGAACAGAAAGCTCCCACGTCAAGGAGGACTCTTATTTCTTTGTTGTCAAACAAGACGGTAGTATAACTAGTTTTCCCCATGGTGTAACTCATACCAGCTTCAGGTTTATTGGTGAGTAATTTTGCGTCAGATATATGGCCAATATTCATGGAGGGATCCCATTTTTGTGGTAAATTAGAGTCACCATGTATAGCATTAATGGATAATTCATCCCCAATGTCAGCTTGGATGACTGAGATTCTCATCAAGTCTTCTTCAGCAGGTTCATTCATGACTATTTCAAACTGGGAATGGGTATCTTCTTCAGTTTCTGATGGGGTGTTCATTACTACCATATTTACTCTTTTACGTATATTGGTACATTCATTTTTCCAATGACCTTTTTCTCCACACTTGAAACATTCAGGAGTAGCAGTTTTCTTGGGTATTTCAGTTGTGGGGTTAACCTTGGTGGATTCTTTTTGGAACTCTTTTCTCTCAGGGATGTTATTCCTGGTGTACTTCTTGTTCCATCCATTAAGGACCACCATTTCATTTAATACACTGCTGAATTCTGTCAGGTCTACATCTAGTGAGGGGAATCTACATCTCATTATACTCTCAAGATTTCCTTTACATTGACTCAGTAATCTGTTGTTGGCTTCTTCATCTGAGACTCTGTCATACACACACTCAATTCTTCTTCTTTGTTTCAAACACCATTCAGAAGCTGTTTCTGTGGTTGGATCAAAGTAATCTTTTTCAAAGGCCTGGCGCTTTTCATTTTTCCAAATTCTGGTGCCAAACTGAGCTTTGATTAATTCTTTCCACACTGGCCAAGATTGGTGTCCTACAGCTTTACTTTTGGTAATAAACCAAGTAGAAGCCATTCCTTCAAAGAGTACAGTAAGTCTTGAAGTGATGACTTCATCATCAGCTTGGTAAGTCCTTACTATATGATCAATGTATTCTATGAAACTCATGTGGTCATATTCTCCTTTACCATCAAACTTGGGCCAATCTTTTAAGGGGGGCATAAGTTTGTGTATAGCAGTCATATCAGAGTTTCTGTAAGGTGTGGACATTCTGGTATCTTTGGTCATAGGTCTATTCTGCATAAAAGGATTGTTATACCTAGGTTGGGCACTATTGGTATGGGGGGCGCTATGTTTTTCTTGAGGGACAATGTTGGGACTCAAGTACTGGAGATTTTTATATGGATTATTTTGTTTTTCCTCTTGTTTGTTATAATAATTAGAATTAATATTGATGTGAGGAGCTTCATCTCTGTCAAGATACGTGGTGGGTTTACTGTCAGGTACCTTGTCACCATACTTATTCCAATTGTTTGTTGCTTGATTAACCATCTCTTCTTCACTGTATGAGCTGCTGGGTCTATGAGGCTCATGGTATTGTGGATTTATTTTCTCCTCCTTCAAGGATTCTATGCCTGATATGATAGTTGTTAATTTTGAAACTACATTATCTTTTAATTTCAAGGATTCAATTTCAGAAGTAAGGACAGATAATTTGTTGTTCACCTGTTCTTCTAGTTTCTCAAATTTTGTATTGAAATTGTTATTAAGATTTATAATTAAATCCTCTAGTTTATTATTATTTGTTTCATCCTTTTTGAGGGAATTAATAACATATTCTGCCATTGTTACGGGCGTTGATAGACGCACGCCAACGCCAGCCCGCACACCATTTTTTTTTGGCGTGCGGGGCCTACACGCCAATTTTTTTTGGCGTGTAGGGTCTAAACGCCAAAATAAATTGGCGTGTAGGCCCCACACGCCAAAAATGGCGTGCGGTTCCCACACGCCATTTTTTTTTGGCGTGTGGGCCCCGCACGCCAAAGAAAATTGGCGTGTGGGACCCGCACGCCAATTATTTGGCGTGCGGGGCCCACACGCTCACGTAATCGAATGGCCCCTCCCATTCGATTACGTGAGCGGGGGGATCGATATGTGTATCCCCATACACATAATACATGTATGTATTATGTGTATGGGATATACACACCCCCCGCTCACGTAATCGAATGGCAGGGGCCATTCGATTACGTGAGCGAGCCCAAGTCTGTTTCCGGACTGGGGCTCGCTTATGGTCCTGGTTTTTTCAACCAGAACCACAACAAACCCCGCTCTCCGACTCAATCAACCAAAGCGGTGAGTCTGAAAATCCGAAAAAAAAAAAAAAAAAAAAAAAAAAAAAATCAAAAAAAAAAATCAAAAAAAAAAAAAAAAAAAAAAAATCAAAAAAAAAAATCAAAAAAAAAAAAATCAAAAAAAAGTCAGAAAAAGAAAAAAAATCAAAAAAAAATAAATCAAAAAAAACGAAAAAAAATCAAAAAATGAGAAATAAAAAATGAGGAAAAAAACCCCAAAAAAACCAAAAAAAAAGGGTTTTTTTGGGGTTTAATTTTGTGGAAAAGCCCACAGGCCCAGGGCTCCAAGACCCAACTGGCCCAAAGACAGGGCCCAATGGCCGTAAGAAGGGGCCCGCCTCTGCCCATCACCTCCCGTGGGCCCACAGGCCCACTTTGATGCTCCAAAGGGGCAATAAAACATTCAAAGGGGCCATTCAAACCCCCCAGGCAGCTCAAAGGGCCCCGTATAAGCCCCAGACGCACACCATCCCCCCCAAAAGTGGCCCATCTCAAACACATCTCTTCCTATTTCCATTTTTTTTTCACCGTAAATATAGTAACACGTGCTGACAAACTCTCCCATTCAAATGCAAACAGATTCCGCACAAATCACCAAATCAGCAGCAAAAGATGTCACACACCGGTGATTACAACTCCGCAACCAATCAGCCTCCACGCCCATACGGATTCTATGAGGTTGACCCCAACCATCACCCGCACGCCCCACTTGGCAACATGTATCAAAATCAAACCTCTGCGTATGGAAATCCACACGTGCTTGGCCAACCTGCAGCTCCAATCAATCAATCAGGCCACCTAGCAACTAACTATGGCTACCCAAGCAACCAATATGGCCAAGCCCCCCAGCCCCTTACTGTCCCCTCAGCCCACCCAGCCACCTACAGCTTCAATGACAACAACTACAGACTGGCAATCCAGCCAAACCCTGGGCCCCCAGCCCACCCAGTAGCGCAGCCTGTGTTCCGCCCATATGAGGTACAATTGCCTCAATTCACCCACTATCACAATCGACCTCCAGCCTCTACCTATCAGCTTGATCCAGCCCAACCATCCTATCTGGCTCAGCCAGCCCTCTACGCACCACCTCATATAACTCAAGCCCCACCATCCCATCCGTTTCCGCAATCCCATCAAGCACCACAAATCTCAAACTACTGGCAGCCGGGACCCCAACCATTGTCCCACCCGGCCAACCCATTCACTCTTGGACCCACTCACTTCCAAGGCCTGCCAACCTCACACAATTTCCCCGTTGGCCAACCATCAGTGCCCGCTCCGCCGCAGACAAATCAAGTCCCTCCCATACCCGTCATGCAAGATATGCAGCCATCTCTGGGGGAAATAACCTCCTCTGCGCCATTTAGCCCTCAAATTTGGCCACCTGCACAACCAAGTCCTCAACAGTTTCCCCAAGGAACTTTCAGCCCTCAAGACCCTCAAAATGTGGCTGAAGGTGAGTCTTCAAATACTTCTCCACTTTGTTTTCATATTAACAAGAACTAATGTTTACCTACTCAATCTCCCAGTCAAATACCCAAGGGCCATGGCTACATCTCCCGGCGGATATCAACCTGCATCACCCAGCCCTCAAGTATTTCCCCGAGCAAATTTCAGCCCTCAAGTCCCTCAAACTGTGGCTGAAGGTGAGTCTTCAAATACTTCTCCACTTTGTTTTCATCTTACCAAGAACTAATGTTTACCTGCACAATCTCCCAGTAAAATACCCAAGCGTCACGCCTACATCTCCCGGCAGGTATCACCCTGCACCACCCAGCCCTCAACCGTTTCCCCCTGCAACTTTCAGCCCTCAAGTCCCTCAAACTGTGGCTGAAGGTGAGTCTTCAAATATTTCTCCACCTTGTTTTCATCTTACCAAGACCTAATGTTTACCTAGTCAATCTTCCAGTATACCCGCTCAATCCTTTAGGACGTTCACCGCTGGCCCCCGCAATGTTACCCGCTGCCAATCAACCGCATAAAGTGTTGATGAAATCTGAAGATGTACAATCTTATGATTATTCAGTTGGCAGTAAGTTCTTCTAGTTTCTTAATTCGCCCACTTGAGGCAGACTGGCTGAACTGCTTGTGTTTCCAGATGCAATGGATGCACCACCCGAATTCCTTTTCACATGTGTCACTGATCTCAAACACTTTGTCACCACATGGGCCCACGAGCATGGTTACGCTCTGAAAGTTTGTGCTTCCAAGAGGGACAAGAACATCTACTTTGCATGCACAGTTGCCGGGGAAGACCAAACCTCAGTTGATGCTATCCGGTTTCGAGAGTCTAGGAATAAGCGACTGGGGTGCTGCTTCAAAATATCCGGCCACAAACCGACTTCAGTAAAACTCAAGGATGCACCATGGGAACTCCGATGCCAAAAGACGATTGAGCACAATCATGGTCCAATCGATCTGGAACATGTAGTCATCCACAAGAAGCTCTCTGTCGAAGGCCAAACTGAGGTTGCTCGCTTATCGTCTCTAGGAATGCAACCCCAGGCAATCGCTAGACTCCTTACTAGCAGTGAGGGAAGGTTTGTAACCAACAGGACAATATACAACACAAAGCAGGCACTGAGGGCGGAGAAGAGGGCTGGCAACACCCCAATCGAGTACCTCCTACGTTGCCTCAACGAATCCAATTGGACACACGAGGACGTTTACGATACGGACGGCAAGCTCCTTTACTTGTGGTTTGCGCACCCAGGATCGTTGCTTCTTGCTCGCAGGTTCCACCATGTGGTCAACATTGACTGCACTTACAAGACGAACCTGAACAACTACCCCCTGCTGCATGTGGTTGGCCAAACTGCAACCAATCACAGTTTTTCGATTGGTTTTTGTTTGATGCGAAACAAGAAGAATGAGGCCTACTCATGGGCTCTTGATAAGTTGAAGTGGGTGGTATATTTGACTAATCACCTATTCTCATCATAAACTGACTGTACTCCGGTGCCTGTGTGATACCCATAGATCTATATGGGACGCTGACCACGCGCCAAAGGTCTTTGTGACAGACAGGGAATCAGCACTGCGTAATGCTATCTCAAAGCACTTTCCGAATGCAACCGCGAACTTGTGCATGTGGCACATCGATCGGAACATTGTGACAAACTGCAAGCAAGCCTTTGCTGGCGATGGCAAAGAATGGGCCAAATTCATGAGGCTCTGGCATGAGGTCGCACATGCCCCCAATGAGGACACCTGCAACTCAAAGTGGGCTCAACTGACACGGTACCTAGTCACTCGAACTAACGTCTACGAATACCTGTACAAGAACGTCTGGAGCGAGCGACAGAAGTTCATGAATGCGTGGGCCGGAATGACACCCCATCTAGGAAATCTGACTTCGTCACGATGTGAATCTGCCCACAGCTGGCTGAAAACCTATGTGACGTCGGCTAGGTGCGACTTTGCAACACTTTTCATTACAATTGCTGCAGCAGTGGACCGACAACTTGACACAGCCCACACGAACCTGGCACACGAGTTACAGAAGGGATTAACCGGACTACCAAATGCCTTCAAGTCCCTCAGCTGCAAAATCTCCTGTCATGCGCTCAAGTTGGCCTTGTCTCAGTACAACAAGTTCATCAAGATGAAGAAAACCAAGCCTGGGGATCCCAGCCTTCAATGCAAAGGTAATTTCCAGGCTGGCTTGGGCATTCCGTGTTTGCACACTATTGAATGTTTGGTCCAGGGGAAGGGAGATGTGGAGCCTTCTGATTTCCATGTCCAGTGGCATCTGGCCTATAACCCTGATGGTCCAGTGAGTCCTCCTGATGTATGACTTGTTCATGTCCCTCCTAGCTAATCTTCATCTATGTTCATTGCAGGCTCTTGATGAACCACTGTACGACTTTGACAACGATTTTGAGGATTTCAAGCAGGAGATCTTGGCGTCCCACCACCCCTCGGCGTTAGAAGCAACAATGAAAAAATTACGAAGGGTCCATGCAAACACACACGTGGTCCCGCTTGCAGAGCCTGATCCTATCCGAGTGAAACACAAACTGGAAAGGCCGTGGAAGAAGAGAAAGGGTAGTGGGCGAGTTCAAAAGCGCGATGACACCCATGCAGAAATTGTGGAAGCGCAAATCCAAAAGGCGCAGGCAAGGAAAGCAAGACAGAAGGCCGGTGTATCAAAAGGAAAAGGGGGTAAGAGACAGTCCAAGCGCGCGCAGGCTCCATTGGACACCTCAGCTTCTTCCTCTGGGGACCTGGATGAGCTACCCAGTGTGGAGACACTCATGCATAAGCAACTTTATTGCATGTCTTTTTAAGAGGCTGATAACTGATGGACTTACTAAGCAGTCAAGAGAACTCACCCCCCACGAATTGGCAGCCTCACTATTGGGAAACGGAATCGGGGGTCTTCCAGTTCAGGAACATCACGGCGCAAGGAAACGTGGCAGCCCAAGTATGGTAGTAAGGATGGTGTAACAGATGAAGATTCTGATTCTGCAGATGCAGTTTCAGATGAAGATTCTGATGCCCCAGATGGGGAATCAGATGAAGAATCTGATGCCCCACATGGGGCATCAGAAGAAGAATCTGATGCCACAGATGGGGAATCAGTTGCAGAATCTGACGCACAAGGTGGGCAATCAGATGAAGAAACTGATCCCCCAGTGGATTCCTCCTCATCTATTGAGATGCAGGATGAGGAAAAGCTGCTGTCACCTCCAGAAGCCTCAAGAAAAGCCTCAAGCTCTTATGATCAGTTTCCGGGTGAGGCCAGGCTACATTCACCCCCAACAGCCAAGGTAAGTACTATAACTTTGACATTAGATTATCAGGGTCTGATTCCATTGTATGTTTCATAGGACCGGCATGTAGATGCTGAGGTTGCACCCAAGGCTGGCCGAACAAGACAGGGGAATACCAACCCTGATGTTGCAGTGAGTGACTCAAGCTTGACACGGACAAGGAGGAATGCACTGACTGTAACTGATAACCAACTTCTCATCATTCTTGTCAGGCGGAGCTTCCACCATGGATCTTAAAATACCTGCATTCCACTTATAACCCTGCAGGTGATGGGAACTGTGGTTATGCATGTGTGGCACATGCATTGGCAGCAGATAGACCAGAGGGTCCCTACGCTAAGGCCAATGGGTGGTACCAAGTGCAAAAGGATGTGTTAGAAGAGATGGAAAAGAACAAGGCACATTGGACAAGATACCTTGGGGGGCCTTCAGAATTCGACCGCGCTTACGGACGTGTTCAGGTGACTGACCCACGTGGATCAGTCCCCATGAACAAATGGATGAGCAAGTTGGATGTGGGACCGATTCTGGCCAATGCGTATAACCGGCCATTTGTCTTCCTCAGCAGAACGGGCGGGAGCACCACATATATTCCCGCCACTGTTCCCCTGGACCCTAAACCGCTGCCAGCCCTCTTCTTATCATTTTTCAATGATAATCATTGGATACGTGTGATAGTCAAGCGGACCCCCACGATTCCCTTTCCTCTCCCTAAAGTCTCCCGGTTATTTCACAAGAGCCCAGCAGCTGCTTGGCTAGACTGTGTTTCCCCTTCCACTACTCTTCACTCTTTGTTACCTAAATGATTAAAGGTACCAAGTTACTGCAAGTAACACTAATTATTATTATCCTTATTAATGTTTACCATTCTTATTATTCTTTAATATTATTCCTTCAAGATCTCTAGTGAATATTTGCGCAGCTGCGGCTGCGCAGTGCACCCGGTTTTCCGCATTTACACCCGGTTTTTTTTAATTTTTAATTTTTAAGCAAATAGCATGTGGAGGGCGGCATTTGATGCGCGTGACCTCCCCAATCATCCTCATTAAATATTTTATTTAAAACAAATAAAACAAACAATTAAAACAAGGAATATAAACAAAACAAAACAAAACAAAAATATGGAGGGCGGCATTTTAAATAAGTAAAACCAGTAAACATTATTTATTTATCAAAATTTTAAATTTATTTATTATACTTAAAGGGGTGTAGAACTTTGTGGTAATTTTTAATTTGCAAAAAAACTGTGTCTTCTACTTGTTTTGGCCAATCCACCCGGGTTTTTTTTTAATTTAATTTTTTGCGGGCGGATTTCCATTATTTTTCAAAGTTTTAAATTTATTTCTCATACTTACAGGGGTTTAGACTTTCATGGTAATTTCTATTTTGCTCAAAAACCATGGTTTTTTTTTTTTTTGGCCAATCCCGCCGGTTTTTTCATAAAAAATCCTGACAGCTTAATTTCCAGGATTTCTCAACATTTTCACATTTTTTAAACTTTTTCTAAGCACTTTAAGGGGTGTAGAATTTAATGTGAATAACAGTTTTTTTTTTTAACTCACTGGTTGGATTTTGATGATTTTTGGACTCAATTTATTTCCAAACACCTTCACATCTGTCTTTCAAGATATTCAGGGAGTTTTTAAATGGATTCATACACTTTAGAGGGTGAAGAATTCATTGGAAACAAATACTGATTATAAAATTGACTTCTTATCAGATTTCATGACAAAGAAATGGAAATACAATTATACACAGAGGTATGGTACATTGCATGATGCTTTGGAGTGTTACATGTTGTTTATTAAATAACCAACAACCGGGTGTAAATGCGGAAAACTGGGTGTAAATGCGGAAAAACTGGGTTTTTTTATTAATGCCCTAGAATAAATGAAATGAATAAAATAAATAAATAAAATACAAAGCAAGAGACATAATTGCAAGTTAATAATTTATTAGCACACAAATAATACGTATAAGAAAGAGAAAATGTTATCAACACTACTGATAACAGCTAGAAAATGCTTACAAATGGTGAATATACGCCTGAATTACATTCCTGAACTGATATGTAATGGGCAAAAAAAAATAGAAGACATTGTTTTTTTGGGAAATAAAAATTACCATAAATTTCTACACCCCTGGAAGTATATTAAACATTTTTCAAATGTTGAAAAAAAATCAAAATCCGCCCGCAAAAAAAAATCAAAAAAAGGGTTTAAAAGCGGAAAACCGGGTGTGCTGCGCAGCAAATTTGAGGTTGCCGCTGCGTAAAACTGTGTGTAAACGCGGAAAAACCGGGTTTGTTCCTTAATGCCCTATAATAATTATGATACCACTAAGGAATCCCAATAGCCCAATTCTGGATAATCTATAGTTTAATGCTGATATATCATCAAGAATTGGCCACAACCTACCTTCAATAAGGTAGAAACCACAAACCCACATGAGTACTCCTTGGATGCCTATTAATAATACTCTGTTTGGGTTATATTGCAAGAAACACTTAAGTCTGATGTTTCATTCAAGTGGATGAGCAAGACAGTGGTGGAAATTACAACTCAAGGACATGTGAATGAGAAATAAAAGGGAAACCAAAGAAAAAACAACCCCCGGTACATATATCAGAAGTGGTAGTTGGCTACAGCTATTTCTATATCTTGGGAAAACAAAATTTGGAGGTTTTGAATAGAAAAAGATTTGTGAAACTCTTCATGGGTTTTTTTCCAATCAACCATTGGCAAACCATCATGACCAATCCGGTTAAATCCCATGGAGCACAAAAAGTTGAGAAAGTATAATCGGAGGTTATCCAAAGTCCCGTGAGGCATCACTGAAGTATTACCACTATCAACCTTATGTTTCAGAACATTGGCGCCAAATTCCAATAAGGCCGAAGCATTTGAAGTAGTCGGACGTTCGGACCCGTATTTGTTAGTGACAAAGGCGGTTGTTGGACCAAAAACCAGGAGACCAGCAAGCATCCGCATTTGCTCCCGCGTGTTTAATGTTGAACACTCATCAAGCTTTTTATACTTTGGTCTTGTTGGTGCCTGGAGACCGCAGATGTAACACAAGGCTGACATAGCCCCCGTGAAGTATAGACCAAGGACCTTGAGACCGGAGGTGTTTGGTTGGGGGCTTGATCCATCCTTTGTGTGACTTCCAAGGTTTTCATAAGTTCGTTGGAATGCAAGATGGGCAGTATGCACCAAAGATTCGTCCAGGGGGAGAGGCTGCCATTCACTGCCCTGTTGCTCCATGTGTCGAAGGGCCCAGCAGTCTTGCAAAGCACTTTTAAGCCGGAGATAAGCGTGGTCACTTGGAGAGAAGTATGAGGCCAGATTCGCCGCAAGTGTGTGGGTCTGGACACGTTTGGACGGCGGCGCCTTCCGGTTCTCCTGGGAAGCCTCGAGCTGTGCCATGTTGACAACTTCAGGAGTTATCAGAGAGAGAGCACCAGGTTGAGTGGGGTTAAGAATTCTCTCTGCATACCACACAAATATCAGCCTTTGTGATGTATGAACAAGTGAGAAAAAAGGTGAGTATTTACCAGATTTGCATGCCTTCAGAAGTGTATCCACTTCCCTCCAAACAACTCGGCTGAACTCCTGTGGCATCGTTGGATGTGGTGTGACCATTGAGGGGAGGTGTGTGAGGATGAATGCTATGTTTTCAATCATTTTCTCGGCTGAACGGTGTGACCACACAATTCCACCCGCCAAATTTTCATTCAAATCATCTGCCAATGCTTTTGGAAGCATTGGGCCAGGGATAAATAGACCCATAGCTGTGCGCAAAGGAGGGATGTTAATTACAAGATGGGTGTGCATAAGCAATGGGGAGTGACTTACAAGGAGGCGTCAGGACAGGGGGAGGAGGAATTGATTCGCCCGGTGGTCTTTGGGTAGGTGGCTTGACTGTTGATGGCCCAGCAACAGGGGGGTTCCGTGGAATTCTGAGGCCTTGCAGTGATTGCGCAGTGATGAATTCGTGAGAGGTGGGATGAGGGGTGAAGAAATTATACATGGGGCCTGTAGTTTTAGAAGAAGAAGCAGAGTTGTCCAGGCGCGCCTTTTTGCTCGTCGGGTCTTCAACCGTAGGATCTTCAATTCGTACCATGTCATAGCGATATCGGGTTTGTTGTGGCACCGGTTCATGGACTGGCTCCTGGTGGAAGGTAGGTTTGGGACGTCCATGAAGGAATTGTTGGAGGACTTGCTGGTCTTCTGCACCATCTTCAGAGTCATCTGTTTCACCCTCTGCGTCAGGGTCTTCAGAGCTGTCCCGGATGGCTGGATTGTTAATTTCTTGTCTCCCGTCCGCATTGGGGGCTTTGGAGGACTTCTGGCCAATGAGTGCTTGGTCCCTTTGTACGCCTTGAAGGAAAGACTGGCCAAAGGTGTTGAGGGTTGTCTTGTGGCCTTTGACATCTGTCCGCATCTCTCCGCTTCGACGTGGGGATCCATCAGCTGGGTTTGTTGTGTTGGGCTGGCCATATTGAACATCCTTCTTGAATTGGTTTTCAAATTGATTGAGCGTGGGGATTGGGTTGGCTGCTGGAGGTAGGGGATCAGGAGTGTGTGCATATAAGTATGCCATTGAGTCGGTTGCAAATTCAGGGCGTGGGTGGGACTGTGGTGGAGCAGGCCTAGTGGCGCCTAAGGTGTGTCTAGC
Source organism: Puccinia hordei (assembly GCA_007896445.1). NCBI lineage: Eukaryota > Fungi > Basidiomycota > Pucciniomycetes > Pucciniales > Pucciniaceae > Puccinia > Puccinia hordei. The sequence continues at coordinate 354,481 of RDRW01000159.1, read as the reverse complement.
TGGGGCCGGGGTTCTGGAGACCTGTTCATTCTCATCGTCTGACTGCTCGTATTCAGCCTTTATTTTAGAGGCCCAATTCTCCAGGTTTTCACGTTCATCTGGTTTCAACGCAGGGTGCCGCGCCAGCTCTGTGCATTTTTCCCAGAGATCCAAACCTGTGTAATGGTGGGAGGGTGGGTGGGAGTGAGCCAGGGACTTATATTATACACAAAATAAAGGAATGAATCTCACGTCCTAGTTCACTGGTCTGATGTGAAGACATTGTTGATTGTTGAATTCAAATTGGTGATTTGTGCAGAATCTGTTAGCATTTGAATGGGAGAGTATGTCAGCACGTGTTACTATATCTATGGTAAAAAAAATTTGAAAAAAAATTGGAAGAGATGTGGGGGATTGATTGTGTTTGAGATGGGCCCATTGGGCCACTTTTGGGGGGGATGGTGTGCTCTGGGGCTTATATGGGGCCCTTTGAGCTGCCTCGGGGGTTTGAATGGCCCCATTGAATCTTTTATTGCCCCTTTGGAGCATCAAAGTGGGCCTGTGGGCCCACTGGAGGTGATGGGCAGAGGCGGGCCCCTTCTGACGGCCATTGGGCCCTGTCTTTGGGCCAGTTGGGCCTTGGGGCCCTGGGCCTGTGGGCTTTTTTTCTCCCACAAAATTAAACCCCAAAAAAACCCTTTTTTTTTGGTTTTTTTGGGGTTTTTTCCTCATTTTTTATTTCTCATTTTTTTTTTTTTTTTTTTTTTTTTTTTTTTTTTTTTTTTTTTTTTTTTTTTTTTTTTTTTTTTTTTTTTTTTTTTTTTTTTTTTTTTTTTTTTTTTTTTTTTTTTTTGTTACTCACATTTTTTTTTGGGTGGTGGTGTCTCGAATTCGTGGTCGTTCTGGTTGAAAACAACCAGACCGACGGTCTGATTCCTGAAAGGAATCAGACTCGGCGGGCTCGCTCACGTAATCGAATGGTCCCTACCATTCGATTACGTGAGCAAGGGGATATCGCATGCGATATCCCCATACACATAATACATGTATGTATTATGTGTATGGGGATATTGCAGGCGATATCCCCCACACGCCAAACAATTGGCGTGTGGTACCCGCACGCCAATTGTTTGGCGTGCGCTCCCACACGCCAAACGATTGGCGTGTGGGAGCGCACGCCAAACAATTGGCGTGCGGGTCCCACACGCCAATTTTCTTTGGCGTGCGGGGCCCACACGCCAAAAAAAAAAGGCGTGTGGGAACCGCACGCCATTTTTGGCGTGTGGGTCTCACACGCCCTTTTTTTTGGCGTGTAGACCCTACACGCCAAAAAAAAAGGGCAGCTGGCGTTGGCGTGCGCACTTGGCCTGCGTTTATCAACGCCCCATTGTTACTTGGGAAGTTTGCATTTCTTCAAGAACATCTAAAGTGTCATTTGTATTTTTGTTGATTTCTTTTGTTATATCTTTAAGATGCTCACTATTTTTGTTAATTCCCAGCAAGGTCTCACTGTGGTGCACTGGTAACTCAAGGGGTAATGGTTTGTCCAGTGTTTGTAATATTCTCATGGTGCGCGCAGTAATGTTATTTTTAATGTCTTCTAAGGCATCATCTATTTTATTAACAATTATTTTTAAGTTTGCTTCATTATTAATATCTAAAGTATTTAAATTGTTATTAAGAGCTTCAATAGAATCAAACAAAGAGTGGATAACAGAGGGGTTTAATCTATGTTCTTGTATAGATTGGCTGCAATGAGAAGAAGATCTGTGGCTTTCTTCCACTTCACTGGGTCGTCGAAGTTGATGGAAGAAGAGCTTTTGTTCTTCCCTTTGTCCATTTTCTTGAACTTCAGGGTGTTCTTCTTGGGCGGCGCGGGGAAGTGGATCTTCTTTTCCTCCCAAGGGTTCCACCCTTTCACGTAAGCTTCTATCTCCTCGTTGGGGATGAGCTTTTGGAGAGCCTTCTGGCTGTCCTGCGCCGTAGTCAGCAAGGCTCTCAGCTCTTCTGTAGGCCCCTGCCTTAAGGAGACTAGGCACTGTTTCCAAATGGAAACGTGCTCTTTCACCCGGTGTCTGATCTGCTCCTCTTTCGAGAGGACTTGGATTTCCGGGGTGGAAGGGCGTTTCTGGGTAGCTGCCGACAACTCTTGGGGTCTCTCGTCGACGTCCATGGGGGTTTCTGCTTCCATTTGAGGAAGCGGGAGCGCTTGGGGCGTTGTCGTTGGCTCTTGGGGAGTTGGGGTGGCTTCCGGCGTGGCTGGGATGGGCCCCTTGCGCGCTATGCTCGTCATATTGAGGTTCTTGACGCGCTGGTGCAGTTCTTTTGCTGCTACGAGCTCTTGTTGGACTGGGTAAGAGACCTCGTAGCTCTGGCTTGGACGACCTGGTAGATTTAACCATGGTAAGTTTCTTCTCTATGAATATGTAATATGTAGAGAGATGCTTACTTGGGGGGTTGTTGGTTTCAGCGTCGACGGTAGGAGTATCTTCTTGAGCGGGGTTTTCAAAGGAAGCCACTAAACGGAAGGTTTGTTAGATTCGTGATTGAAAGAATTGAGAAAGAAATGGTACTCACTTCTTTCTTGATATCTTTCTTTAGATATACTAGCCCTTTTCAATTTTAACGCTCTCAAGTAGTTATGGAGGGTTATTTCGGCCTCAAGGTTTCTTTCCTCTCTCAAATGAGAGTGGTATGCGGCGAGGATGAGGCGGTCTTCTTGGGAGAGGAGATCCCAATCTGTAGGAACGTTGTGGTGATCCATTCCACATCATTACTATAATTTCCAAGACTATTTACCACTAATAAATCACATTCACTTACAAATAAATACTCATAAATCCCAAACCTTACATATATTCACTGTTATCATTTCATAATCAGATTCTACACCCCATTTTAACCCTAGTCACCCACTACAACTACCCCCAAATTCCTCATAGTTCAAGAGTTACAGGCAAACTCAGAATAATACAAGCAAATTATAGTATAAAGCAAGGTATAGAATACAATAAGTACATATTATAATTAGATATATTTTCACAACCAAAATACATAATAAATATTACACATTATATACTACATAACATATTACATCATATACATAAACTCTACCTTTCCACTACTCATCTGTCACTGTCATGACCATTTCATATGTGTCACTGTCTATTCTACTTCATCTGTCATATTTTCCTTTCCACCAGCTACATGTCATAGCCTGGTTGTTTCCTTTCTCTAGCCTGATGGCTCATCTTCTCTCTCAGATATATAAGGACACCTGTTCCTCCCTCTTGTTCCCTTATGGACCCCCTGACTTACTAAATTACCCTCTACATATACCAACATTACAGATCCCATATAATTAGTATACATAACTTAGTAGAGTTACCATCACTCTTAGAAATATATAAATATAAATACCAGCTTGAACCTCAATATAAGAAGACTGTCCCCTGTCTTGTTTGACCCACTTTGACTCCATAGTTGCCAACCCTGCCCCACATTATATTTTATACTATATACTTTCTACCACTCACACCCCTCTTCCATTCCTCCCACCTTATAGGTGTAGTAGCAAAGCTCATCAGTACTAGTCATCTAAGAATAGATAGAAATTAGCCACACCTTTATTTTATTCTTAGTGTTACACTCATCCCCATAGCATTAGTCAGGAAGGCAGCTCTTATATCAGCACCTTTGGTATAACTTACATTAATACTAGTGTAGTCATCCATTTCCCTTCCAAGCTCTATTCTGTCCCTTGAGTAGTTCCACAACGTAGTTTCTGATTTCTTCTTCCTTTTTGAGTCGAAGGATTCGAAGATAATGTTGAATTAATGTGGTGTTTTCTTGAAGATTCACTGTACGCGCCGCAGATAAAAAAATAATTGTAAGTATGCAATACTGTAATTTTTAGAATTTTTTTATTAGTATGTATTTTAATTGTGTATTTTTAGAAAAAATTAAAAACTTACGGTTTTGTTTATTTTAATTTTGTGGGTTTGGTTTTTTTTTTAAAAAAAAATGGAAAGCAAAACAGTTTTTGTTAGTTTTTTTGAATTTTATAGGATGAGGTATATATAAAAATGATGATTTTTTACTGGTTTTTTATGTGTATCTTTTTTAAAAAAAAAATAAAAAATTACGGGTTTTTTATTTCAAAAATAAATTTGAAAATTTTCCCGGCCAGACCCCCAATTGTCAGCCTCCCTGATGCCAAGGATAAGTCCTTCTAGCTACAGGTGGTGCAAGGATATATGGAAAGAGTGTATAAACTCTGGGTAAGGTACAATGTTACAATTCCCAAAAGATATGGGGGAATTGTGACGTAAAAATTGAGAGAAAAAATAGGTTAATAATTATATTAAATAAATTTAATATAATTAAAAACCAGAGGGGCCTGATAAATCAGGGGTGGTTTAGATCCCTCTAAGGTATCTTACAAATAAATGCAGAGGATTTAGGTACCTGGAACATGTCAAGATTTCAGCTCAAGATAAACAAGCAATGCAGGGAGGTAGCTATCTTGAGGGATCCAGAGATAGGACCGAGGAGGATAGGTATAAGTTGATGCTCAGACTCAATGATTTTTATTTCATATAAGAGGAGCAGCCTTTAAGTGAACAACTAGAGAGCCCCCTTGCAAGATCCAAAGGGGGCCTATACATGACTAATCACTAAACAGGGGACAGTTACTGGGTGTCAGAATTCCAGTCTTGTTGTCCGCTCACAATACTCATAAAAACCATTCATCAAAAATAACCATTATTATTTTATCCCCAATCACTCTGCAATCAAGCAGTTTTACATTATTATCACTCAATGTTATTGTTTTATGTCACTCTACTAATCAGGTAGTTTCAATTACATCACTCTGCTATTTGGCAGTTTTATTTCTCTCTAGTATTTAGCTAGATCACATCACTGTCACTGCTTATGCTTGTAGATTTTACAGTATATGCTTTTATTTGTTACAAGAAAACCACATTTCTGCCATTCCTGTTGTTTTGTATTTAGCCAGATTATTTGTCAGCTGAAATTGATGATCAAGTTTGAGCATTAAATTCTTTTACATCCTGCTCCCAGCTCCTTGGTCCAATCAGACCCTCCACAAAGATTGCCCCCTTTCTCGAGCCTCATTTTATGAAGGTTAAATCTTGACACTGGGGACAGAAGACAGGGGACAGGACAGGGGACAGGACAGGGGACAGGACAGGGGACAGGACAGGGGACAGGAACAGGAACATACTGGGGACAGGAACTGGAACAGGGAACTGGGAACTGGAACAGGGAACAAGGCCACTTGGCCATACAGGACAGGAAACAAGGCCACTTGGCCAATCAGGAGGTGACCACATGGCCAAACAGGAACAGGAATAAAGAATGAGAGCGGAGTAGGACCAGAATTCTGACACACCCCCGCGCGAACAGGCGACAAAGGTGGTAACAGGGGATGATAATGGCTACAAGGAGATGATGATGACGAGGGACTGGTGGTGACAACTAGGAGCTGGTGGCGACGATCGGGAGCTGGTGGCGACGACTGGGAGCTGGTGGTGACGACTGGGAGCTGGTTGCGACGACTATGAGCTGGTGGCGACGACTGGTGGCGACGACTAGGAGCTGTTGGCGAAGACTGGGAGCTGTTGGCGACGACTAGGAGCTGTTGGCGACGACTAGGAGCTGTTGGCGACGACTAGGAGCTGTTGGCGACGACTAGGAGCTGTTGGCGACGACTAGGAGCTGTTGGCGACGACTAGGAGCTGTTGGCGACATCTATGAGCTGGTGGTGACGACCAGGAGCTGGTGACGGAAAACAGAGAGCTGGAGGTGATGACTAGGCCGTGGTGGAGACAAAGAGGATGTGGTGGTGATGGCGACGATTTCAAGATTCTTCCAACGACTTGGAGATGTTTCCAGCGAGTCATAGGTCCTTCCGACGACTCAGAGGTGCTACCGACGACTCAGAGGGGCTTCCGACGACTCAGTGGTGATTCCAGCAACTTGGAGGTGCTTCCGACGAATTGGAGGTGCTTCTGATGCCAAGGAGTTGATGCCAGTGAGCGAGCTGAGAGAGAGATGGATTGAGAAGAGAATCGAGACTGTAAATCTGTCAAGATTTCAGCTCAAGATAAACAAGCAATGCAGGGAGGTAGCTATCTTGAGGGATCCAGAGATAGGACCGAGGAGGATAGGTATAAGTTGATGCTCAGACTCAATGATTTTTATTTCATATAAGAGGAGCAGCCTTTAAGTGAACAACTAGAGAGCCCCCTTGCAAGATCCAAAGGGGGCCTATACATGACTAATCACTAAACAGGGGACAGTTACTGGGGACAGAAGACAGGGGACAGGACAGGGGACAGGACAGGGGACAGGACAGGGGACAGGACAGGGGACAGGAACAGGAACATACTGGGGACAGGAACTGGAACAGGGAACTGGGAACTGGAACAGGGAACAAGGCCACTTGGCCATACAGGACAGGAAACAAGGCCACTTGGCCAATCAGGAGGTGACCACATGGCCAAACAGGAACAGGAATAAAGAATGAGAGCGGAGTAGGACCAGAATTCTGACAGAACACTGGGGCCTGTTGGAACAGGGGTGGTTTAATCCCAGGAATGGAAATGGGGGAATATCTTCAAGAAAAAGGGTTATTACTTACTAGTAATAAACCTTGAGGGATCTTGGGGATATTCTGGGTGGAACTGGACAGTTTGAAGCGCTTGGATGGATGGATGGTAGAGCTGGATGGGCACTGTGAAGTTGTTGGGGAAGACAGGGCTAAAGAATAACTACTAAGAAGCTTACCAGACTGTGTTATAAAGATGTATATATCTAATAAGAAGTGGGTAAGGTTGTTAGTGGGTATTGGGAAGCATGAGGAGCCTTCTTTGGGCGGTTGAAGAGCTCCTTAAATAGTCCTGAGTTCCCTCTGGGGACCCTGTAGGTGTTATTGGCCAACTTGTGGGATCTTTGGACCACATTTTGGCCATTTATGCTTTCTTGGTGACGCTTCAGCAGCCCCTGCTTTGAATACACGTCACCAATTGATTTTATTATGATATTTATTATTTATTTATTCATTTGTATTGAAGTACAGTCTGTAGTACATTAGTACTATTAATACTAGTGGCTTATCAGTATTTATAATAAGCCACAGTATTGTTTGTACTGTTTGTTTATTCAATACAAAATGTATAAGTTATTAATATCATTCAATATAATTAATTATGTAGTCCCCAGTATCCTTTATTACATATGTAACATATGTAAAGAGGTTACTGGGGCGTGGTTTTATTGATTTGGGGGTGCCTGAGTGATTGTGGAGTCCGCGTGCCAAGCTGGGAGCCTGTAAGGGGCTTGATGCTTGCGCGGGGGCTTATATCTCAACTTTGGCGCGGGCTTTCAGTCATGCGGGTTGAACTTCAAGCTCTGCGGACTGCGGCACGCGGGGTTTGAGCAAAACACGGTGTAATTACACTATCTCCCCTAATTTACACAACACCTCATTTCCGTGACTGGAAATGGGTTTTAAGCATATACATATATATATATAAGCATTTTTAAGGCAAGTACTTTTTATTAAAAAGGTACTTGCTAATTCTTCTTTGCCTATTTACATAGTGAAGGAGTAAGATTTAAGGGGACCTATGAGTGAGGTACCCTAGGTTAATTTTAGTGTAGATTCAGAATATCAAATAATATTCCAACTATTATTTGATTTTCTTATTTATTATTTATTTTTTATAATATGTTTTTTTTGTAAATCCTGTGACAGGTTGCTCTGTCATAGTAGCAAGCTGACAAACTTTCAGTTTGAGGAATCATTTACATCCCACTGTGGTGCATTGGAAATATTAGACAAAAAACAGATAGAAAACTAGTTGTAACATTGGGTGTATTTAATTTATGATTTTAATACAAAATTAATCTTCTTCTCTTTTCCAATTTTACAAGTCTATCAATCTGTTAACTCATTGAATCACTTTTTATTCCATCTCTCTCCTCGATCATTTTCAGGTTTGCTCCTGCTTCTCCTGCTGTCATAACAAGGTTGTGTTCTGACAATACTGGTTTGAAAACCAAAGGTTTGCTCCTGCTTCTACTGTTGTCATAACAAGGTTTTGGTCTGACCATGGTTTGGAAACCAAATATTGCTAGTCTTTTACATTCTATAGCATCTTAGAGTATTGGGGAATCTTATTGTATACTTACAATATGACAACCATAGGGAGGTTTTAGGATAATAGTTAGTATCTTAGGGAGTCAGGTAGTCATGTCAGGACATTATACATACATTCTCAAGGTTTTTCTAGTCCAAAAGAATCTGACAAAGAAGAAACAAGAGGTTACCTGGACCATTGGAAGACAAGCTCAACCAATATTGATGGAGGAGCATTTATATTTCCACACCTCCCTCCATATCTGTCACACTCAATGATACTTTTTGTCCATACAAAAAACCTTCCCCCCACCAATCATCCCAAAAAGTCTCCTATAAAAACACCTCAGGACTCCCCCACATTTCAGTCACTAGACAACCTAATCAATAATTTTCCAACTGAATCAATCCAGCATTCTCTCATGTCCCACAAGACACCTCCAATAAGCCCCTCACCCAATGACCAGACCAATTAACCTCCTGTCCATTACCAAATGAAACCCACACCAACAACCCTCTTGCCCTCTTGCCCTCCAAACAATCCAACACCCAACACCAATATCCAGAAACCCACTATTAAGCCAAACCACATACTACTGGGACAACCCAAAGATGCAAGATTTTACAATCAACAAATATCAATTCCTACAGCACATACCCAGAGTCATTGTGCAACCAATGCTATATCCATTTTGGCCACAAATGTTGCAAATCCTAAGTATCCAATGGTCAAATTTACTCAGTTGATATTATAACTGATTTATTTTATTTTTTCATTTAGGATGAAAATATTGTTGTCAAAACAGGTCCAAACTCAAGAATACTTGATCAAACCACCAAAGAGGTTCAGTCTGATGATTCAGTAAATGAAAATTGTGTGGATTTATAATTATGGATCAATAGGAAGCAAAGGATTACACACACTCATGCACATGCTCAATTTTCCCATATCCACCCCAGATTCTGCACTTACCTCCATGGGTCATTAAGTATGTCCAATCAACTTAAACCAAAAAGGAGATGGAAACTGGGTTTATGCATGTGTAAAACATGCATTGGCTGCTGAAAATCCAGAGGCTCTCTATGCAAAAGCCAAAGGGTGGTAATAGACTATGCCTTTATTGCTAGGAAAAAAAGACCAGACTTCATATAAAAACAGGTTAGATAAAGAGTGTAGTACAACTTGTAGAGATAAGATTTATACAGACAACCAACAATCAGATGATAATAAATGGAAGGAACTAAGAAGGCTTAATAAATAAAAGAAAGAGATTAGCCAATAGACAAATGATATGAGGATGGAGGTTTATTGTGTTTTGATATTGATTCTCACCAAATTGTTCCAGATTCTGTGTTTTATCAAGAGAGTGGCTATCAGTTAGTTTGAATATTGATGGGATTATTATAAGGAGAATGATTCTTGAGTTATTTGATGAATTCAATGAAGATAAGCTTTAGCCAAAGTGGTAATAGGAAGTAGTAGAATTAGTATTGAGAGATAAGTATTTATGAGTGAGGATAGAGATTGTTTAGGATAGTTATGTAAAGATAACTGAGCTAGGTATATGAATTATTGGTCAGGATGGAGTGAGAGAAGGAGGAGCAAGTGAGGAATGGGATGGTGGAAGGAAAGAAGAGCAAGAGAGGAATTATAAAGGATGATGATTGATTTTTTCATTAAGGTGAAAGGTGGTGAAAAGGGTCCAAGGCTGAAGAGCTAAGAGTCACATTCACAGAGATTTCATGTCTTATATGTGTCTTATACAACATTTTAAAAGGTGGTATCAAATGTGCTTGTACATTTCAAACAAACTCAAAACCAAAATAAAAATTTGGACAAGGAATCTTGGTAGACCATCACATTTTGAGAAGAACTACAAAAGCATTCAAGTGGCTTACCCCAATGTATCAGTACTTGTGTCCAAGTGGATGTGTAGGCTTGATGGTGGCTCAATTCTGGCCAATGCTTACAATAGGCCAGTTGTGTTTCTCACCAATCACCAAGGGGCTAGCTGCTTGAATTTCCCCCCATTGAAACTTGCACCCACCCACAAAGCACCAAGTCCCATATACCTTGCACTAATTCACTGGAATCAATGGATACATGTGATAGTCAAGTGTGGCTTAGTTCCTTTTCCTCCACCATCCATGCCAATATCATATCCAAAGAGACCAGCTGCTGTTTGGTTAAGCCTCATTGAACCTTCCATACTTCTTTACTCCAGTACTTGCAACAAAATTAAGTTTGGTTGATATTGTTTCCTTTCAAGATTCACAAAAATGTTCTCTTGTGTCTCATGGAATTATATCCTATCCAGATGATTAATTATTAGTAGTACCTCCTTTTTCAATTGTACATTGATGTCAGGTCATTTTCCTCTCCTCTCAAGTAATCCTTGCAATCTTTGAAAGATTTTTGGGAATTCCCCATGGAGCAGATCAAATAGATTCACCATCTTCTCAAACCACCAACATACTACATAAGATTATTCCTCAAACCAGTAAAAATATATACCTTATCCCCAATCTTTGAAATTCACACCTCAGAATCTGGATTTTTCTCCCAGCTTCTTGGACATCCAAATTTACCTTCTTGGCTCATTTTTTATCATCAGAAAGATTCTGTTTTATCTTTGCCATGCTTTTCTACCAACTGCTTGTAACACTTTTGCTTGCAGCAGCTTTCTGAATTCCAGTCTCATCTCTGATCACATTCTCAAATCCACTCCTATCCATCTCAAACCCTTTCCATTTACCCCCCTTCTTATCTCATTCTTTTCCATCAAATTAGGTGATGTCATTGATGTCATCTTATCTTCCATCAATGAGTAGCTGATGACTTTCCATTAAATGAGTGTGTAATGTCTTTTCCATTGCAAGGTTGTAATGCTTATTTATTCCCATGGTTAAATTACAATGTTGATCACATAATCCATTGGTAAATTATAATTTCTCACTCCATATGTTAATTAGCTATATCATATTAGTGTATGTTTATATTAGTTTATTTAGCTCAACCACATGGTGAAAATCTTGTAGAAGTCTACATAAACTGACACATTGTCAGTAGTAATTCATCATAAGTCAGAGCTGATTCTCTTTGAATCTCATTCTAAGCTCCTTGGTCCAATCAAAGCCCCCTTTGAATGTCTCCCTGTCTTGAGCCTTAATTTCTCAAAGTGAAATCCTAACACCATCAGGCTTTGTTGGCATCCTAGGGGACTCCCCTTGTAAGGGAAACAGATTGCCTTTTTGCATGGCCCAAACCAAATTCTTGGATAACTGTTTCCAAGGCAAGTCAGACTTATACACCACCAGCATAATTGCCCAGGATGAAGTCATCCCAGTTTAACTGGGATCCACTCAACCAAGTTAAACTTGGTTGATATCAGCTGATGAAATATAAACCCAAGGGACCCCCTTTGGTTTTATATTTCATTGGTTGAGGTCAGCCTACTTTAAATTGGTTGGTTGCTGAAACTTTCACAGTTAGCAGAGATATTGTCCAAAAAATAAGTGCTCACAAGCACGCTTTTTACCCACAATTAAGGGAGGTAAGTACCTGGCACACATTTATAGAGTGTGGATGTTATGAAAATTATCAGCCTGCAGATACCACAAAGAGTGAAGAGAGTTGGGACTAGATTTCAGAGACCACGGCCATTGAGGGAATGGATCAGCTTTGACATTGCTACCGGTCCGGAACCACTAATCTTGATACGAGGTGATTAATTTTCCAGCACTCTGATTCCAAGATTGTTTGAAAACAGTTTTCTGCAGACTTTTGTTTCCATTTTAACCTTCGCGAGTCATTGTCTTTTTAAAACATCTGTGTGTAGCTCCTTTTCAACCATCTCATCCGTGAATCCAGCTGAAAGTTTCAGTGAAAGTGTGCTAAGCCCGAGCGTCTGCAGTAAACCGGCGGGTAGGATGTGTAGCAATTGGGAATTATCCCTCATCAGGAGTCAACTCATTAATCGCGAAGAGTTCGGAACGTTGATTGGCAATGGGTTAGCTGGGTGTTAAGATAGGCAGCTTGCAGAATTTTAAAAATTATGAAATGAGAGGCATTGCCAGAGAAATTTGAGCTTGATCTCATCCCTCGAAAAGGCTAGTATATTTTCTCATCTATCCACCTTTAAGCTCAGCATTGAAGCCAGGCTTGTAGACACAAGAATCGAATAGATTGGAAAAACAAACAGAAGATTACATGCTGACAATTGAACAGAATAGATTCTAAAATGAGTATAGATGTTGAAGTACAGGCTACCATTGTGTCAAAGAGATGATCCATTTTCTCGAGTGTGAAGATATATGCCATATGAAAACAAATGAAGAACGTTTGAATCAAAGCTCGTTCTCTTCCTGATCAATGAGTTCCATATCTAAAGGATACGTCAAAATGGCTGCGACTCCTGTCAATTCATTCAATCCTATGTAAATGAAATAAGTTCGTTAGATAAAAGAGCACATAAGTTTATCAGTTACCTTATCTGAGCGGCTGGTTTGTTACGAAAATAGTGTGTTTCAAAATCCAAAAAGTAATGGACTCAACTTGTGCCAGTCGAATGCATGCTGGAAAATACCAAAACTTCACCACCGAATTGTTGAACGCTTTCAGTTAACTTGATAAACTTCTTACGCTTTTCTGGGTCGGGATTCCTACCAATAAAAAAAAAGGAAAAGCTTTGAATCACGTGCTGTGACATTTTTGACCCATCTAGTTGATGACAATAGGATGATAAACAAACGTACCTGAATAAGGAATCTGAGATCAATAGAGTACCGATTGCTGCCCGTTCAGCAGCCCGATCGACATGTAATTCACCATACAAAGCTCGCTGGGCGTCTTCTTCTAACATCTTCTGGAATTTGTTTAAAGCTTGAATTTCCTTTGAGTACTTGGTGTCCTTCAGTTGATTCAAAATCTCTGGGGTGCTCAATATTTGATTTAAGGATTGAATGTGGATCGTTGGTGTAAAAATCCTTTGAAATTTCGATTTCGAGGTGATGATCGGCTTGTTGTTGGCTTTCTGTCGAAACAAGTTATCCCCAAGTGAAAATCTGTTAGCACACGATTGTAAGGACTGTTTATAATTTCAAGACGAGCAAAGCAAATACTTACGACTGCCTGGGAAAAAATTGCTTCAAACACTGTATCTTTGGTGTTGCCAGGGCTGGCGATGATGACCATCCGAAGTAGAGAGAAATTGAAGTGTTTAACGATCGAATCATAAATTTGTTTGTAGTATTTATCAAGTGTTTTATCTGTAGCTTGTCCAGGTTTCTTGTTCTTAGAGAGAGGGACTTCGATTCGTTGTTTGATGAGAGTGGTATGAGTTCCTATCAAACAAATCGTCGCTCGGCCGGTATCGTCGGCAAGAATAGCCGCGACTTCGGCAGATTTAGAGGCATCGGTTGCGTCGGCTAGCCTTTGGACATGAACCGAATCCCATCCGTCGGGCCCCTTGATGATTGTGAATTCTCTTTCCGGTTCGAGGTCCAGTGTGTGGAATGCGCCCATCTTGACGTGCTCGTTTTGCTTAGAGATTTGCCCGGAAATATGTAAGGAGGCGCCACCCGATGTGGAGCTGCTTGGTTGAGCGGTAGTCGAAAGACCATTGTCGCTGGACTCGCTCGGTATCTCTACTCCCGAATAGTTAACTTTCTTCACTTCAATCGTTAAATTCAGTTTGACCCGATGCGAATCCTTGGAACCAGTTGCTGAGTTAGTTTCGACTATGACTTTCCTAACGGCGATCGACCTAACTTCGTCACCCTAGATTTGTTTTTTGAAAGAAAAGAAAAGATAAAACGGTCAAGATAGGTTGGTCGGTACAAGAAGCAATTCAACCAATTTTAAAACCATCGACCAACGAACCACTGTGACCAGGTTGTAGGCATGCCACATGTCTTCGTCATTCTCAGCTTTCAGAGTAACAAAACCCGACCGGTTCTTTTCGATCTGACTTCGAATTTGCTTCATTATTTGACTTTCGTACAGTAAAAGTTGCACCAATTAGATTTCGGTAGCCTATTCAACGCTTCACCCAATGTATTCGATGGCGGCTGAGGGAGCTGGCATGTCATAACGTATGGTTTTGGGAGCGATGTTAGCACGTCGTTGTAAGGGATTGCATCGTAAATTTGACGAACCTGTGTGGATGATTTTGACTACGTTATCGTTTGAAATGAGCTGAGTGACGGTCGAATGGGGAAATGGTTTGATAGCATCTGTCTATGTAAATATCTAGTTTACTGTGATCTTTCCCGGTTCCGTCGCTTGGGTGTACTTGTGGTCATGTGAGAGCGGGCCGGGGAGGCCACAAGGGGATGAAACAACCACCCATCGGAGAAGGGGCTCGGTTTGGCCCCCGCAGCTTCTGTCGCCACCCCCTTTCATACCAGTATAAATCTTCACCCCTTGGGTCATCTCCTGTGTTCAGCTTTTTCAAGCGGTGGGCCATTCAAGTGTGACCGTTTAGAAGAACTGGCTGTCCCTTTCAAAAAAAAGTATTCGTCATGTCAAGATCTTGCTATTTGATTGAGGTTTCACCAAGCCCAATTACTGAAATTTAACGAAGATATTGCTCATCTGAGAATTGTGGGCTCATGTCTCGTTTATAATATATTTACGAAAGATATTGAAGTGGTTTCAATAAATTTGAAAACATTAGTATAAATCTCCTCCTCATCACACAAGGACGTATATTGTGTAGAAACAAATTAACCAAGTTAAAAATTCAATGTAGAAGTGAATCAAAAAACAGTGCTAGAGTGAATATAGATAAAACTAGACAAGTCGCTATGATCATGAACCCGGAAAAGCTAGGAAGTTCCCCGATTCAAAATAGGAGAAGAAAAGCATCAAAGAGCTATTTATCAGAGATTGTTCTTAATTGTTGATGAGGGGAACAGAAATGAAAACTTACAATCCAGATTGGACCACACCTCTCTTGATAGACATCAACTGGTGTACCGAGAGATATTCAAAGAATCCTAACAAAGGCAAAAAGATTGACAAAATAAGAAAGGTTAAACCAAACTTTGAGCAAAGACTATCAGCAGCATGTATGTTACAATATTGTGCAATTGGCGATGAGAAGAGAAAGTAGCACGTACCGGGTTTAAATTTCCTTTCGGATGATTGTTATCCTCCTCATCATTTCCATGATCATTAGAATCGGATGAAAAATTTATACTAGTAGCCAATGAGACCAATACCAACAAGGCACTCAATCTGATCTAAGATTTGAAGAAGATTTAACAAACAAACAAAAACTGATGTCAACTAGCTGAACAGATAGATGCACGGGAGACGAAATGAAAATGAAAGGAGAATCAACCCATTGCATCCATGTCCTATCACGACCTAAATGATCCCGGGCAGTCGAGCCATCGTTAGGAATGATCAGTGGTGAGCTGAACCACGAGTTTATTGCCGATTTCGGGTTGACTGAGGTCGGAACCAGGTGGGTTGAAGCTGATTGAATCTGAGCTTCTTGATTCATGCTGGATCCTTCATAAATTGTACATAAACTGGTCTACCATCAATGCATTGTCCTTCCAGCTAACTCTTGGTGAAAGCTTATTAAATTAAATTAAATTTAACGAATCTGGCTGGACACAGTGTCTTGGCTGGACACAGTGTCTTGGCTGGACACAGTGTCTGTGAAAGCTTACCGCAAACTCCGACTGGGTGCGGTACTTTCAGTATGTCACAAGAGCTTCACAGAGCCAATCCCTTTGACGGCACCCCTGTCACAAGTACTCAAACCATGTATGTGTGCCTGGAAGCTCCCCCTCCACATCCCACCATCTTTCGACACCGAGACTCAAGGACACCAGAACCTTCCCGGTAGGTACGACCATCAAAATAGAAATTAAATATTAGAATTTGGAACCCTCGATACGATCCAGATTATGGCAAATAGTTCGCAGTCCGGATTACCTGCACCACGCCAGGGAAGAAGGGGTAGAAATTTTGGAGCCCTACTGACCACCTCAGACGCAGTGGATTCCACAGAAGGAGTGATTAGGTCTACGAAGAAATCCTCTGACACCTCTCGTTCCGAGGTCTCAGTCAACCAAGGCGCAGGGTGAGTCATACATGAGCACGGGCCCGATTCGAAAGCTTGAACGTTGATTTGGGTTTCCGTCTGTTTGTTTGTGCTTGTCCTACACAATGAAATCTTTAGCGCTCGCTCTTCCAAGCAACCCACTCCGAAACTGAGGCAGAAAGATAATCCTCCTCACCTGGTACAGCCCGCGCCCGAAAAACCCCTAAACTCAAGGCGGGCCGAACTGGAAGACTCGGCTCAACTGAACCCACAGTCATCCCCTGAAACCAATGGCCAAAGCCAGCCGATCATCCAAAACTCAGATCCTGGTACCACTCCGTCTGACGTTGAAGAGACCTGCTTGATTTGCGCCGAGTCGATCAAGTACTTCGCCCTGGGAGCCTGTTCACATCGCACCTGCCATATCTGTGCGATCCGAATGCGAGCACTGTATAGGAAGCGTGATTGTGCGTTATGTAAGGTATGTAGTCCATAATTTTCGATTCGATCTTTACGGTGGCTCAATAGTAAATGGGTTGTTAAATTGACATCGTGTCTACAGACTGAGTTGAAGGACGTCGTCATTACCACCGATCCTCAGGCCAACTTCGCCAACTATGATCTGTCGGACTTTAAATTCAAGGACCCTCATCTGTCGATTTATTGCGAAACGTTCGAGCAGTTGGACGAATTACTGGCTTATCTCAAGTTCAACTGTCCTCATCCCGAGTGTTCCAGCGTGCTTCAGAATTGGAAGGATCTCAAGTATCATACCCGAACTGTTCACAATGGTCTGTCACTCTGTGACCTCTGCTGCTCGAACAAGAAGGTCTTTGCACACGAGCACACCCTTTTTACCACCAAGGGCATCACCGTCCATATGAACCAGGGCTCAGTTGGTGTTGGTAAAGGTCTTCGCCGGTCTCGACTCATGGGCGACGATGGACCAGAAACAACCAGCGGGGACGATGATGGCTTCAAGGGCCATCCACGGTGTGGATTTTGTAGCGTTTACTACTACGATGATGATCAGCTCTATCAGCACTGTCGAGATAAACATGAACAGTGCTTTATCTGTGTGCGCAATGGAGTCGGGCGATGGCAGTACTACCTGGACTACAAGCATTTGGTAAATCAAATTTCATCTTCCATACCTCATTTTCGCAATGTATATGTAAACACACTCACAACTCTTCTGTGCTTGACACTGATTTATTTTGAAGGAAAGCCATTTTCGTGATGATCACTATCTATGTAGTCAAGCGGCCTGTTTACAGGCCAGATTTGTGGTATATGAAACCGCGCTGGAGCTTCAAACGCATCAGATTGAGACTCATGGGGCCGAAATGGGTGTGAAAGCTATTAAGGACGCACGAAAGCTGGAAACAAATTTCGTCGTCGGGGTCCAGGAACAACATTCGCAGACGCAGCACACCAGCCGGACAGCTACACGTGAGCAACGCGCCGGACGTGGAATAGCCGTGATGGACATAGCGCCTATCGGTGGGGAGGGCTCGATCACTCTGTCCAACGCCAACCGGATTGTTCCAGGTCTGGCCCCCAATCGTGGGAGAAGCGATGGTAATAGGCCTCACAAAGGCAAATCAAAATCTACGCCGGCACCAGAAATCAAAGACTCCGGTCATCAATCCTCCAGTAATATTGAAAACGTAAATCAAGGCGGAAGCAATTCTTCCTCCCAATATGACGTACAACGCCATGATGTGTTGATGCAACGGGTTAGTGAGGCTGTAAAAGGCGCGGAAGCTAAGACTACATCCTTCAAAGTTGCCGGTAAGTTAGTATCTTATCTGCACAAGATCCGCAAAAACTATCGATTGATCTACTCTTCCTCATTTCGAACTTTCTTTTTTTTTTGCTAAATGGTCGAAAATAGTTAGGACCTATCGTAACAACGAGATGGGCGCCTCTGATCTTATCGATACCCTCTGTAACATATTCGACCATCGGTCTGAGACCATTGGACCAATCCTCAGTAACCTATTAGACTTGCTAGATGTTTCAGACGAACGAAAGGGGCAACTATTGGAAAAATGGCTTGATCTTAAGCTTCAAGTAAGTTAAATGATTAAATAATGATCCCTTTTCATGTTTGGTTCTCAAGTATTTCTTCACCCCTTATAATCTACAGCAAACTCAATATCCGTCCCTTGATGGTAACAACACTTCAAAAGGTCTCTCAGTCGGGAACTCAAGTAGTAGAACTGTAGCTCTGAGCTCCCTACAGACCTCTTCCTGGGTCCGTCAACAACCTCATTTTTCCAAGATGATCGAAAGATCTGCTCGGACCCAGAATCGGGAGGTACCAGGCCTGGTACCCAAGAAACTCAAATCTGGAGCGAAGACTACCCCATGGGCCTCCGGCTCAAGTAGTGCACCAAGTGGGTCCATCTTCTCTTAACCTCTTGAGTTATCCTCTCAAAGATCTTGACTAGACCCAAATCTAAAAACGAAACAAAAAACAGGTGCTCGCGTGAATAATACCGTTCAGACTCGGTCCAATCAGCCACGTCCCGCCGCTTCAACCAAAGTAGCATCCGCCGTTGGGACATCGGTTGTCCAAACCTCCCATTTTCCTAGTTTGCCCACGAAACAAGTCCCGATCGCCAATCCCAGTAGGAGGCCTAACGGGGCCCGGCAAGACGCTGGCACGGCCCAATGGGTGACTGCGACCAACGAGCTTCCAGCTGGCCCGTCCACTAGTCAACCGTCGGCTGGCAGTAATAAGAAATCTAAGAAGATCGTCCTGTTCAGTAATTCGCGATGATCTGTCCTCTTCTCTCCTTGTAGATAATTTCTGATGTAGTTAGTTCACAGAGTAGTAGCATTCATTCAGAGTGTCTAGGCTTAGATAGTGCCTAGATCACTGAGTAGTATTATAGTCTCAAGACGGCTCCAAGTATCGTCTCATTTTCATAGATATCAGACATATTCATTACGCAACCTGCGAGGATATTGTGTAGCACTATTTTTTTCTTCTTCATAACCCTTTGCTTTTTAGCCTTTCTTTACAACTGCTGTTGTTGTTTTCTTTTTAGACTGTCAAACTCATTTGTGAGGGGTGTCTTTGAGTCATTTGCTCTTGATTGTCCTCATCGCCCGACCTTGAATAAATTGATGATTTTTCTTTTCTTTCTTTCTTTCTGGAATTCATCTGTGGATAGTTTTTTTTTTTTTTTTTACAGAGACATTTAAATACATATTTATTTACTTAAACATCATATCTTTGATGTAAATAAATGTTTATTTGAATAAATACATAAATGTTTATATAAATAAGTTGGTTCACATGTGCTACATATAAATTATAAAGCCACATACACTCATAATTATTGTAGGGTATCTGATAATACAGATTGTCTCAGGGAGGTTAGTCTTATTTCTCCAGTTGATTCAACCAGGAAAACTATTAACAAACAAACCCTCAGAAACTGTCCATCAACTAACTTTTTAAAACACTCCTACAGCTCAGGTTTCATCATTCAAGCTAAAGCTCACAAAACGATGTCTCTATCCAAAAAGGCTCATAGCGTTGGTCAAGACTGTCATCCCACTATCATCAGCGTTGTATCCCAGAGATCTAACGTCCTACCAATCTTATCTTTAAAACAGGACCAGCTGTTGCCCTCCTATATTTCCCCTCCTCCTGCTCCCTCCACCTCCAAAGAGAGGAATCAAGTCCTACCAGAGTTTCTCAACCCCACCATCCTCATGAGTTTCATCCGGCCCAAAAAGCTCTGGGTCAAGTTCCTGGCATCCATCCTCCTCGCCGCCATCTTGATTGTTGTCATTTATCATCCAGTCGGCCTGGCTTCCCCTCTTCGTACCTCTGAACAGAACCAAGTCCAATTCGAGATTGGCTTTCAATCGAATACTTCCACCACTACCACCACTTATCCTAATTCTAATCCCATAGCCCAAGATAACCCTGACCAACTTTCATCCGATCAAATCAACCGCAGAATTTTGAATGCTGCTCCGGTCTTAGGTGGGCTTTTACTTCTACCTCAATCATCTTGTCAGATTCTCACAATTAGACGTAGAAAAGAGTCTATCAAGTGATCTTGATATCAACATATAATAAATATCTGCCTAAATTTAGTGAAAAAGATTTCACCAAAAAATATATATAATTAGAATAGATTAGATTGTTTTTGGACCATTGAGAATCTAACATCTAATGTTTTCCTTACACAGGATTTTACGAACAATCTAATGGAAACCTATCGGATTGGATGGCAAACGTTCCAGACCACGTTCCGATAACAAGTATCTCCATTCCGGGCACACACGACGCAGCCACATGTAAAACCCATCTTCTACAAAGATCATTCCGGTTTTAATCATGTTTTTCTGATCTCTCTTCGGGGCGTTTGAATTTAGGGAATTATACTCAAGCTACCCAAGAGCTTCTTGAACCTGTGACTGGAAAACTACCTCCAGCTATCGCATTTCAATGTCAGGTAACTAATTAGTAGTCAAATATCATCCAACACTTCCGATTCTTCCCTTCTTCAACGTTCTCCTCCGTTTTTAGCCCGGAAACTGACCTTGGCACTTATATATCTTGCAGGATAGAAGTCTGTTCCAGATGCTCGGAGATGGAATCCGATTCTTCGATCTCAGAGTAGGATTCTTACCTGACCACCAACAGTTAGGATTTTTTCATGGTAATTGTTATAACCATTCCTCCTGGAATCCACGAGTTTAAGTCTTCACGAAAAGTAATTTGCGATCATTGTAATTTATAGCTTCAGCACTTTTAAGCACCACTGCAACTTTACCCGATGCCCTGCTAGGATTCTATAGATGGCTCGATGACCACCCCACCGAAACTATCCTGCTCTCCATCAAAATCGATAATGCTACATTCGGGAACCCACCTTCAAAGGGTCAAAGTTCAACTAAAACACTCCAGATCATGCTCTACGAACTTCTTACTTCTTCCGAGCTTGCCCGAAATCACTGGTTACAGGAAGATAGCAAGGTTCGCATATTTGCTTTTGTAACTTGACTCAGCAGCCCAAGTGCATCTCAAATTTTTCAATAGTTTTGAGCTTCTCCTTTTATATTGGTTTGATTAGCTTGGCACGTTAGGACCAGCGCGGGGAAAGATAATATTTATTCAAAGAATCGACTGGGACGAGATCCGAAGCAATCCGGAATACAAGCCTATAGGGATCCCCTTACCGCCACCCAAGTTCAACGACAACGACGGCAACTTCACGATAATCTATAACCAAGAAAATCACTCACGAGCATTTGTTGAGGATTTCTATAATATCCTGCCTAACCCTACATCCATCGAGAACAAGATAGAACTCAAGTTTCAGGCCGTACAAAGTCATCTGGAGTTAGCTAATAGTAACAATCCTGACTCTGTTGATCAACTTTTCATCACTTTTGCAAGCGGTGGCGCGCTTCGGAACTCACCCCCAGTAACACCCAAGGTACGTATCCCCTTTCTGATCTAAAATTTGTAAATAATCTCTTAAATATTTTAAGCAAGCTGAAAGATACTTGATCCTCTTTTTACAGATGTTAGCCATTGGGTCAGGAGAAGGCCCAAGCTTGTCCACTTCTGTAAACGGCAGAATCGAGCGACTGATTGAAGAGATGTCCAGTCGCAGTCATGAATCGGATGGACAAATGCCTCAGAGACTAGGAATCTTGATCTTGGATTGGTATCACCAGTTACCTAACCTTATCCAAGCCGTTATTAGCCGAAACTCTTTTAACACCCCTACTCCTTCTTCTCCTTCTGATTCTTCTAATTCTTCTGCTACTTCTGATAATTCCAATTTAAATCCTGACTACTCTCAATCCACCTCCTAATCTAAGTCAAGGTATCATAATCCACCATCCAGAATCCTCTTTTCT
Organism: Puccinia hordei; assembly: GCA_007896445.1. Taxonomy (NCBI): domain Eukaryota; kingdom Fungi; phylum Basidiomycota; class Pucciniomycetes; order Pucciniales; family Pucciniaceae; genus Puccinia; species Puccinia hordei. The sequence continues at coordinate 332,374 of RDRW01000159.1, read as the reverse complement.
TCTCTTCTTTTTGTGCAGGCGGGCCCATTTAATATCTCATATATCCTTCTCACAATAATCTGTTACCACACATTGCTGTTCTCCATCTCTAAACCAACAAGTTTATAATTGCTTCTTATTGTCCTCTTTCACTCTTTGTAGCTTTGATCATGTGTATTGAACAAGGTCACTCCATGGAGTCATTAATTAGACTCATATGATGCCTCTTTGGAGCAAAGGAACATTAGTTTCCCTTCTTTATCTTTTATCTTCTATTGACTTCCTATCATATATATCTATATAATCACTACTCAGTTTTCTTCTTCAATCAAGACAAAAAAAAACTATTTTTTGTTAATTAATATTGTTGAATGGACATTTGATTCTGTCTTTTTTTGAATGGGCAGAATGCAGATGAATCTTATCACCAATTTAGTTATATGGCTTATGTATGTACTGATCTACATACATACATAAGCTAAAGTTTATGCAATCATGTAAACTACTCTAAAGTAACAGGTATAGACTGTTCTCTGGCTGAACACTGTGGTAATCCATACCTTTTGACATAGATGTATCAACAACTTATATTTCTCTTTACACATAGTTCATTATAATTAACAAATCAGATTCTACATATAAAATTACTTCTAGTCACTCACTTCAAGTACCCCTGATTTCCCCTTGGTTCAGTAGTTATTAACATTCTTAGAATATTACCACTCATAACCACATAACTTTACCACTACTACTAAAACATCATAGGATATTATACATGGTATTGATTTATAAATAAATAGTATATACATAAAACATATATATTACATACATTATTTTAGGTTAGATTAAACCCTCTTTGGTTTAAAGTTGTACATTACACTCATTAATATTACATAACTGCATCCTCTGTTATGATCATCCTCTTGGTTACTAGTTACATTACCTAGTTAGATTACACTCCTTATATATATAGTTACTAGTTACATTGGCTCATCTTTCTTACTCTTTCACTGCTCTCTTTTGGTTGTATACCATCACACACATCTCCTCTTTCTCTTTACTGCCAGGATTAGTCATCCTGTCCCCTTTTTGTATGTTATGAATAGAGCTCCCCTTAGTCCAATTTTCACTTCTGCACTTTTGTCCCCCCCCCCCTTATATCAAGTACAGTTTACTTTTAATTTTGCCTTTAACATTTTACAGTAACCTTAGCACCCAATCAACCCATTTCACTAAATTAAAAATTATAACACATACCCAATACTCTTTCTCAGAACTTTTTCTCTCTCTTCTTAAGGTCCCTGGCTCAGATTGATTAACCAACCCAATTTCCCCATCAGAATATTAGCAGCAGTATAAGGATTAGTAGAAGTATAGCCACAGCTTTTGTTTATTTCTTTTTCTTAGTGAAATCCTTTCCCCTCAGCATTAGTCAAGAACCACAGCCTCATCAGCACCTGTAGCTTTAACATCTCCTACTTACTAGACTTGTTGTCTATTTCCCCTTCAATCTCTTTCCTGATCCTTTAGCAGATCCACACCACACTTGGACTGTTTTATTCAGATGAGTTTAATCTATATTATGTGATGATATCACCAAGAATGATGGAGACCAGATTTGACATGTGGTAGCTTACCACACAGGGACCGGTGTATGCAGTACCTTTGAGTCCTGATAGGTTAAACTCTGGCTTACCCAGATATATGTATTGTCTCCCATATTTCTAAAAGATGGGACAGATATGAAATGGGTGACACCCAACCAAACCATCTACACATAAAAATCCAGATAGAAAGATCAATTTTACAAGTAAAAACTGAAGATTAAATATCATAACACTTACATACCCTCACTTTTAACTTTCCCTCCCCCCCCCCATTCATGCCTATCCCATCTAACTTGGTCAGCATGATGACTCCCAAAGAAACACTTGAAAAAATCTAAATGTATCTATTGGCAATTTTTCCACATGTTGCTTGTAACACCACATTTGGGAGGTCCATTTCCCAAATATGACCAAGGTATTCCTGCTTGAATCAACTTACCAAGGGATTCCTGCTTGAAGCCACCCAAAAGCAGAAAGACCCTCAAATGTTCTACTTGGCTGTAACTTCTTGTCACATCTCTGTCACTAATATCAGCAGGATCAATATTCTGATTCCAAAAGGCAAGATAGTGATTGAAATTTTTTTTGATGTCCCAGGTGTTGATTGTACTATCCTACCAACAGGTTAACCTATTGCCTCTGTTTGATGTCTATTGTATAGGGGATTGGAAGTAATTCTTTTTTTCAATATTTCAGCTCTACAAGAGGAGGAGATGAAGGGAAATTCTTGGGGGAGCCTAAGAAAGGAATAAAGAGGGCAGAATAAAGGATGCTTCTAAGTAAAAGTGCCCAGACTCTATGCTGTATTACCCACCTCAGGATCAAACCATTTGTAGGCAACTGGAGATCCCCCTTCCAAGATCCAAAGGGGGCCTAGACAGAAGGACAAGGGAAAACACAACAGGACAGTACCAGGCCACAAGGCCAGCATTGAAAAGAAACAGGGGACAGGAAACATGAAACAGGGGAAAGGTGACAGGTGACTGGATAACAGGTGACATGTGACATGTGACTGGTGACTGGTGACTGGATAACATGTGACAGTTGACAGGTGACAGGTGAAGGGTGAAGGGTGACAGGAGAAATGAGACTGACAGAAAGGAACTGGGAACAGGAACTGGAACATGTGAGGGGAACAGGAGAACAGTTGAGGGGAACTGTAACTGGAACAGGTGAGGGGAACAGGAACAGAAAAAGGAAAAAAAAAAAGTGAGAAGAGACTAGAGGCTCATATTCTGACACTTTTTGATCTGTGTAATAATCAATACTTTACTGTCTTCCATGATTAGTTTTGGGCCCTAAAGACATCATCTCAAATTCTTTTAGTAAATAAAATCAATCATTCACCTTCATTTGTTTCATATAACTAGTTCTGGGACTTGGCCATGCACAGCAGAAGAAATTGTGACCAATGTCCAAAATATAAAAGCAAAGGAAGGAAGTCTAGTTCTTTTGAGCCACAAAGTATTTGCAAGAAACCGCTGGACTTCATTTTAACACACTGCCAGCATAATTGTCTAGGTTGAGCTCATCCCAGTGTAACTAGGATGAAAACAACCAATTTAAATTAGGTTTACCTCAACCAATTAAATATAAAACCAAGGGGGGTCCCTTGAGTTTGTATTTCATCAGTTGATATCAACCAAGTTTAAATTGGTTGAGCACATCCCAGTTTAACTGGGTTGACTTCATCCTAGGCAGCTATTCTGGCAGTGAGATTTTACAGTTCCTTTTGAACAAGAGTTACATGGAATGAAATAATGTGTCACTTTGAAGACCTCAATAGCTCTTTTTTATTTTGTGGGTATTATTGCAGCCAATACCTGATAAAATTATGTTGTGGATGGCTCACTTGAAGAACTATTTCAAGTGGTACCCCAGATAAATTTGTTTCAACAATGCTGCCCCAGAACACATCCATGAACTATGGAAGTGACTTGATTAAATTGGAGTAAACACCACCCCCACTAAACCATATACACCCCAACAGAATGGTGAGGCTGGAAGTTTAAACCACATGATCTCCAATACGGTGTGTACAGTGCTCCATGAGAGTGGAATTCCTCGGAGCTAATGAGGTTATGCATGGCCAACTGATGGACATATGCACAATATGATTTCAAACTCACAAAAAATGGAAAGTCTCCCTGAGAAATTTTCTACAGATTTTTCCCAAATCCAAATTTTCTTTACCCATTTGGGGCTAAGGCTCTTGTTCACAAACCCAGTGAAACCCAGAAGAAACTAAAAAAAAGGTCTTGAAATTTGAGAGGCAGTATTGATAGGATAACACAATTCAGGTTCTGGTTGATCAGCCAATCCATTCCACATCAGTTTTTTCCCTTATGTTCAAAATTTACCCACCAAGAAGAAAGTAACAAGGTCAGATCTCAGTTTTGTATTGAATCAGATCATGCTGAAACTTGAGGAAGAGCACAATGATGATATTTAAGAGGGGGAAATGGGGAAATTAAACCAACTGGATGTCAACCCACCAAAACACATCAAGGCAGTGCTGGCACGGGCAGACTTGGTCTTGTGGAAGGAAGCAGCAATGTATGAGATGTGTAAGTTTCAGGATTTGGATTTATGGGAAGTGGTAGACCCATTAAAAGGATGAAATTCCCAAGTGTGTATCCTCATTTAAGCATCATCCAGATGGACCCATTGAAACATTTCATCTGTGCTATATGGCAAAAGGCTTCAATCAATAACTTGGTCTTAATTTCAATGAGACTTACATAAGCAACATTTGATCTAAGTTCAGCTTACCTGTACCAGCCTAATCAAAGATTATGCATATATTCAACCACCAGTGCAATTCTTCCTGCACTTGAAGGGAAAAGTCATGAAACTGAAGAACTCTCTGTATGGCACCAAGCAGGCCACCCTTTGTTGGTGGAAATAATTCAAACAGACTGTTGAAAAAATAGGCTTTGAAGCAAGTGAAATTGAACCATCACTTGATCTGTTTAAAAAGGGTACTGGTTTTTTTCTGTTACTCCTGGAGCTGAAGTACTTGTTTCTGAAGCTTTTCCTTTTCTAATTCATTCTACTGCCCATCATTGTCCTCTGCCACTTGATGTCAAAATATTAAGAACACATACAGCCAATCCGCTCGGGCAAACAAATCTCTCCACTTGTTATCTCCGAAAATCTATCCTCATCCACACCCACATTGGTTCTTGGCTTGACACACAAATGAGCACCTTTTCATAAGACTAAGACTATTTGTACAATTCATTCGTTGTAGTTCTCAAATCATTCACTTGAATAAAGATTTATATCGCATTACACGTCAAAAGGTAAGAGGTTTGGCATCAACACGCCAAGTAGTATTTTTTATGGTTCAAGCATTTGATTACAAAATCGATAAAAACGGGGATAGTATGGTATAACTTCAAGTTGATTAATGACCGTTGGTAGTTTTGAGGCTTTTGACAAGACCATCAGGATTGATCAATCCAGTGCCAAGTTGATCGTTAAGCACTTGAGGACCATCGCCCACTTGGGTATGAATCAATCTGCTGATGCCGCCCTCACTCCAAATAGGAGATACGTCCGGATTGAACTTGATTGGTAATGCCAGTTGACCGGGCCGTTCAGTGGAGAGATCAAAGTAGCCTTTAGGATCTTTAAACTGTTCCGGATCGGGCAAGGGGAAGTAATGAAGAATGAGGTTCAATATTTTGCGCATGTTCCTCTTGGGAGCATAGATCACCGCATTCGGCCCGGCATCGAAGGTGTAAGCGGCCGCGTATCCATCTCCCTCAGCCTTGGAGGACCGATTGAGTTCTTCGATGACAGCGATGATCGAGCGGGACACGTCGTTGAGATAGAAGATTGGAGGCTGGGTGTCGAGACAGACTGCATGAAATTGGTTGGAGTCAATCATCGTTAGTTCGGCGAAGCTGTCGAAGTCTCTCTCCTTGATGGCCTGCTTCATTCGCACCATTCGATCGTGCACGAGGTGGTTGATTCGGTGGTGGAGCAACGCGCTAGTCTGGACGCTCGCATCCATCCCGCTCGTCGAGCTGGTACCCTTCTTACGATCACTGACCACACAGATCAAGGCCTCCAAGTCTGGCCAATGAGACCGCCCGGCTACTTGGACGGCCATCGAATCCGAGCCATCGGCCGCCGAGCCCTTCTCCCACGAGACAAAACCTCCGAAAATCGACCGACACGCCGAGCCTGAACCTTGTCGGGCTATCTTTGATAACTCTGACATCCCAATCGGTAAGTCATATAGTTTACTGATCGTATATACCAGCGCAGCAAATCCTGAGGCAGAGGAAGCGAGACCGGCTGCCGTAGGGAAGTTGTTCTCGGATGCGATCAAGAGCGCCCGACGTGACTCTGGCTGAAAACGAACAAATGAAAAACGTGAGTGTCATGTTGGTCGGATTAAATCAGACAGAAAATGAAAAGGGCGAGAGTTCCAAATTTTTCATACGTTTATTCAAGCATTCATCTAAATTTTAACCGTGTAGAAAGAAAAGAATAATCGGGAGACTGACCAGAGAGTGTGCAGAAGAGTCTGCTTCTTTTTCCTGCTTTGTGTCCTGATTGTTAAGTTCGAAGTGGATTTTCAATTTGCGTAATTCGGCCAAACAATTAGCCAATCTGGAATCCTTTTCGATCACTTGTTCGGATCCATTTAACCAAAGCTTGTCCTCCTTGGCCTCGACATCTAGTAACCTTGCCGTCGTTGTTGATCGTAATTCGTTTTGGTCTAATGTGACTGACAAGGATGAATTCGTTGGTAAGATTAACTGCTTATCTCGTTTTCCCCAATATTTTACGACCGCTATATTCACCTGTTTTTGTTTTTTTTCCGAGGGGAGTGTAATTTTAGTCATTTTATCCAGAAAAAGTGCTTTAGGCTCAGCAGAATGGGGGACGTACTGGGGCACTACAAGTGACTTCTTTGACCATGGTATCTAAATGAAATTCCTTTCCTCTTGTCTTTATTATTTGATTGGGTACATGATGGAGGGAAGCAACTCAGAAATTCAGCTAATTCAGTTCCGGAGAGAAAACCAAAAAGTAAATTGATCAAAAAGAATACGTATGTACCTATAGAGAGTGACAAGATGGATGAATGAATGAATGAGGGTGGTCGTTGGAATTTTAGTGGCACAGTTGAGGCAGACTCAGTCAGCTTGACTGGTTGGCCGGCTTACATAATCAATCCCACTCTGCTGCAATCGATTCGCCCCAAAGAAAAACAAAGGAGGTTCTTGACAGTCCATATGTTTGAATTATGTATAGTTCCATGGCAAGCGGACACAAAACCAGCACATGTAATCATCTTCCTCATGAATCAGTTTGAAGTTTATCTCCAGTGTTGATCATCACACTCCAGGTTTCTATACCACTACCAAGTGCTCACACTGCATACTTGGCTGGGTTGAGTTTCTCGCAGTTGCACTTAGACAAAATCAACCAGGCCAGAATATTTTCATATCAACTTATGAGATAGAACCCTGCAAGGGAGACACTTTGAATTCATATTTGATTGCACATGTTAAATCTTTATGCAGATTTCAATCATCATCATCAGAAAAAAAAATCAACTTATTTCTGTTAATCCAGCCAAAAGAAGTTGTAACTTGAAGATAACCAGATTTAAGCTTTACTATTTTAAATTAGTGATAAATTAGATAAAAAAATCATTCAGGGCACTCAAAAGATCACAATTATTAGAAGAAGAAAAAACTCATTATATTCCTTGCTTTATACATATCAAAGCTTTTAAGCTTCTAATCAAAAGGGAAATATATAATTGTTGGATTTTCTGAATTGATGATACCTCTATGAGCTCATCTGAGATTAGATATTCTCAAAGATAAAAGGCCATTAAATCTGTTGTTGTAACCTTTTTGGGTTCAAGCTCAGCTTTGGACTGTATGATTTTTTTGGATTTATCCAGATAGCAGATGTATCTGGTTAACAGATAAACCAAATCACATCTATCAGGAAATTAATTTCAACTTTCATGGGAACAGTAGCTCACTGCTAGTATAATTGGCTGGGTTGAGGGTATCCTGTTCAAACTAAGATGCACTCCTTTAAAAGTATTTTTCCTCAAATTATGACATTGAAATGCAAGTTGTAAGTTTTATATTGAATTGGTCTAAATCAAAAAATCCATTGGCAGCTTTTGTCCTGCAGATAAATAGCCTTAAAAAGATTCAGTAATCTCACAACTGAATTACTAATCTATATCATTTTATAAAACAGAATAAGTGAAAGAAAACATGATAGAGTAATTCTTTTTAATAATATTCATTATTATGCATATTATTTCTTGGAACTATGATTCTAGCCACTAGGAGTTGCTAAGCCAGTACTACCCGGTAGCATTGGATAGAGAAACTGTAATAAAAGCTGTACTAAGGACAGTTTTAAATGAATCTCTGCTAGTGGGTCCATGCATGCTACTAGTTTAAAATGAGATGAACTGATGGTGTTTGAAACCTGTAGTGAAAGTTGATATTAATGAAGAATCTATTAGTTTTTATGGATCCTAGAGAGGCAAAACCCGCTAACTGATAAAAATTTTAAATTGTAATAGGTAAACATTTTATTTATAATTTAAAAGAGAATGGAAGATTGAAAAGGGAATTACTAAGAAGTTAAGATAATCCATATATTGGTTGTACTGCTTGAATAAGAATTACTTTGAAAATTATGGAGAAGCTATTCCTTAAATGAACTAATGAATTTTCCTTATGGGAGGATGTAACACTGCAAAAAAAAGTGCAACTGCCAGCAGTTGACATGTAGCAGCTCTAAGAAAACTGGTGTTTTTACTTCAGCATTTTCCAAATTTTTACTCATCCAAGCTTCAATTCACAGTCATTGTGTACATTGCACAGTTAATGTGCCAAACCAGCTACATATGTAAACATGTGAATATAAAGTGGCACTTGGTTGAAGTATGATGAATTCCAACTGTGGGAATTTGAGCCAGTTTTTCTTCTAGTGTAAGGAATATAAAAAAATTAATATATTGGAGAGATTGGTAAAAAGTCAATCTATTCTTAGTAGAATATGAGTTGGTGCATCACTAGGTCAATATTATCCAGTGATAATGTAACTCAGACTGAAATAAATGTTCAAGAAGCTGCTTCCTGTTACTTCAAGAAAACTATGATTGACAGTCACTGTGCCTAAAAACCCCTTGTGTAGTAATTGCATTGAGTTAAAAAAGCGGCTATGATGGTGCATCATGCATTTCAACTGGCAGAAGTTGAGCCACTTGTTCCTTCAGGGATAAGAGATGAGGAATACAGATAAGAAGGAAGTAGAAGATCAGGGGGGGTTTTTAATAGGGAAAAGGTAAATCTGCCCAGTTCTTGCTGCTTATAAGTCTTGTTTTTTTCAGGCTTTGGCTCATGTTTTCATCTTCATTTGTTTAACTGTGTTGTGATTTTTCATTAACACTAGTTTGTGGTTAATCATGATGCTTTTTTATTTCTATTTTATCCAGTGCTTTCTATTGTTTACAACTATTATTATCTATTGTAATTATGATAGAACCTCTTGGGCATTGACAATGTCTCTGAAGTTGATTCAATGTCAGATTGATGAGTGTGTCCCAATTTTACCTGGGATAACCTCAACCCAGCCAATTATGCTGGTAGTTGATAATTCGTGGTAATCTTTTCCCTATATCGATGGTGATGGTATAGGCTTGACAGACAAGCACATCCAGTCTATGAAGTAGGGACTGACATCGTCATGATGGAATATATGTTTAGAAAATGACTCTAGCTCACTGTGGCACTATATGGCTGAACTACTATTACAGCCTCCCATATACTGGGTTTACACTCAAAATTGATGTTATGGTGAGTCAGAGAATATCCGCTCCGTTAGGTAATGCCGAAACGATCAGTTGTCTCAATGTTTCTTATTTGAAAAGCCTCTTCTGCGCGTTTTTGCTACAATGCGGGCCAAAGTCCTTAACGGAGTCGTGGATGGATCGATTCTTCCTGGGACCAAGCTATATGGTTGAATGTGTAAACTGCTTTATTTTTTAGACAATATACCGATTGATCTATGAAGACCAAGCAACGAGCGCGGATGGAAAGTTTGGATTCATTTCATTACAACGGGTTTTTCTAGAAAGAGCTTCGGGCTGATAATAATATCGTTTGTCATCTATTGGGTGACCCGATGTAGTGAGTGACCAGTCGTCCGAATCGGTTTACCCCATCGTTCAGTGCGTCTTCGCCTCGTGCTCTTCTTGAGCCTTGACCCAGGTCTACCAAAGAAAACACCAACGTCGCATTAGCAAACAATAACATTAAACAGTTCCTGTATTGTAAGAAATTAACCTGTTCGCCAGGTTTACCAGCTTCCCAGTTTTGGTATCGCAAGTTAGTGTCAGATCTCCCTGCTAGTTTCACCCTGTGTTCTTCTTTTAGAGCTTTTTGAGTAGCCCGAGACGTGATGCTAAGGTACTTGTTAAAGCTGATTTTTGTTTCCCAAGCGAAGAGAATGAGCCAGATGAGATGACAAGTCAGATTGTATTCCCAGTCGCACAACACTGCTAGAAATGAGGTACTAACCCGAAGTGTGCACGCCAGGAGCTCATTTTGGATGATTGAACGTGGTTGATCAAAGGTCGCTAGTTTAAGCTTGGGTCGGATGTCTTCGACGATGGATGATTCACGATAGCTGGCAGTGGCCATCGTCGCCTGCAGTGGCCCGCGGTAAGATCCGGGCCACTCGACTACAAGCATACCACCGCTCCTGATGCAGAGTTATGCTTATATACACCCACGCAAAAGTCGTAGACACATGTCACAGTACCATTTACAGAAGACATATTATAGCTGTCACATGTTTTCAAGATGTGGACACTTCCACAACGTTCAAATCCCTCGAATAAACAAGAATGGCTACTTTACCATCAATTTTGATATGTGGTTTCTATGTTTCGATTCTTCAGTAATTCACCTGAAAATATCAGAATACTGAATTTACTCATAAAGATACAGACATACTAGTCGAATCAACTTCTTGGTCAGTCATTAGACAACAGTAGCCTGGTGGATGTTTGTGAATAATCCTGCACCCAGAGGCATGCTAGTGGAAGAACTGAAGGCTGCATTGATAGCGTTAACTTGAATGCTACATAATTATTTCATTCAGAGTAGTGCTTGTTTTGAATAGCAGTAATGATTGCAGAGGGAAAAGGTGAGATTTTTTTCATTCAATTATCCTACAGCTAAAAATCTATGGTAAAAATCTATGTAATTCACTTCTTTAATAATCTAGAACCATAATATAAAATCAAGGAAGATTTTATAAGCTGGGTCAATAAAAATCATATCTACATTGTACCGCGAACATAATAAATATCAAAGATGGAAAAAGAAAGGCGAGTTCTGGAGTCTTATCTGCAATTTGCGTCATTGCTTTTTTGCTGGAAATACCAAGCACAGTGCAATAAACACTCGTAGCCATGCTGTCGACATAGACCTATACTGTACATGCAACAAACCATTTTCTTGAAACGATGTCGCCAAAACCAAGGTGATGCATGAGTAAGGCTTGAAAATATTTGATACACAAAATCAATACTCGTACCAATGGTATCATTTTTTAGTTTTAGTTTATTTATTTATTTTTGCTTGGTTTCTTGTTCACATGATCCAAAGACACTGTGCAGGAATTGAAGCTGTTTTTCGATTCCAACCTCATATCCGGCCCCTCCAAAATGTAAACCGAAATGATCGCCATCATGTTCGTGAATGTCGATTGAAACGCGGGAGTTTTCGGCTGTAAGACAATCCTCGGCAAAGCGTCGGGGAACTTTGCTAGGGATAAGGCTATCTCCGTCATTTTTTGCCCAAGATACAAAAACTGGACATTTAATTTCGGTCCCATTGCAACGCTGAAAAAGTACCTCGAATCCATACCGGGCCGCAATTTCGTTGACCAACTTAGGTCCTTTCCCGAATCCACAATTCCCAAGCTCATGTAGATTGCCTTCGTTTTCTCTGAAGTCGGAGCTCAACATACGGAAGCCCTCCTCTGCTTCTTGAGAGCTCAAAAAACCACCTTGTCCAAACGCTGGCACTCGCAAACTGGTATACTTATTGAGAATCGGGAAGATTGACAATAGGAAATCTCCAAGCACGCAATGTCCTATGCGCGCTAGGCCCAAAGGGTAATTCCAAATGTGATGTAAGAAGTTTGTTCGACCGTCGCACAAGGGGTCGAGTGCAATTACAGCGGATATCGGTAGTTTATCCGCCTGGGTGGCCAGTTTCGCAACGTGTCCTCCGGAGTTACTCCATCCCCATAGAACAACCTTGCTAGAAGGTATCTTTCGGGATAGAAATTGCGCATGGGTGACAGGATCGGTCACAAAACGTAAAACAGTTATATAGTCTTCGAGTTGAGCCGCTGGGGAGACTAACTGCCTTGGGTGGCCAGTTGAATCGCCTAGATGTCGAAAATCAAACCTATAAACGATGGTGGGAGGTAGCGGCAAAAATATGAGCGCATTCACATTGAGGTGGAACCTGTTATTGGCTGACGGTGAGAGAATAATAACGCACAACAGCACAGTGTATCCAGCAGTGGCAAACCGTGCCGCAATATGCTTTGAATGATAACATAGTATTCAAAAGCCAATCACACGGCGCAATCAGAAAAGCCATGCTAGCACGCAAAAGTGAAAGCCATACAAGGATTTTTCGAGTAACATACTGGTAGTCCGGCAGACCTCGGGAGCGCTGTTATAGTTAAAAGTTTGTTTTTCATGTCACAAAGACAAATCAAGATGTTCCGTCAAGTGTGTAGTCAGATGAAGGATTCTCGTTTTATAGGAAGAGCATACATGCCACTGACCAAGGCCATTTGCCATTATTACGACGGGCGAGGCTCCATCAGAGTGAGCCAAATTTTTCGGGATGTAACTCCACATCACTATTCTCTCATTGCCCTCCCCCCCTGCTGGGATGGAGAAAGTATTGCGAATGAAAGGCGCCATGGCAGGGTGGGGAGCGGCTGATTGAGATTTTGGACAGATCATCTAATCTAATGATTTGAAGGATGAGGACGTTTCGATGCTGGACGATGGGGTTTGAAGAAGGGCCTGATGCGTGGTGAGTGTATGGATCCAACCAGACTGCTTTAAAAGTGAAGGTTGACCTGCTCGGGGATTGTCTGAGGGGAGGACTGCTGTCTTTGGATTGTGTTTCGGGAGTGCAGTAGATGAGATAATTTTACACGGAAACTGAGTAAATAAATATGTACCCCTTCAAATGCCAGGATGATTGTTGCGTAGGACTAATTGAACCGTGTTTCTCATGCACCGGTACATACTGAGGGACGGACCCGGAAACGATTTGTGACTCCAGTCAAATCTGCAAGTCAACACTCAGCACTGAGAGTGCTCGCTAGAATACATTACACAGTCTTGATATGCGACCGGGATAAAAACCCGTTATAGGAAGAAGTGTGGTTGATAAATGACTGATCCTTCAATTAAAGGTGGTTTTTCCTGCATTTAGAGCGGCAGTTCTCATGAACGGGCTCAGCCACACTTGAACCAGATGATACTACCTTTCGTCTTAAGGTTCTGATTCCAGATTGTCAGGCCAGCAGGAGTACAGTAAACAAGCAGTATAAGCAACTGTCGAGATATACATGCATTCAAAAGGGATGAATGGATACAATCTACTATGAATTTAAACACCGGAAGCCAATTAGGAAGACGTAATCGTATGCAACACCGTGATGGTTCTATTGTAAGATCTACCAATAATTAAATGTGTGTCCTATGCTTTTCATGTTGTATACCCGGATCGATAAACTATCCGTTTGTACATATCCCATCACCGAACGACACAGTCATTTTGACACGGTCCCACCGACAACAAAAATAATGGGTTGCGATTCCCGAAGTGAGAGTGAGGATTCACAAAGTTTGTCTTTGGCCAGTGTCGAGAACAAGAGCTCTCACTAGACCCATCTCGAAAATGAAGGAACTGGAACTTGCCTCAGAAGTTACAGATCTTCATTATTTACTGCAGCGTTCGCCACGCTGCGCCACACACACTGTCAAGACATTATTGAGCTCCATGAGGCATCGCGGAAGTCAGGCAACAACACCCCTTGTATGCACTTGCGAATCAGCTCAATTCTTAGCGCAGAACCGGGGCCGGGATGTTGAGCCGGTGTGTCATGCCGGAGATGAGCCCGCACATGACAGATGCACATAAGGTACAGGCGTCATAACACCTGCATCCAAAAAGATCTGAAAGCACATTATCCGTGCAATGCAAACATGCGCCAACGTCTATGCACAGTCTACTGCTACATTGTACTAACGTATGTTTGTGTATTTGCACGATTCAAGATGGGATGTCTGAGGAAGTAGGTAGGCTCCTAATTATGTAAATATGTATCTGAATTACATATTTCCATATTTACAGCCGAAACGGAAAAGCTTGCGGTTCCCGCAGTCTGAAAGTCCAACCCGCCCTCGACTTCAGCCACTGGAAGAATATATATGCTGTATTCTTCCCCCTCCTGCCTTGCCCCTCCCTGATGGAACTCAAGTGGGGTGGGGCAGAAAGATAATGATCTCATTTCATGTAAATATGTAAACAGCTAGCTAGTTTATATAGATGCAATATGGAGGACCTAGGCTAGACCCTAGTGGCCCAGTTCTGGGTACAAACCCCCCAATGGATTCTCCCAGCCAGCCAGCCATGTCCAACCTATGAAACGCCAGTTGGACCGCAGTGAGCACGAGTGAGATTGTGGGAATGAGAGCGACACGAGAATAGAAAAGAAGACGAGATTCACCTATGAAACACCAGTTGGACCGCAGTGAGCACGAGTGAGATTATGGGAATGAGAGCGACACGAGAATAGAAAAGAAGACGAGATTCACCTATTGAGGTGAGGAGATTGAGGCGACTGATGAGTCCATTGCATAGCAAGAAAAGAAAAGACAGAAAGCGATAACAAAGGAAAAAGAAAAGAGAAGCAAACCTATGAAACGCCAGTTGGACCGCAGTGAGCACAAGTGAGATTATGGGAATGAGAGCGACACGAGAATAGAAAAGAAGACGAGATTCACCTATTGAGGTGAGGAGATTGAGGCGACTGATGAGTGAAGAAAAAGAAAGAGAAAAAGGAGATACAGGCTTTGGAAACATAGTCTAAATACAACTGAAACCTAAGCTGATGATATCTACGGAAACCCTAATTCACACTCGCCCCGGTACCAGTCTTCATTAGATGATTGGGAAATGTCGCTTCACTGTCACAGCCCCCCGTGCTTGCTAGGCAATCTGCAGGTTGATGTTGTCGGCGGCGATTTTGATCTTGAAGGGAGCTAAAGGTTTAGTTAGGAAGTCGGCTTGATTTTCTTCTGTCTTGACATATTCAAGGCAAAAATTTCTTTCTTGTTGAATGTGATATCGTAGCCAGTGATGTCGGACGTTGACGTGTCTGGTACGATGCTGATATTGAGGGTTGTTGAGCAAGGCAAGAGCGCCTTGATTGTCGCAGTAGAGAAGTGCTGTGGTAGCGGGAATGTGGAGAGAGGGATGGATATCTAAGAGAAGTTGCTCGAGCCACCGGATGTCCTGTCCTGCCTCCGAGCAGGCCCGGTATTCTGCCTCCGTGGTTGATAACGCAGGACCATCGTCGTCTTGCTTCTGACAACGCCAACCAATGGCACCATAATATTTGATTAGACTCCCTGAGAAGGACGCGGAGTCGACAGCACTTTCATAGCTGGCGTCTGCAAAACCGACAATTCTGCCCGGTTCAGAAGGAGGAGTGCCCAAGACGAGTTGATAATGAGTGGTCTTTCGAAGGTATCGAAACACATGTCGGACATGAAGTTCATGAGTGTGGGAGGGATTGTTGAGGAATTGGGAAAGGTAGCTGCAAGGGAAGGCCAGATCAGGTCGTGTACATTGAACAAGATAGTTGATTAGGCCAACTGCACGCCAGTAGTTGAAGGATTCAGACACTGGCTTGGAATCTATTGGGCAAGTTAAAGCGTTGGAGGGTAGGGGAGATGAAATTGATTTGCAATCGGATTCCTGAAATTCGTCCAAGATTTCCTTAATGTAACGATCCTGAGCTAGAGAGACTGTGCGTTCTTGTCGATTTCAAGTTACTCTCATTCCCAGCACCCAGGTGCAGGGGCCGAGATCCTCCATTTCGAAACGGCTTTTGATGGCTTCTTTGAGGAAGGTCACGTCGGGACCGACGATTACTAAGTCATCTACGTGGACATATACGAAACAGGGTTTGGTGAGATCTTGATGCACGAATAAGCAGGGATCAGCTTGAGAAGGGTTCAAGTGGATCGAATTGAAGAAATCTTTGAGGGCTTGATACCAGCATCGCGGCGATTGTTTGAGGCCGTAGAGGGATTTTTGCAGTTTGAGACCGTGACCGGGAGGTACATTGATGTTGACGCCGTCGGGGACCTTGATGAAAATTTCCTCATCCGGAACGCCGTTGAGGAAGGCGCACCAAACATCCATCTGTTCCATTTCCCAGTCGTTGGCGGCGGCGATTCCTGCGATGACTCGGAGGGTGGCCAGTCTTCCAGTTGGTGCGAAGGTGTCCCCATAGTCGATGCCTTCTACCTGACGAAAACCACGGACGCACAATCGAGCTTTGAACTTGAGGAGCTCACCATCAGCATTGTATTTACGCTTGAATACCCAAACGGTATCAAGTTGTCTGGTTCCCGCTTTCATGGGAGCCACGACCCATACTTCGTGGCGAGTGATGTTGTTGATTTCAACCTCCACTGCCATCAGCCATTCGTTGCCGTCCAGACGCCGCATGGCTTGAGCAAAGGTTTTGGGATCCTTGAGGGAGGAAGGTTCACCAATGATGACTAGGGCTCGGTGAATTGGTGGATAGCCTGCTAAATTAGCTCGGTGTCTTCGCGAAGTTTCGATGATGTTGTCGGGGCTGATATTGCTAGATATGTTTTTGGGGGCTTCGTCATAGTATGGAACATAAGCGTACCCTTTTACATTGGATTTGATGATGGGAAGGGGAGGAATGTCTGGTTCGTCTTGAACTGGTCGGGACTCGGACTCCGAAGGGTTGGGATTTTCGGTTCCATTTGAATTGGATGCAGACAAAGGATCATCTACTGAACAGTTGGTGCTCTGTGTGGCTTTGACTGAGAGAGAACTGAATATATCGGGCATCCACTCGGTGATTTCACTACGATTGAGAGAAGGTTCAAGGGACGGAAATTCAGTTGGAAAGAAGCGAACATGATGGGTGACTTTGAACTTGTTTGTCTTGGGAACCCACAGTTTGTAGGTCTTATGCCCCTCCATGAATCCAACTAGAATTGCTTCCTTGCCCGATGGGGTGAATTTAGAGTGACACCATTTCTTTTCTTCCAGATATACTGCCCGGCAGCCAAAAGGATGTAATCGTGATAGATCAGGCACACTAGTCCACAGCTCGAAAGGGGAGCGCATACCGATGGAACTGTTGGGAGATCGATTTTCAAGGTAGACAGAGGTGGTGACCGCTTCGCCCCACCAGGAGAGATCTAACCCAGAGGTAAGAAGGAGAGCTCGAGCCTTTTCGACGGTGGTTCGATTGCCTCATTCTGCGAAAGGGTTCTGTTGTGGAGTGTAGGGTGCTGATTTTAGGTGAGAAATGCCCCGTTCTTTGAATAAAGCACTGAATTTGTTGTTGACAAATTCCCCGCCGTTGTCGGAGACGACTGCTTTTAGTTTACGGCCAGTGTAAGTTTCAGCCTGAATTAGGAAGGAAAGGAAGGATTGGAAAGTGAGGGACTTACTCGGCATCGGGTAGATAAAGCGGTATTTACTATGCCCGTCGATTATCTTAAGGAAATAGAGATTTCCTCCCCGAGAGGCCGGAGTAATGGGTCCACAGAGATCCATATGGACGCAGTCTAGCAGTCCAGTAACTTGAGGGAAGGACCCGGGAAATGGTTGTTTTGTCATTTTTGATAGGTCGCAGTTGTGGCAGCCCAATTCCTTGATGTTCAGATTGGGATGGGCCGCTTTGAGGTAAGGTAGGCTGGGGTGTCCTAAGGAGTTGTGTAGAATGAGAGCATCGCCAGTGGTTGTGAAGGCTCTTTGGTCGGCCAAGTCGATGGTCAGGATGTTGTCGATGGTTCTGCCCGAGCACAAGATGTTGTTGTCTTTGACACACTTGAATTTGCGGCCATCGTCAAATGGAATGATGGAGAAACCCTTTTGCAGGTAATGGGTTAAGGGAATGAGAGAGTTTGATAGATCTGGGACAAAATAGGCCTTTTCGATCTTGAGAGGGCCGGAGTCGGTTTGGATGATGGCAGTGCCTTCACCGACAATGGGAATGGTACTTCCGTTCGCTACGTAAACAACCGATGAGTGTGGTTGAAAAGAGGTGAAATAAGAGCGATATTTTAGGTAGTGACCGGTAGCCCCACTGTCGAAAATAACCACGTCGGAAACTCCCGAGTTGACGCTGAGCATGGCCTTCTTGGAAACTCTGGCGTTGGCTCGGTCCATGGCGGCTTGGAAGTAAGCGACAGCCTTTTCGGGATGAAGGGAGTGACAATCTTCTTCTGAGTGAGTTGCATCCGGGTTGTGTTTACCGTTCTCGCAGCGGATCCTGACTCTACGTCCTCCACTTGACTTGTTTTGATTTGCGCTTTGGTTGTTGGATGATGACACTGCCAGTGCAGTGGGATTGGAGAGGTTTTGGTTATTGAAATCAACCTCTTGTTGTCTTCTCAGTTTGGCTTCGAGATCTTTGAGGAAGCTGTTGAGTTCCAAGGTATCATCGGCTTTCTTGAGGCTGGCAAAGAGAATGGTTCGAAAGGTGACAAAGGACGGAGGAAGTCTTTTGAGGATGATAAAGACCCAGCAATTCTCCAACGTGGATTTGTCAAGTTTGTCGTTGGCGACTTCAAGGAGCAGATCGAACGTGTTTCGGAACAGGTTGATGGATTCTTTGATGTTGTCCTCATTGAACTTGATTTCGTATAATCGATCCCAGATATTGGCCACATTCTCCAGGGACTGAGTTGCAAAATGAGCGTTGATTGCGTCCCACAGTTTTTTTGGCTCGAACGTCCTGAAGTCGCGACCAACAAAACGATGAGCATTTTCTTCGTTGAGATGAAGTCGGATAAAGGTGGTTGCGAGTTTCTTCTTGACTTTAAAGTCAGGATTCTCCTCCAGCACGTTGGCTTCTTCAAAGATGTAGTCGTCCAACATTTGATATCCTAGGGCATTTATCATCTTTATGCGCCAGGTAGCAAAGTTGGAGTCGTTAAGAGGTTCAGTGACTAACTTGACAGTGGAAGGATTGACGACTTCGCTCATGTTGGATGGGATAGAGGGATTATGCGTAGGCGCTCTAGTGGGATTTATCGCGATTGCAATTGTGGTGTCGGCTTCGGACTCGGATTGCGAGTTAAGATGCTCAGGGACTGGCTCTTCTTCTTCGGGGTCAGGGGTAAAGGGAAAACGTCCTAGTATGGAGAAAGGTCTGTTATTCCGATTTCCCGCCACGATGGTGAATAGATCATTGTTTTTCTAATTCTGATTAGTTCGAATCTCTATCCTACTCGACTGAATGCTCTTAGTAGGCTGGGCTCATAACCTATGAAACACCAGTTGGACCGCAGTGAGCACGAGTGAGATTATGGGAATGAGAGCGACACGAGAATAGAAAAGAAGACGAGATTCACCTATGAAACGCCAGTTGGACCGCAGTGAGCACGAGTGAGATTATGGGAATGAGAGCGACACGAGAATAGAAAAGAAGACGAGATTCACCTATTGAGGTGAGGAGATTGAGGCGACTGATGAGTCCATTGCATAGCAAGAAAAGAAAAGACAGAAAGCGATAACAAAGGAAAAAGAAAAGATAAGCAAACCTATGAAACGCCAGTTGGACCGCAGTGAGCACAAGTGAGATTATGGGAATGAGAGCGACACGAGAATAGAAAAGAAGACGAGATTCACCTATTGAGGTGAGGAGATTGAGGCGACTGATGAGTGAAGAAAAAGAAAGAGAAAAAGGAGATACAGGCTTTGGAAACATAGTCTAAATACAACTGAAACCTAAGCTGATGATATCTACGGAAACCCTAATTCACACTCGCCCCGGTACCAGTCTTCATTAGATGATTGGGAAATGTCGCTTCACTGTCACACAACCACCCCACCACAAAGCTTCCCCCCCAACCAGTGAACCAGCCAAAACAATCCCCCCTTCCAGCCAGCCTGATTTCCCCCCTCAACCCAACCCAGCCAATCTCCCCCTCCAGCCTACCTGCATTTTAGCCCTCCTATCACATGCAGGACCCAAGATTCCCTGTTGGTCCGGAAAACAGTGGATGTCTTGTGCCCCATCTTTAAGCACCCAGCCCCGCATCAACCAGACTGAAACTGAATCTGCACCACCTCCCCCTTCTAGGAACAGGTGTTCACAATGGTGTATGTGGAGTACACTCAAGAGGTCAAAGTGATTGCAATTAGGCTCAGATTGTGCAGTCCCATCCTCCTTGAGATCAACAACACCATTAACAACCACATATCCTTGGACTCCCTGGCCCTCTGGAACCAGCTGTATTGCACAACCCACAGCATGTTTTGTGATACTGTGCTATATTCAGAACAAGGACATACATTATTTTTCAGAGCCAGCTAAACCTGACCAAGAAGGTGGTTTGCATTGACCACCTGGCCCAATCCCCAGATAAATGAGCACTTCATGCCACCACCATGGGCCCATACCCCTCTGGATATTTTTTTCTCATAGACAAGTCAAAATGCTTGCTTTTGAGTCTGATCTAGGACCTTTGGGTGTTTTTGGATGGGTCAGCTGATCTGTATTCAAATTGTTGTTGGTATGTGAGAAAATTTGAGGAGTGAGAATGGGGAGAAAATGATTTGAACAGACTCAAGGGGACTCAATAATGGGGACCGGATTAATTATGAGGAGAACTGATGATATCTTATTTGCTTGGACTAGACTATGTATTTATAGACTAGATACAAGTGTTCAATTTGTGGTTTAGAAAAAACAACAATAATGAATAAGAGAAATTGAATAAAATTTAAGAGACAGAAAAAATAAGTTCTTGTAAGTAATTGACTAGACAGGCGTCTCAGTCTCTTTTAGTCAAGCTAGACAAATTAATCAAGACAAAATATTTTTATAGGTCACAAATAGTATGAGGCGTTAATTCATCTAATTAAATTTTAATATCAGAAAGTGAATCAATAAAGAGAACAAACAAACAAATAGTACCAAGAGTTTGTAGATACAATAAAACCTAGTAAATAATTGTGGTGTTCTAGTTTGATCAAGTTGATATAAGAAAAGAATAAAGGAGGTGATTTTTGGGAGGAACAGAAGAAGGAGAAAAACTCAACAGTATGGTTGGTAGATGAGTGTCAAATGTCCCTAGGAATGACTCCTGTGGGGAGTTGATAAACACATGCCAATTCCCACCCGCACACCAATTTTTTTGGTGTGCAGGGCCTACACACCAAAATAAATTGGTGTGTAGGGTCTACACACCAATTTTTGGTCGTAGGCCCCGCACACCAAATATTGGTGGCCTGCAGGTCCCACACACCAATTTTTTGGTGTATGGGAAACCTCGTCAGCCAGGAGGAAATGAGATTATACAACCTTGTTGGCACAGAGGAAATCCTCCTGGCCAATGAGGTTATACAACCTTGCCGGCCAGGAGGATTTCCTCCTGGCTGACAAGGTTGTATAACCTTGTCAGCCGGGGGGAGTTCCTCCCAGCCAACAAGGTTATACAACCTTGTTGGCCAGGAGCAGTTCCTCTCAGCCAAAGAGGTTATACAACCTTGTTGGCCAGGAGGAGTTCCTCCCAGCCAACGAGGTTATACAACCTTGTTGGCCAGGAGGAGTTCCTCCCAGCCAACAAGGTTGTATAACCTTGTTGGCCGGCTGGTTATCTGGATCACCTCTGCAACAAACACCACAAACTTGGCTCTGTTGAGATTTTCATGTTGGCCTTCAAACCATATAATTGATAGTTTGGCAGGATTTAACACCACTGCAGCGTATCCAGCTGGACCACTAAGAAGTGGAGTTGATCAAAAACAGGGTCTTCTTGGCTGTGAAATGGTTTGCATTTACAACTGAAAAGAAATGGATCCAGTGTGGGAGGAATGATGATAATTAAAACTAGGTAAAGGACTACTCACTGGGCTTGAAATTGGATATTTGGATGGGGGGATTCCAGGCTGGCTGGGGGAAAATCTATTGGGGGGGGATAAAGTGCAAGGTATGGAAGGATACAGAATATTTGTTCTTCAAGTGGCTGAATTCAATTTGATTTTCAGGCTTCTGGAACCACAAGCTTTACCATTTTGGCTGTAACTCAAAATCAGAGCAGAAGTTAAAAAATTAACTTTGGGCACTTTGAATTGTTGGAAATCATTTCAAAGGTACAGATGAGAATAATCTTGATTTTATTTGCTTTGAGCTCTTGACAAATTCTCTTTTTCTTCAAGTCAATGTGTCAAGTTTTTGGATTCAATCCAAGCTTCTTGAGTTTGTTGTCAAGGCCTTTATTGTCAATGTAATGAGGAGTATTGAAACATTCCTTGAAGTATTTCTTATTCATCATCAAACATTTGTAGAGTTCTTTGTTGTCAATTTAGCAAGTTGCGGAATTGATCTGGATGTCCAATAAGAGGGCGTTCAACCAAGTTTCTTTGTGGAATGAGTCCACAACTCACTACATTGACAAAAAATAAATATGAAAACATTCAATTATGAATGAGAAAGACTTCAAGGAATGTTTCACTACTCCTCATTACATTGACAATAAAGCCCTTGAAGACAAACTCAAGAAGTTTGGATTGAATCCAAAAACTTGACACATTGACTTGTAAAAAAAGGGAATTTTTCAAGAGCTCAAAGCAAATAACATCAAGATTATTCTCATCCATACCTTTGAAATGATTTCCAAAAACTTGACAAAGGCAGCTCCCAAATCATTTACACTCAACCTCACCAAAACAATTGACCTGTCTTTCATCATCTTGCCCATAGAATCTTCCAAGTCATTGGGGGTGTAAAATTCACAACCATGTGACATCACACACTTGAATCAAAGCACTCACTCTTAAGATCTTCCACTCATTGTTCAGACTCAAATTCATTCACCTCTCTTCTTCACTTCTTCATTGAAACTCTCAATCTGACATAAACTCTATCAACCACTCACCACTCATCCTTCATTCCTCCTTCATTCTCACAACTTCGTCCACTTCCCATTCCTTCACGTTCTTATTCACTTCTTTCTTATTATTTCTATACCAATCTGATTTTCCTTCCTTCCTCCATTCCAGTGCTTTGTCTGGGTGTAGGTGCCAACATGAGTCCGCGGAGTGATTCTCATCTTGCTTTGGATTGTGATGTCCAGTTGTGCATCTCTTCACTGTACTTCCCCCTGAGCCGCTTTGTCCTGTTTGATCCTCATTCCCTCTATTTGATGTTTGATGGTTTGTGTCAGCTATGTGTATGAAACACTGGTTTAATTTTTACAATTAAACCAGGTACTGTCACTGTGCTGAAAGGTTATCTGAATAAATAAGTGATTTTATTCTCTCTATAGTGTCCAAACTATGCACAGAGGATAACCTAAAACTCCTTTTAATTGAAGATTTGATATACAAATCACTCAATTGGAGACGACTAATAGTTAACCGTGTAGGTTTGGCTATTCTTTGTCTTTTTGGGAAAGATATAGCAATAAAAATTGCTATTAAGCAGCTGGCAAGCACTTAAGCTGATTGGCTACTGTCAGAGGTGGTAGTCTTGCAGCAACTGCTTTCTAAGGAACAGATTAAGGCCAAAAGATGGGGAATTCTAAGGTAACTTGAGACTATTCCAGTAATAAAGGTTGGGTTGGATATAAGGGGGATACACTACTCTAATATTAGGAGGAGAATATTCAGAGTACTTACAAAATGGTACTGGGGGAATATGCTGAGGAACCAATCCTAGGCCAGAAATGGCCTCCTTTTATATTCTAGAGATTCCTTAAGGAATGTTCTAGAATGTTTATTCTAAATTCTGCTCTAATGTATTACAATTCAAATGTACAATGATGTAATGGGAATTGTATTGAATTGAGCACAGTATTTTCTATTTCCCCATGACCTCATGACATGTATGTATAACCAATCACATCATGGGCCAATTCATTTAATAGAACAATACTGGGAAATTACCACGCACTTAGGTAATTTCTTTCTTATAAGCATAACTGTATTATTATCATATTTATGCAAATAAGTTTATTGTCTCTCAGCTTTTATGACAATAATTTATAATTTATATTTTTACGGTTATTCCATCTCCTACTAAGTACCTTTTGAGATATGGTAAAGTAATAGAAGGAGTTGGAATTTGGTGGTGGTTTGAGTGAGGTACCCCACCTAATTTTACATGAAAAGTTGATTACTTTAATAATATGATAGTATATATTATTGCTAATACAATATTTTATTAATATTTTACATTGAAGTCAGTCTTTAGGATACTCTGGAGTATCTCTAGGGCTGACAGTTTGTTGAGACAAGGGTGGCTTGATTACTGAAAGAACAATCCTTGATTTCTTCTCAATTTTTGTTGTTGAATTGTGTCAAATGATTGCAGAAAAATTGTACATTTAATTTCTTTTCCAAGTGCATGATTTTTTGCTTTAGAAGATGGAGGTTTTCAGGAAGTTTGAAGAGAATCGAATAAGCCAGGATATCTTGAGGAAGGTTGATTCCAACTTCAACAAGTCTTTTGATTTAAAATTTGATTTCCGTTACAAATGCTTTGAGAGTGTCCTCCTTGAATTTGATGTAGAGGAATTCATTGAATACTCAAGCTCTGCTTTACAATTTTTCCAATGTGAATCAATATTTTATATCCTTCCAGAGGTACTTTTCTGATCCTCTATTGTCTGACGTAATAATATTGTCATGAGTTACGCTGTCCATTTTTGAAATGAATAGGAGCTCAAGTTCTGTGTTGATGTTGGATGCAAGATGTGGTTCACCTGCAGAGTCAAGTGATTCTAGTACTCACCGCAACTCAATCAAAGCCTTCATCTTATCCTTCCAAATTGAGTAATTGTCTTCCAAAAGCTGTGGTATTGTTTCAAGAGCTGTCTTCAGCATAGCTTACCAGAGGCCATCATTGCTTGACATTACTGCCACTGCCATTTTTTTTGTATCTGATTTTGGATTGATGGAATCTGTTGGTCTTGCGCCAGCATCTTCAAACACATGATGATTGGTTGTAGGCTTTTACCCATAAAAGAATTGTTATCTGTAATTGATTGTAGAGAAGAAGCCAACACACTTAGAGGAATACATTGGAATAAGAACAAAGGATAATAGAAGAGACAAAAATAGAAGATAAGAACCAGAATTGTTACAAACAGAGACATGTGGAATGGCATACTATAGGAAGAATGATGAGGAAGAGATAATAGGATAATAGGGGAAAAGATGAAGAGTATTTTTAGTTGAGTTGGTTTAAGATGTGTTGAGGAGTTGAGTAGAGTCTTACCAGGCAGGAAGGACAATCATATTGAAATAGACAGAGTAGGAAAGAGGTGAATAATACAGTGAAGGAATGGTAAGTGGAAGAAGTTATGAGAATGAAGGAGGAAGGAAGGATGAGTGGTGATTGGTTGATAGAGTGTATGTTAGATTGAGAGTATAAATGAAGAAGTGAAGAAGAGAGGTGATTGAAGTCAAGTCTGAACAATGAGTGGAAGATCTTAAGAGTGAGTGCTTTGATTCAAGTATCTGATGTCACAGGTGTGACATGGTTGTTAATTTTACAAGTATATCCCTTCTATTCCCTCCCCATCTTGATTCCTGTTCTAATACTTTTTCCTGCAGGGCGAGTTTTCCCTCTAATATTAGTATTCATGAAATAATACAGGTTGATTTCATAAATCTCCACTTTGGGATATGGACTTTTTCAAGTGAATAATTCCAGATCAAAACAGTGAAAAGTCAAAAAACAGGTGTTGCATAGGATGGTAAAGTTGATAAAGAACCAAAAAAACTTATTGGTCCCTAATATTGACTTGGTTGTCCCCAATTTTGATCCTAGGCTCTTTCAGCTGGCTCCTGTCAGCTTGAAGAAGTTCATCAGCAGTCCCGGCTATAAATCAGATTTCAAGTTGGCTTTCTTATTCAATTTTAATTTTTAAACATTAGGGGGTATCAAATATGACCATATACACAATTAAAACCAGTGAATTAGGTTGTTGAACAAAATTTCACCTTTGAGCATTCTGAACCATTTTATATGGATTCCCATGGTTTTCAAAAATGGTGGATTTTCAAAACCAGTTGATTAGATAATGGTGGATTTGGTCATATTTGATACCCCCTATTGATCAGATATTAACTAAATAAATAAATTCCCTTGGGGCTATAGGGTAGATTAATTTAAAGAGACTTTGACAGCTATGTGTATGAAACACTGGCTTAATTTCTATAAATAAGCCAGGTACTATCACTGTGCTGAAAGGTTATCTGAATAATAAATTATATTATTCTCTCTATAGTGTCCAAACTATGCACAGAGGATAACCTAAAACTCCTTATAATTGTAGATTTGATATACAAATCAATCAATTGGAGAAGACCAACAGCTAACCATATAGGTTTGGCTATTCTTTGTCTTTTTGGGTGAGTTGTAGCAATATAAATTGCTTTTTAAGCAGCTGGCAAGTGCTTAAGCTGATTGGCTACTTTCAGAGGTGGTAGTCTTGCAGAAACTGCTTTATAAGGAATAGATCAAGGCAAAGGATTGGGAATTCTAAGGTAAATTGAGACTAATTCCAGTAATAAAAGGTTGGGTTGGATAAAGGGAATACACTACTCTAATAGTAGGAGGAGAATAGTCAGGGTACTTACCAATGTGGTACTGGTTGAATATGCTGAGGAACCAATCCAAGGCCAGAAATGACCTCCTTTTATATTCTAGAGATTCTTTGTAGAAGGTTCTAGAATATTGTGTTAAGTTCTACTCTAATGTATTACAATTCAAATGTACTATTATGTAATGGGAATTGTATTATATTGAGTACAGTATTTTATATTTCCCCATGACCTCATGACATGTATGTATAACCAATCACATCATGGGACAATTCTTATAATAGAATAATACTGGGAAATTACCACACACTTATGTAATTTCTTTCTTATTAGCATAACTTTAAGTTCTTATAATTATGCACATAAGTTTTATTGTCTCTCAGCTTTTATTACAATAATTCTAATCTATATTTTTTACGGTTATTCCATCTCCTACTAAGTACCTTCTGAGATATGGTAAAGTAATAGAAGGAGTAGGAATTTGGTGGTGGTTTGAGTGAGGTACCCCACCTAATTTTGTATGGAAAGTTGATTCCTGTGATAATATTCTAGGATATATTATTATTAATACAATATTTTATTATTTTTTACAGTAAAGTTAGTTCTTAGAATACTCTGGAGTATCTCTAGGGCTGACAAACTTAAACCTTGAACAACTTGCTGGCCTGAGCCTGGAACCAGAAGTTCCTTTACCTTTTTCTTTTTCAAAGATGGCACATTTTGACCAAGTTTTTATTCACCTGCATCTCATCTTTATGATCTCCTGTATTTTTCATGTAGAAAAACAAATCCATGGGTTTCAAGTCTGTCTTATGCTGATGAGCCCCTAAAAGTTGAATTTTGCCTGAGCATGGGAGGAATAAGAAAATAATAGGTCTGAAAATTATGTCAGAAAACAAGATGGAAAGACCTTGAACTTTCATGTCAGGATGACATGAGCAACAAGAAGTGGGGCTGTCTTGTGGAAACAAACTCCCAATGTCTGCAAAAATTTCCCACCAAGATTTAAAAAGTACTGCACGATTCTCTCCAGAAAACTTATTAGAATGTGCTCTTGAGGGACCTGTGTTATGTTACATTACAAAAAAAACTTTGCGCATCTTCTAGCAGTCAAAATTCAACAACTTTTATCCAATCTACGATCTTACATTGATCTTACTGAGCAATTATTCCAACACAAAGTCAATGAACAGTCACTGTGCAGTTCAACTTGGAGAATAAACTTTTGAGATTATAATGTAAGTAAGACGAGAGTGGGATATATTTTGATATTGTCTCTTCAGTGTAACTGTATTGCCTTGATCGGAAACACCGACCCAAAACACGCAACGGCGATGCATTGAGATAACTCCGTCGTGTATAATTGGAGCTTCTAACGACCCGAAAGGAGCCCAAATTCCATGAAATATTATTTAAAGGCCTGTTGGTCAGTTTGATACTTGTCTCAAAGGGCCTTGAACTTGTTTACCAGCATATGTCTACTGTTAACGGAAGATAACTCAATTCAAACAACAAAATCATTTTGCTGGAAGGCCCAGCAATATCCCTCTCTCACGAACTCACGCTCGCTCACACTTTGCCTGAGGGGCAGGGGGACTGATTACGTTCGACGTCAATTAGCCTTAAATTAACAAATTCCTCGATTCATTAGGGCTAAGGCCAAAGAAATTTGATGCCGAAGTTTCCTTCTTGATTGGATCAAGATTATTGACAGTACAAATGGTTGAAGACGTATCGTGATCATGCAGAGGACTTCAGTTCCTTTGACCATATGGACGCATTTAAGATATGCTTATGAAGGTCGAAGCTGCATGGTTGATTTTTACATGTTTAAAGGACATAGAAGAACAACAAAGAACCAGGCAAAAAAAAATTGGTCGAGTAGGAAGATAACCACATGCGAGGAATGCGTTGATTGTCCATAAAACAACAGACCCCTATATACAGAGAGCGGAAGAACTATTGCGATACTAAGGTTGGAGAGAAACTGGTTATGTCGATGAGTGCTTTTTGGTTTATGGAGGGGTTGTTAAATGAGCTTATGGACCGAGAAAAGTGAAAATCCACAAGCTTGTAGTTTTGCTAAGGTACATGATATCCCCGGGAGTTTTTTCACCCCTAGGATGATTATCGACCAAAAATTTTCTTTGGGCTAATATATCATATCAAACCAAGAAAGTTGTAAGAAGTTAGAAATAATAAGCGAGTTTGCGCGGAACCAGATGAACACAAGGGGGACTCAACTTGGCTAGGGAAAGTAACCCTATCAGAGCTACGATCGGAGCAATTGTTAAGACCCAAATCGACCACTTGGAGGTTACTAGGACGACCCCTGCCACATGAAGAGTGATGTAGAAATTTAGCCAGCAATCCACATCTTGAAATCATTCCCTCATGTTATGTGCATTTGACGTTAAGATATAAACTCACAATCTGCTTTTGTGACCGTTAAGACTGTCACAGTCATAAGGAAGATGAGGAGATAACCCGAAGCTCTGAGAGCGACCAAAAGGAAA
Organism: Puccinia hordei; assembly: GCA_007896445.1. NCBI lineage: Eukaryota > Fungi > Basidiomycota > Pucciniomycetes > Pucciniales > Pucciniaceae > Puccinia > Puccinia hordei. The sequence goes on along the minus strand of RDRW01000159.1, from coordinate 303,322 downwards.
TGAAGCTTCAATTCCATTTTCTTAATTTTGCTTCCCATGAATGATAGTTCAGAAAGAAACCCAACCGGTGAAATTTCCACAATTTGCGACCAAGGGAATCTCCCAAAATATAGTCACGGCTGCTTTCGAAGCCGATCAACATCCCGAACAAGGCCTGAAGGAGAACTATGCAGGTCGAGATGAAGCCCAAAAGACCGTGCCAGGATGTTAAGTGGGGCGCTAGTAAAAAAACGAAAAACAAAGAAACTTGATTCAGGACTTGGGACTCGACCATAAAGGTGAACTTTGAGAAACGGTGCAGGGTTTTGAGATATCATATTCTTAGCCTCGTTTTTACATGTTTATTACTGACCTGAATGTGAAATTTTGTTATAAAATATGCAACAAGCACCAATGATAATTGACAGACTGCCCACAAGTTGGAAAGCTCCGTGGACCAACAAGCCTGTCCTTTTTGAAGCAGGCGTGTCGGTGGGCTGCAATATTATGATGCCTGAATTTCAATTGTAGAAGACACACATGTCAGCACTGTGAGCCTGTTTTTTTTTTTTTTGCGGTGGAGTAAGGCAGCCAGTTGCTTTTCTCTTCTTTTATTTAATTAAACGTTTTACCTTGGTAAAAACAGAATAGCGAGAAGGATTGAAAGATCGGATGGAAAGTGAATATTCCTGCCCGATGCGTGAGTACGGTTACCCAGACGGTGATGATCCAAATCAGAATCCCAAGCTTTTAAAAATTAACAGCAATTCAGTCAAACCTTTTCCAGGTGTGTGGAGAAGTGAGGGGGGCGCATGTTACCTCGGCTACCCATACCATGCCCGTTCTGTGGGTTGGAAGACGATGAGCCTCGAGTAAGCTGGTGAACGAGTACTTTGGGCGTTCATCGCTGGTAAGATGGGGAGCAGGCTCCTGACGAGTACTGCTGGTTGGACCTGTTGGCTGCTCCGGTGGGTCAGTGAGTAAGGGAGTTTGTTCCTCTGGTGGGAATTGGTTGACAGAGGCTTGAGTGTCCTGTGCCATCGTATGTTGTTTTGACTTTGAAAGACGGTCAAGAGAGCGTAACACTTCCAGCCTGGGGGGGCTATGTTTCCAGTACGGGCTTCAGATGTGGGGGATATTATTTGTGTACTTGGTTTGCCCGTGGCGTAGGAGTTCTCCATCCAGATGACCAGGGTCAGATGATTTAAGCCAGTTAGATCGACCCGGCCGTTAGCCAATCGCAACCCGCTGTGTAATCGGCAACAAAGTTCAAACAATGACATCATCAATTCATCCCCGGTACGTATTGTCCTTGGAAATGACGACATGAGGGAGCTAAATTCCGTAAATCTGGGAAGTATCCCACGGCCCGGTTAGCTCAGTCGGTAGAGCATTCGGCTTTTACGACAGATGGAGCATCACATCCACTTGAGACCGAAATGTCGGGGGTTCGAGCCCCCCATTGGGCGCAACTTTTTCACCCCTGCCCAGCCAGCAGCTCACCATAGCTCCCCTGCTACCTTTTTGATTTCCAGCGGTTGTTGTTGATAAGGGACTACATGAAAAAGCTGACCTGGTCCGGGGCAACCAGCCATCATCATTCTAGATTGGCTTAAAACGTTTCTTTTCCCACCCACCCTCCTGAATATCCATCATCAAAACTGTTGATGTCTGCTTCAGAAATACTGAGTAGATAGAAGTGAGAAGATCTAGCAAAAGAATGATCAAGGTCCCATTTGGTAGGTTATATTTTCCAGCACTATATTGTGGATTCTTGTTAGATCTGATGAAGGTTTGGCAAACCTGATCAAATTTCACCCATGATGCCAAGCAAAAATCAGGCTAAGTTGCCGCCAAACAGGAATGTTTAATATCTTGAGCCCATTCAGGATGATCACAAGATGTAGGTAGCTGTGCAGTCAAACGGAGAAAGGCTGATGAGTTGCGTTGACACAGACTATTGAGTCAATAAATTAGAACACAGACAACCCTTTTCGGAAAAAAGTCGCATAAAAGATATGATAAAATACAGCGGGGAATCACAGCAATGGAGCGTTTCACATCAATCTAACTTAAAATACCCAAAGTATGAGTGCTCAACTGACATGATTCATCGAGACCAAATGATCCTTTCGTCTATGGGCAGCCACTGTGCATAAGTAGAGTGGCTTTTCTGTTGTAGGAGATATTCATATGGATTGGGGTTTCAGATCTTAAAACTTTCTAATCCAGTTGAGTGTCCATTTCTAATCAGATTCGCAACGTTCTCTTTTGAAGACTTAACGACATCGTTCAATCCGACACCAGAATAACCCGAGCCAACGAGTGAGAGATTGAAAGGTTTGAGTTGACGATGCAGCTCACACATTCTTCGATGGTGGCCGACGAGGTATTGAGGGATACAATCTTTTTGTATCTGAGCCTGGGCAAAGAATGGCTCTGGAGTGATCCCCAGTTGATTTTTAATTGCTTGACGGGCTTGTTCGATAAGTTGATCGGGTGTTGGGATCGAGTCGAGCTGCTTGGAATAGTAATGCCCCCCTAACATGACGGTCAACTTGGTTAACTGATCTTCTCCAGCTCCCTGCTCCTCAACACCCGGCATCATGTCACTATCAAACACTACGCCTAGGACTCGATGTGGATTTAGGTCCGGTCCGATGCTCGCTGGGATCAGATATCCAAACGCCGGCGGGATGGGATTAAGCCGTCGAGTAGATCGGTAAGCGAGATTGACAACCCCGACCGTCACGCTAGGGTTTGTTGTCAAAATGTCTAACCGGTTTTGAAGCGACCGTCCCAAACAGGAATGTAACACTTGAGGTGGAAGGGCAGAGATCAGATGATCAATTTGTTCGTACACTCCAAGAGATGTGGTAACCTATCGTACCATTGTAGATACTTTAAATGTTAATCTGTGAATCCCGAGTCATTCAAACACCCAACAAACAAGTATAACTTACTTGGGAAGGGCCATCGGGCGATAACGCGACTGATTCGACGCTTTCTGCCGACTTCAGAGTCACATTTGGCTTCTTTGCAAGCCATTTCCGCAAGGACACGATCAAGGTTTCGAGGCCGCCCTTGAGGCCCCAGACACTGCAATTGACTAAGTTTTCAAGTGATTGATCGTTGAGAGTTCTGCGAAGTTTTTCTTCTTCATCGCTCAAATCAGTCGGATCTTGCTGTTTGTGACTCGCTCTCAATCCATTTAAGACGCCGCCATATTTTCTCTCGAGCTCCCAGACGGATTTGAACAAACTACTCCTGACGCTAAGGTTCTTGTAATCACCAGCGTAGATACCATGTACCATACCTGAAATCAGTTCTTCTCCGATCCCATCGCCAAATCTTCTGGAAATAAATTCTTGTATACTTTCATCATCAATAGATCGTGTTCTCGATTGCTCTGTGGTACTCAACACATCTTTGACTATCGATCCGGGTATCAACGATATCGGACGCTTGTGTATCGATTTTATTAACGAAAGTACGGAAGAAGGTAACTTTTGTAGCCCATTTTTCGTGTATATGTAGCGATTCTGAGCTGACTGTGAACAGGAGAAACAAGATCAGTCGGAACCAAGTCCATTTTCTTGAGAGGAACAGAAATAAAATAAAATTAACTCAAACCGGGTGGGTTTTTGGTATTACAATAACTGAATCGAGAAGGTCCAAGTCCCTGATCTACACGTAAAACTCAAACAGGATTGAGTTTTCTACGCCTTATTCAACATAAGACATGAGGAAGTTCAGATCCGAGCCAAAAGGAAAATGCGAAAATAACGACTGACCAATTCAAGAGAGATCAATCCAGCTAAACCCTTTGGCCTGACACTCCTAGGCCCAGACTCGAAGACAAAACTTGTCCGATTTTTCTCTTCATCGACCCTCGAGCTCTGGACCCAACCCCCAAACCTGTGCGCCGCTTCCCATAAGGTAATTTGGTTGGATTCCGGGAGTTGCTTTGATAAGTAATACGCCGATGTCAATCCAGCTAGTCCGCCTCCTAGGATCCCGAAATGACTGCTGTGGTGAATGAGATGTGTGGAAGCCGAGGAGCTCGAAAATGGATAATGACTGAAAGGTTTGATCAAAATCTGAGAGAGTTTTTGTGGTTTGTAGACAAGTATCATGGTGAACACTGCTTCTCACGTGTCGGTGCGGAGATAGACATCATATTCCTCAAGCATACTGCATATCCGCAGCAGCAACATCTGAATCCAGTTCTGTTGCACAACTTCACCAGGCAACTCGGAAGGCTCGACAGTCAACCTCCTCTCCTCTGGAAGACTCTAACCTGAGCCGCATCATTAGTATAACATCTTGAACTCTGGGCCGGATGACATCTTCACCTCTATCATACCAGGAGATCGTGATACCCACCTCATGCGCAATGATGATTGGTTTCGCGTCGGGTGCGACGACATCGGGTAAACTAGCTGGCTACCAATTCATGGTTGAGAATCTTCATCGTCTCCCTCAAACACGCACCAACTGGTTCTTCTTCCAAAAGACCAAGAACTATAAGGTCATCCTCGGAGGATTCAAGGGCGGCTTGAAAACCGGAGCCAAGCTCGCCGCTTGGACTGCTGGATTTTGTACCCTCAAAGAAGCTTTCACCCTCGTCCCTGCTATTGAACGTCGGAAGTCATTGGCAGGCGCTCTCAGTGGATTAAATATAGCACTCGGTGCCTCCCTTTATTGTACGTGACTTGTCTGATAGCTTTTTCCTGGTCTATGGAGCCAAGGTCATTGATTTGCCATCAATTGCCAGATCGATTGCGACCTACAATGTCTCCACAACGGTTACTACTAGGAACTCTTATGGGTCTTTGTGCTGGCTTGGCCGAGGATATTAAAGCTCATCTACAACAGGAAGCATCGCGGCTATCGGAAACTGTCTAGTCAAGTCTTCATGTAAAGCCAAAGATAGGATAGTCCGTCTTCTTGACCCAATAAGCTCAATTCACGATGCGCTGTTAATTTGTAGTGTTGAAAAATAGAAATAAATCATTGGTAGGTCATGGATGTCGCATTTTTGTTTTCTTTGCAGAGGTTATACTGGAACTATGGCTGCTATTGAGATAAGGTATGTAAGGCAGATGCGACAATGATGCCTTCGAATCTAGGTAACAGCAAACAAGAATCAAACACAACACAGGGCCAAACTGATCACAAGGGGATTGATACCTAGCTATTTCGATTAGGCATTGAAAATTTCTTAAATAATTATTGGTTCTAAGATCTGATCAGCTGGGAAAAAATTAAACAAATTTAATAACAGAAAGTTTGTAAACTACAACCACAATTTTCAGAATCATCCAATTTCCTCAAAAAGGGAGCTATTCTCGGTTTAGATACTTGGATTTGAAGTTGGAAATAGTTTGAAGCCATTGGTCTCGGAGATGATTTCCTTTAAATAGCCAGAAAACACTTTCCTGCATTCTTGTCTTCCAAAATCTACTTTTTCTCTATTATTTCTTTAAGGTTGATATCACAATTAGAAGCCATTTTGAGTTAGGTTTATTTGGGTGGTCTGAGAGTTGGCATTATTTCGTGTTTGGATAAAGGAATTAAAAAATTAATCGATGCTGATCCATTTTTCTTAATTTTGAGAGCTCGTTGATTTGTTGAGTTCACTCTTGGATTTTGTTTCAAAAGGAGGGGTTATTTGATGTCAGACCTTTTCCTGGATACATTGGTCCAGAATTTTGGCTCTGGTTCATTTTGGCTGATCCAAATTCAGTATTTGGGTTGTTTTTTTCCATATCCATCTCCAAGAGTTTGAGATTTGCTGGAAGATTCTGGAATTGAAAATGTAACAACCCTAGCTTTGGCTTTATCAGTTTTTGATGAGCGCTTGTCACTCATGGAATTGTTGATGATATTCTTCTGCTTTGTGTCATCAAATCCAATTCTTTCTATGTTGGCATTAACTTGAATTTCATTGGGTGATTCAGAAAGAAATGGTCTTGTCAAGATGTCATCTGACTTTTGTGTGTCACCAATCATATAGTTCCATAGTTCCACTGCAATAGGTGGAGGCTGAAAAAGATTGAGAAACATGAGACCCAAGTTGCATATGAATCTCATCCCCTAAAAAAAGGAACAAAGCGGACAAAAAAACACTATTTACCTCATCTGTATCTATTTTTTGCTCTGGGGATTGATTCCACCAATTAAAAACGCTAGATAGTGGTTTTTCAATGATTTGACTGTAACAAAAATTCAAAATCTGAAAACATGAAAAGGCCAATTAACTAGTGGCTCCATTGGTAGAGTGGATTACTGTAACTCACCCCAGATGTTGGTTGAGCGGATTTTGAATCAACCTGGTTCAAATTTAAATCCATTGATACTTTTCTAGCAGCTACAAAAGAGTTTCTTGATTCAAGCTGCGCTGAAACTATCTCTTCACCTTGAAGCTCCCTGGTTCTAGTTCTTACAGGTCTTTTCTTTTTCTCAGTTGAGACTTCTAAATTCACCTGAAATATTTCAAACAAATCTGTTAGAATTTAAATCATCCCTTATGTCAAACATCTACTCCATTAAACACACCTTTTCTTTGTATATTCCATTTTTTTGAACACTTTGCCCCTCATTAATTTTTTGATTTGTATCCAAATCTTTATCTGTGGTTTGCATATGATTTTTTGGAATCTCTATATTTCCTTCCTGTGTGAATTCACACAGATATTTCCACATCAACCCAGGGTTTTTTCTCAAAAACATCACCAAGTATAAAAATTACTCACTTGGGAAACTGGTTGATCTGAAATTTTATTAACTTGAAGATGAAATCCTTTTGAGGTTTTAGATGGCCCTAAAGAACCAGCAGCTGAAAATTCACCTTTTCCATCTGATCCATTGCTCACAGCTTTTGTGCTTTCCTCTTGTCTCATAACAGGTTGAGTTGATGATTCCTTTTTTGGAAAAAATGGGTTAAAATTAATATTTTCTTTTAGCCTCAAGCATCATTACTGTGATTTTTGAATAGTTTGACTTACTCTGAATTCGTCACTGTCAATTTTTTGAATTTGTTGAAGTGGTGTATGATTTTCTTGTTCATAAATGGGAACCTGGAGATCATGGTTTATGCCCAACCTACGCTTTGCTGCATTGTTTTCTTCAGGTACACTTTCATTGATTAAAGGTGCTAGGGGGTACTTACCACTTTCTTTGTTTTTTTCAAACTTTATTCCATTTTATCATACCATAATTCACAATAAAAATCAGGAAGGGCGAGTAATCATGACTTTTTTATATACCTCAAGTGCTTACCTCCGCTCTGAATATCGACCTGATCCGTGTCTCATCAATGCGAGTCCCTTGGAGCCTTCCAAGTGAGCTGGATGGGGATATGGCGGGCTCATTTCTATGCTCGGAAATTTGAGACCTCTGTAAATTTTCCGGAATTGTGGACTTGGCCTTAGGAATAGGATCCTCCTTCCTGTAGGTAGATTCACGCATTTTCATTTTTTTATCTTCCCTCGAATCCTGTGAATTTGATTTGATAATGGATTCATCAACCTGAGGTCCAGCCAGAAGCTGTTCAGCTGGACCGGGTGTGTGTGGGAGGAGATGATTTGTGTGTGGAGCACCTTCGGAATGCACGGAAACTTTGATTTCATTAGAGTTTTTTTTAATCCTAGGCTCGTCTTTTTTTATGTGGGTAAGTGCAACCTTTCCATTTTTAACGACTTCTTCGGCGGTGAAAGCTGGACTGGTGCGGGTCTGACCTTGGCGATTTCCTTCAAAACTGCCGACTGGCTTGGGGCGATATCCTTTAGCGGAATTGATCTTACTTTGCAAGGCTTCCTGTATTTGACTCAACGTCTCAGAACCCTGGAGTGTGAACTGGCTTGTATCATCAAGTGAAATTATGCAATAGAATGGAGGGGAGGAAAGATTAGCGGATGACAGGGATCCACATGGTTAAATATGCAGTGCAGTTCAAGTTTCACTGGGTACCTGCATGACTTACTATTTAGTTTTTTGCCTCTTGATTTCCTGTTCGCGTGCCTTTTCTGTAATTGGAACTCGGTAATCCACTCGTACGTCCACTGTCTTCTCCAGCTCACTACTTCTTGCGGGGCTAACAAAATCCCCCATATAGTGTCCAGGTTCCTCATCTGGGTGTCCCTTGGGCAAGTGGTGAGCATCACCGAGAGGTTTTTCTGAGTTGATCTGAGCTTCTAATATTTCAGCATTTTGCATCACGTGGGCCTGACAATCCTGGTTAAAAGGATTGTTGATGAAAATTTGCCCTTGCCTTATGGAAAACTTGAATTGAAGCTGCTTGCCATTTGGAAGATCCAGAACTCCGTCGAAATTGAAGTTTAATTTTTCTGGTTTATCAAACCTGAGTAGGTTAGGATTTAATTGTACGATGCAGCGGTGAGCTTCATAATCAGGAGCCTGAGCATAAGAAATTGGAGAATGTATTCTACTATCTATGTGTGAAAATAAAGAAAGGAAAGAAATCAAATGAGCCCATTTCATCTGGAAAATACAATTCAGCTGGTCAGTTAGGTAATATAAATGTCTTTGGGGGGAGGGTTGACCCCTGCCTCATAAAAAATTCTTTTGTGAGAAGAATAGATTCTTACATTTTCCAAATTTCTTAGTTAAGTGGGGAAAACTTCCAGTAATGAGATTGATTATTTGGACACAAGATGGGATCAAGTGAAAGAAGTATGGGAGCAGTTTTGAAACCACCAAAGGAGATAAATAATTTAGTTCTCATTACATGTGACAAAAGGTGATCATATGCTATAAATTGTTTTGGTCTTGGTATTTGAATCTGTACAAGTCATACAGGAGCCCTCCGTGTACAAATAATTCCGCATGAATTTCATACCAACTTTGTATCAGCGACCCCGCACCTCAACCCCTCTTCCTCCCCTAAAACCAGCCACAACATGACTACAGCTACATAATCCCAGAAATTCTGCATGAAACCCCCATTTTCCCAAACTAGCCAATGAATTTCCAAAAGTTACACACTCTCTTTTGGGATTCTTATGATTGTTTTTATGCTTATACTAAAAAATAAAGGTTGTCTTTACCATTAGTCAGGAGTTATAAAATTTTCTGAGGTCTACTTGTTTCACTACCAGTAACCTGAGTTATATTTTATTCACTACAGGTTGCGATAAACCTAAATATGTAATTCTATTCCAACTAGATTTAGTGGTGAATCGCACATTTTATTCATGTATATATTGAGAGGGTTGAAATTGGCCGCTTTAGGTTCAGTGCAATGATTGCTGGTTCCTGAAGAACTGCTGACATTCTGCGCAGCTGCCTGAGTCTGAGGCAACAAGTGCGTCTTGATCTCATTCGAGCCTTATTTTTTTATTCAAGCGGTTGGATTCTCCATGAATACCTCAAGACCAGTGAGCAAAAAAAATATGACCCTGGTAAAGCTACCCATTCTACGCTGCGCCTCCGACATATATATTTGATTGATTTTATGGGGCTGATCAGTACTGTGCATACTTTTTTGGATCATAGGAGATCATTGAAATATAAATTATTTATGTATAAATAAATAAAACTGAAGTCAGCAATAAACAGATTAAAGAGAAACCGGATGAAATTATTGAACTTTCATTCGGCGGATTCTTGCCCCGGGTTGACACTCACTCAGCTGAGGTCCACAGCCGATTAGGCAGGGGTAGCCAGGGATCGCCTCCACCACCTTCCATCCGCTACGCCATAGCATACTCCGTATCTTTCAGTTTGTTTTTTTCTCCACACAACCGTCGAGCAATTACCAAGGAGTAGGCAGGTTCAGCGCCCTCGTAAACACTGCCCTTGCATTTAGTTTTTGGTTTCTCCTCAGGGAGGGGTTCCTCAGTCTAGGATGAGGAAGAACCTCTCATGTGGCCTCGAGGCACACTTCCCCCCTCTTTGTCCGGCACATAGTAGGTCGGAAGGCCGTCGATAAAAGACCTTCCCTACCTCAATGCATCAGAATCACCAAAGCTAAAGGCGCAGTGAGTAGAGGCCCGTGGCTTGGCACGCAGCCCGGCTGATCCATTTTCTCCTCTAACCCACGGAGGCAAATTGACTTGAGGGGTTTTGAACCTTACAGTCATGTTTAGAATTGACCAGCATTTGGCATGCATACCGAGGGCCCTTCTACAACATTTGTGCCTTATTAGGCACTCCACTGAGCATGTATGTTCAGTAACAAATGTCCTGTCCCGAACCAGACGTTTTGGCACCTCCCATGCAGACGTGGTAAAATTTGGATGTAAGGCCAAGCAGTCCACATTTAAATTAACATGCTAAACGGAACCGCGGATACATACACAAGGTTGAAACGCGCTTCTCAGTCCCAGGTTGCTGCCACGCCCTCAGTTGAACATCTTCAATAACTTTTCTCAGTAATTCTGTCACTGCTCTCGGTCTATCCGTAGTTTAAAAGATTCGCTTTTGTCACCTACAATTCCCACAACCCGAGCTTCCTCACTCTACAATCTCGTTCAACACAAATATCACCTTTAGAGGAAGACAACACGGCAGAATGATCGCTACACCATTCAAACTGATATTCTGCTTCGTTCTAACTTCAATAATCAAACTGGGCCTAGTGGCAAGTCAATCGTATCTTGACCAGAGCACCACATTATAGTTAGTCTTCCTTTTTTATGTTAATCTGGCACATCTGAACTGAATTTGCCTTGCGCGCTTGGAAATTAGTGTCACGAGTCCAGCCTGCGCCAGTTATAAGTGCGAAGTAGTACTACATCATGGTGATAAGCTTCAAATCAATTGGTTAAACGTACATTACTTTCCTTTTCCATCCTTGGTGGGGACGACGACACTTGCCCGCATTGAGTTTGCAGCCGATAAAGCTGATTTAAATCTCCTTTATGTCGACCTTAATGTACCTTCAGGCACCGCCTGGTGACGTCAAGTTGGTACTAGCGAGTGAAACAGACGAGAAGTCGTATACAATCAAAGAAAGAATTACAGGAACTCAATCCGGATGCTATCATGGAGACAATGGACGTAGACCATGTGGCCAGTACACTAAGGTTATTCCAGCCAACTGGGTTTACGGAAAATGTAAGCCGCAAAACTCTTTTCTTCTTTGGAAAAGAAACACGGATTGTTCTTCAAATGATGATAATACCCATGATCTCGATCCTCAAGACTCTGTGCAGGTAATATCGCTTTCGAGTCCTGGAAAGATTGGATATACAGACATCGTCACCATTTCGAAACCTCAAAACAGGGCGAGGTCCCATCCAAGGGCAATATTGTGATTTTTTTTCTTTGAAATTTTCTTATTCCACTTTTGAGTCACAATTTGTTTCAATATTTTCTTACAATGAGTTAAGTGTAGTGTGATATATTCCAGCATATCAACTGTTCCTCGTGTAATTTAATACCTGCTACCCATGATAGACTTTTGTTTGTGATCTTGACACATTCATCAATAAAATTAAATTAAATACCAAGTAAAGCTTACAAGCACTCAAGAGGAATGTTCCATCTCTTCGCTGCCCCAAAAAAGATACTAAAAAGCATTATTGTTTCTCAACCCAATCAAGCTGGTAGAGAAAGCTGACCTAGCTTGATGCCTCAAACCAGTTTCTATTTGAGCAAAATGGTATTTAATCCAGGCATCTCTGTCACTTGCTCTCTCAGCCATGAATGACAGGATTAGTGGAAGTTTCTGAATGAATTTGCATTGTTACCTGGAGATGTTGGAGATACCCAGAATACCTCAATTTAATGATATGATCAAATTGTGGCCTGGTTTTTGCCCACCTTACTGAGTCACTACACCACAAGAAAAACTCTAGAAACTGCCAGCAGTTGAAATGCAGCATACTCTAGTGTAAATGAAATTGTAACTCCGTGTGATTACATTGTACCCTTTCATGCACAGCGCAAAGTGACTGTGCAATGTGCAATGTGACTGTGCAATGTGTAAAGTGAATGTGCAATGTGCAAAGTGACTGTGCATGGAAGCTTGGTTGAAGCAAACTTTGAGAAAGGCTTGAGTATCACTACAAAGTTTCTTTGAGCTTCTGCATATCAACTTCTGGCAGTTTCTAGAGTTTTTCTTGTAGTGACCTAGCATGTCATAGCATGTCATGAAATGGTACAGGTTGCCAGTGATCAAGTAGGTTGTTTGTGAAGATTTTTTTGGTTTTACTAGAACAACCTTTATTCTCAGAGACATGCAGAGTTCTTGACATTAAATACATTGCTATGTAGTGAAAGCCAAATCCTCATTGGAATTTTTGCCCAGTAGCCAAAACCTGTTATATTTGTGTGAAACCTCAGCCAAGGATGGGGCACTATGCCACACCAAAAAACAAGCTAACAGCAGATTATACAGCCATTTATGCAGAATCAAATCACTGCAATTGGTTGGATCATTCAAGGAGCCTTCCTGATTGAAATGATCCAGTGGGAACATTCCATCAGGGATTCAGGACAAGCTATTTACCAGGTGCAGAGTGTTGAATCCTTGGCTGTCAGTTTACCTCGCCGCACTCGTCTTGTGCAACACTCGCACCAACCGCAGCAAGTTAGGGCATCAACCAAACCTAATCTCATTGGACTTGGTCCTCTTAGGCCATCTCCACCGCGTGGAGCTATCCGGGTTGCTAAATCGACTGTGCCGGGGCTCCTCGCCGCAGTCTTAGCAACCCGAGGCTGGGTTGCTACCCACCGCAAGCTACGATATATCGTAGCTTGGGGAGGTGAAAGGCTTCGGGTTTAACCAAAGCCTCCCGGTTGTGTGTGGTGAAAAGTAACCAGGGGGGGGGAGGGGCCAGATATCACACTTGTTTGCTGTGTGATATCTGGCCGATGGGTTGCTATTGGGTTGCTATAGGAGTGCCACATCTGGCACTCCTATAGCAACCCAGGTATGGGTTTCTGGGGTATAGCAACCCCGGTGGAGTTGCTATATCCGGGTTGGGTTGCTATATTTAGCATAGAAACCCGGTTTAGCAACCCCGGTGGAGATGCCCTTAACTAGCAAATTTACTCCCTTCCTCCTCGATCGCTCCACTCCCATTCTCAGACTCGCGTCGCTCATCAATTTCCATCAGTCAGCCTCCTCAGTCCGACTCTTATTATCAGTCAGCCTCATCGGTCCGACTCTTCTTCGATCCACTTGGACAGCCGATCAAACTTCCAACTTGGTGAGAAATGCCGAGCATTTCCAATCCATCTCATCAATCGATCTCATCTCCTTGTTGCTAACTTTTCATTGTTTTCATGTAGATTTCCTGTTCCTTGTCTTTTGTCTCTTCTCTTCTCATTAAAACTCATTATATCATTCTACCTTAAATAGGGTTTGTTCATCCTCATCTCTTTCTAATCTGATTTCCATTCAACTAATCTCCCCTCTTAATCCCATCATAGTTCTTGGCCTCCTCTTCAACTTTCCCCTCTATACTCTTGTCCATCTTTCATAACATAACAGTTACATCAGGGTTTGTTTATTTCTTAACTTACTTTCTCTCTCTTGTTATCTTCTCTTTGTTGTCACTTTTCTTACCCTGTCTTTTTTGTCAGTTTCTGGTCTTGGTTCTTTGAAATTCAGTCTCAGGTCTATTACAGAGCCAAAATTCCATTGGGCAGACACATCAGCTAACACAGCCTGCTTCTCTGCATTCAGCTGCTTACCTTGCTTGGATTTCAATATAAGCCTCCCTGATGGATCAGTAAAGTGGGACCATTCCAATCAGGGAGTTTGTACAAGCCTCCCCCCAGCTGTGTGTCAGATTTCCAGGTTTTCTTTCTGCTCACATACTTTTTTGTCTATCCAATCACCATTCAACATCATTACTCCCCTACTAAAATTATATTTCACTCTACATTCAAAGTAGTTTCATTTTTATTAATCACTCATCTTCTGTTGTTTATATCAATCTGCCAGTCTGGCAGTTTTATTTCATTCATGTCTTGTGAAAGTTTTATTTCCCTCCAGTGTTTCACTGATGTTACTTACCTGTCACTACATATGCTTATAATTATTATCAGTTTATGTTTTTATTGTTTGTTTAGTCTTGTACTAGAATAATTAATCTGGCTTGCATGCCAGAAGAAACAAAACCATCAAGTCTGAGCCCCAAATTCTTTGCTTCATCTTGCTCCTTGATCCAATCAGGTCCCTCAAGATTTTCCCCCTGTCTCAAGCATAAAAATCTGAAGATGAAATCCCAACACTGTGGAAATGTAATTTGCAGTTAGATGATATCTAGCAGAGAATAAGCATCCAATTTCTGCCTCAACCACAGGTTTCACTCACATAAAAAATATAACACTCAGCTTACATAATCTGAATTCATCATTTAATTGTCACAGAAATTCACTTATCCCTTAATTAATTGTCAAGAACCCTAAAGGCCAGCTCTCTTCCATCCCTTATTCTCCAAGAAGACTCATATACATCTGGAGGAGCCAGGTTCTGAATCAAGTGGACGTACTTGATCAAGTTGCTAATTCATGTAATTTTACATTACTTGTTATATTGACCTTGATTATTTCAACTCACTCATTCATGAATTAAGTAAATTTTCCTTCCTCCCAAAAGATCTTTCTAAATTGTTTCTTGTTAGCGTTCTAGTTAGGATTATAGTTGAGGAAGGCAATTTAAAAGAATTTCACTCATTCACATGTTGTTCTGATCTTGATTGTATTTTTCTATTGGTATTTCTTTTTTTATTGTTAGGTTATTGACTACTATTAGCTGTTAAATATGGCTGCAATAAATTGACTTGAACCCAATCCCTACAGGATAAACAAGAATGAAATAGAAAGGTTTACACCTGTGAGGTTGAGGAGAAATAGTTGAGAATGGTTTTTAGAACTTGAATGCAGACAGAAAGAAATACATCTTGTTGAAAAATAAGGAGTATTTAAGATTCTACATTAGGTCTAAATTCTACCTATCATCATTCCCCTGGCGCACCCAAATTTTCCCTGCAGTCATTCAGTTAGTGAGTGTAACCTTATGTTACTTCAATACCCCTCACTCACTACCACTGAATTATAAGATCCAAGGGAATTTGAGTGTGTTTCTGTTTTCCAAGTGCCTTGGTGCACATATTGGCTTTCATTTTTGTTGGTTGGGATGGATTTGAGCTTGAATATTCCAGTTTTGTATATTTCTTGGAGCCAATGATATAGTATGACAATGCACTTTTTACACTGTTGAAAGAATGGATTTCTTTTTCAGAACCATTGTGCTTTGGTTGTGTGTTGAGGGAGACAAGGGATGTACACTGAAGCTCACAGACTCAAAGTCTTGTGACACTCAGGAGTGAGAGAATGATATGGTTGATTCACACTAGGGGGAAGAAACTCCTAGAACAACTCAGTATAGACTATATACAAGTTGTTAGTATTATGGATTCAAGCATACTACATAATGGATATAAGCATATCTCAACATATAGCTTGTGTTTTTCTTCAAATGAGTGATTAAGCATGAAGAGCTGTTTGAACCAGAATTATTCTTTCATGCTGTGGTAATCCATACCTTTTCACATACAACTGTCAACACCTTAAATTTCTATTTGAATATACTTCATCATTACAACAAAATCAGATTCTACATATAAAATTACCACTAGTCACCCACTTACAGTACCCCTGATTTCCCCTTGGTTGAGTAGATATTAACATTCTTTACAACAGCATAAGATTACCACTACTACAGCAACATAGAATATTATACAAGGTATTGATTTATAAATCAATAGTATATACATAAAACATAAATCTTACATACATTACATATTTTCATACTGTCTTTGGGTTAAGGTTAGTGCACCACACTAATTTATATTGCATAGTTACATCCTCTGTCCTGATCATCTTCTGGGATATGAGTTACATTGCATTCCTTATATGAATAATTTGACTGGTTACATTAGCTCATATTTCTTACTCTTTCATTACTCTCTCTTGGTTGTATACCACTGGACTAAATTCCTCTTTTGCTTTACTGTCAGGATTAGCCATCGCCTGCCCTTCTGTATGTTATAAATAGATCTCCCCTTAGTTATATAGTGAAGTATATTGCACTATTCCCCCCCCCCCTTTGATTAGTACAGTTTTCATTAGTTTTTAACTTGGCATTATCACATTTACCTTAGAACCCCACAACATCTTGAAAAACAAAATTGTCACAAATATCCAATAAAATTTTCTTGGAACTTTTTTCTCTATTTTCCTAGTTTCCCTGCCTCTGATTGATTAAACAAAATAATTTCCCCCATTCGTATCATTAGTCTAAGTATTAGTATTAGTTTAGCCACACCTCATTTCTTCATTTTTCTTAGTGAAACCCCTTTCCCCCCAGTAGTCAAGAAGGGCAGCCCCATCAGCACCTGTAGTCTTGACATCTCCAACTTACTAGAGTTTTTTTCTATTCCTCCTATCTTTCTTGATCCTTTAAGAGTCCTTTTTAGGGAGATTTGTATTCTTATTCAGTTGTTGATGTAGACACCATTGGCTGTTTCTTTAAGCACCATCATATGATTGTCCCTCCAAGTAATTTATGTAGCCAGAGTAGGAGTTTCTGTTTTCAGTACAGTTTGCAAAGTTGGCATCTGTGTAGACTTTCAGTTTGGAAATTTTTCTCTTGCCGTCTAGTTGAATTATGTACCTGATAGTTCTGGATAGATATGGCAGTAGATGCATTTCAGATTCCCAGTGTAGTATACCTGGCCTTTTGGGATTTTGAAAGATCTGGGACACAGTGAATAATATATCTGGCTGAGTTGAAACAGAGAGATAATTGAGCAGGCCAATTAACTGACCAGAATCAATATTCTTCCACAAGTTTATCGCCCCCAATTTTGGGGATGGACTGGGGAGGGACTTTGGGTGACTTCTGACACGGATTGAAACCAATCTGCAATTTGTTTCATGCAACCTAACAGGCCAACGTCAACCCGTTAGGTTGCATGTATTGATGCAGTACAAATTGTGCATGGGTTGTTTGGCTTTCAAAGGGCATTCCCTTAGTTATATGTATACAAGAAATGTTGATGCTCTTTTTCTGTTTCTCCTAACCAGGTTTGTGTTTGCTACCATTGGGGTTGATTTTTATCAACAGTTCTCCCAGTATTACCTGGAGAGGTTAGATTTTGTGTGTGTCTCTTGAGATAAATGAATTTTGTGTGGCCCTTGATGAGTCAATGTGATTCCTGTCATGCTGGAACTCTATTGGCTCAGCCAAACCACAGTGCAGTCAGGTTGTTTCCTGTTGAACTTTCAACTTTTAAATTACCATTTGTGTGACAATTAAGCAGGGTGAACATTTGAACTTATATTTGAAAATTACCTTATCCAGCTCTCAGACCTGGGGAATTCTATTTCTGGTGATTTGAACTATCTTCAATACTATCCAATAAATGTTTCCAGATCAACTTGAATGAACCTTTACCTTCAGCTTTAAATGCACTTAACCCATCCTTTTAGCCCTACAAATAAATCTCTCATCTGGGAAGCATTACCCTTAGGCTTGAAGCTTGCCATATTCATTTGATAATTTTTGTATTTCACTTCACACTTTAGCTTCAATTGCTTTTGTAACTCTAAAACCACGTACCTAAAAATTCATTAGTGTTTGACACATCTCTCTGCTCTCCTCACATAAATAACAGTAGCAATGGTGAGCCTGCTACACTAACATTAGCTTTAGCATAGCATAGTTTTAGATTTTTTAGCTAAGCTAACCAGTTACTGTTATCTGGACATTTGAGCATCTAATGCTAAAAAAGTTTCATTGAAGGAAAAAATGGTGGTTAGAGTAGTGTTAGCACCATTGAAAAAAAAGTTGATGCTACAGAAATCTCCTTTTAGCTTATTTTTATGTGTGCTAGCTGTAAAACACACTACTTTGTCTGTTAGCATATCACTCTTCTCAGCTACACTAACTGTTAGCATAGCTCTCTTCTCAGCTAAACCAACTATTAGCATAGTGCTCTTCTAATCTATGCTAAATTTTACCATAGCACCCTTCTCAGATTAACAATCAGAATTTTTTTTTTGATTGCTATACTGGTGCAAGTACAGCAATCAAAAAAGCTGTTTTTATTTTTTTCATGCAAGTACAGCAAGCAAAAAAGCTGTCTGTACTTGCGTGAGTAAAGAAATGTCATTCAAACAACCCAACATACTAAGAGGGGATTTGGTTGGCCGTAAGTGTTGAGTTGCCTGCTAGTCTGCTACCATGATGTATCACCAGTTGAACCATGAGAACTACCAACCAACACCCTGGCAGTCACAAGCATCTGTAGGCTAGTTTGTAAAGGCAGCACTCTAGCATGTGTCTCAGCTTAGCTGAGGTTGTGAGTTTGAATCTCACCAGAAAAATCTCCCTTTGAGTCTCTACAGTAAGCGCAAGATAGAGACAAGGAAAATTCTCAAGGATAAGTTTGAAGAAGTGTCAAAGATGAGTTTGAGGGATTTGAATTTTGTGGATAAATTAAAAGATTAAGATGTGTGAACTCAGGGGGGATGGAATCACTTGATAGTCAGCTAGGATGATGGAAAGCTGAATAAATCAGTGTTTAGGGGTAAAACAATGTTATATTAATTAACTGAGGAAAGAGAGAGTGATGAAAAGTACAACAGCATTTATAATAAAAGAAAAGGCTCTGGTTATCAAAGATATGTAGAAGATGTGTCAAAGAAAAATGATAGAGTATTTAATCAAGGGGAGAGGTACAATGATGTTCAAAAAAGATCAGTACAAAAGAAGAGTACATGATTTTAAAAGTTGAACTAGTGAAATGAAAAGCACATGATATTCAAGGATGAGTTGTCAGGTGAATGTCTTTGAGTCAAAGGTGAAATTTGTAAGACAGATTTTTTCATTGAAATGCATAGCTAGGGAAAGGGTTAAGCACCAAGCTAAGATTTTGAGTTGAGCAGAGCATTTGAGCCAGTCTGAAGTCAAGTTTTTGGAAATGGTAGTCCATAGTGTTGGCTTGGATTATTCAAGTAATTTTCAAAGATGAGGTTGAATGTCCACCTTGGTTAGGTGTCACACAAAAGGAAAGTTACATGTTGAGTAAAGCTGAGGGGTATTCAAAGTTGGATGGATATGGTAAGGTTGGGCCATTGTGAGCTGAGCCCATGAGTTGTAGCATGACACAGCCAAACTGTGGCAATAAGACCCCAGTCGACATGATGATCTAGGTTAGGGTTATGAGATAGATAGAGTTCCAACCCTTTGTAACTAGATTAGGTTTCACTCATCTGCTACTTGGGTGTTGATAAACGCACGCCAACGGCGCACGCCAACGCCAACCCGCACGCCACTTTTTTTTGGCGTGCGGGGCCTACACGCCAAAAAAAATTGGCGTGTAGGGTCTACACGCCAATTGTATTTGGCGTGTGAGACCCACACGCCAAAAATGGCGTGTGGTTCCCACACGCCAATTTTTTTTGGCGTGTGGGCCCCGCACGCCAATTTTTTTTGGCGTGTGGGCCCCGCACGCCAATTTTTTTGGCGTGTGGGCCCCGCACGCCAATTTTTTTGGCGTGCGGGTCCCCCCTCGCTCACGTAATCGAATGGGAGGACCCATTTGATTACGTGAGCGGGCCGGCTGACGAGGTTATACAACCTTGTCAGCCGGGAGGACTTCCTCCCGGCACGAGGCTGTATAACCTCGTCGGCCGGGAGGACTTCCTCCCGGCCGACGAGGTTGTATAGCCTCGTCAGCCGGGAGGACTTCCTCCCGGCCGACGAGGTTATACAACCTCGTCAGCCAGGAGGAAGTCCTCCTGGCCTGACGAGGTTGTATAACCTTGTCAGCCGGGAGGAAGTCCTCCCGGCTGACGAGGCTATACAACCTCGTCGGCCGGGAGGAAGTCCTCCCGGCCGACGAGGTTATACAGCCTCGTGCCGGGAGGAAGTCCTCCCGGCTGACGAGGTTATACAACCTCGTCGGCCAGGAGGAAGTCCTCCCAGCCGGCGAGGCTATACAACCTCATCGGCCAGGAGGACTTCCTCCTGGCTGACGAGGTTGTATAGCCTCGCCGGCCGGGAGGACTTAGGAGGACTTCCTCCTGGCCGACGAGGTTGTATAACCTCGTCGGCCGGGAGGAAGTCCTCCCGGCTGACGAGGTTGTATAACCTTGTCAGCCGGCCCGCTCACGTAATCGAATGGGACCTCCCATTCGATTACGTGATCCCCCCACACGCCAAACAAGCGGGATTGTTTGGCGTGCGCTCCCACCCCAAACAATTGGCGTGTGAGAGCCGCACGCCAATTGTTTGGCGTGCGCTCCCACACGCCAATTGTTTGGCGTGTGGGAGCGCACGCCAAACAATTGGCGTGCGGGGCCCACACACCAATTGTATTTGGCGTGCGGGGCCCACACGCCAAAAAAAATTGGCGTGTGGGAAACACACACCATTTTTGGCGTGTGGGTCTCACACGCCAAATAAAATTGGCGTGTAGACCCTACACGCCACTTTTTTTTGGCGTGTAGGCCCGGCACGCCAAAAAAAATTGGCGTGCGGGTTGGCGTTGGCGTGCGCGCTTGGCGTGCGTTTATCAACGCCCCTGCTACTTTAGTTCCATCACATGTTGTCTCTCTTCTATTTCTTTTTCTCTACTCACTTTATCATTGCTTCACTCTTCTCGTACCTCACTAGGTACAAGTTCCTCCACTCGCTCTGTGTCATGACTCAGCATTTCCAATCAAACTGAACTACGCTCCTTAACCAAAAGGCTATGAAACTGGCTGAATGACCAGTTCATATTGGAAATTTGTAGTGTCATATACCACCGTATGACACTCTGCTTGTCTCAACTTGGAGAATCCCCTCCTTGTAGCTCACAGCTGCATCACTGGTTTTCTCAGGTACAAGTCCCTCCACTTGCTCTGCTTGTCTCAACTCAGAGAATCCTCTCCTTGTAGCTCACAGCTGCATCACTGGTTTTCTCACAAACAATCTTTCTTCTGCTTAAGCTTTGCAATAAATTGCAAGTCTTTCTCTACATCAGGGGCAGAATTTCTGTCAGATAGTGTTAAACAGAAATCCCCTTACCCACCGGGGGGTAATTGCATTAATTTAGAGTCACATGTATGTGACATGTAGACTGAAGGTATGTAGCATGCAAACCACTCTGACCAATCTAACACTTGTGACAGAAAAAATCCAAATATATAATGATTATTAAAGACATGTAAATATTTGACCATCAATAAATACACAACCACTGCCATAAGAGTTCTTTCAGGATGAATATAAAAAAAACTTACATGGAGGACCAAGGAAGACACTGCAACGTCATACTGCTACACAGCCTATAGGCTTAAAAGAGAAAATCAAATTCAAGCCCAAATCAAGTCCTGACGCATCCAAAGTTGTCTACACCTAACACTCATGAGGTTGAGAATCAAAACTAGAGAACCTCACAAGAGGATCAAATAGACGTGATGAAATCATGATGATTGATATGTAGCAAAACTGGTGCCGAGCAAGCGGTAACAGCTTTGAAACAAGATAGCCATAAATGTAATGAAACTTGTAATAAAAACCAAATGTGGTCAAAGAAGAAATCTACACAGAAAATCAAGACAGATTGGAGTTTTGTGGATGAAATCCAGATTACCGAGGAGCAGGGGGCCAATTTCCTGAAAGATTTGAATTGTACGCAGGCACTTGAGAAGTTCCCGTCGTTGGGGCTTTTGCTCAGCAAGGATCAATTGACACAATAGAGAATACAAACAGCATCAATCGACACATCATTTCTATCGCAGTAGTGAGCAAGCTTTATCCGGTATATTGTACTCACCTGAGCTGAGCCCCGAGGGTAACAAACTGTACTGCTCCCCCATGTTCATTAAGCCCAGAGCTACATTAGCTTGAATTCGCTGCTCTAAATTTGGTGACAGCGCGGTATTCCACGGAAGGTCACGAGAGTTGAACATAGACGGGCCAGTGGCAGGATCGATGTCTTGTCCACCGGGATATTGCCGCTGTGGCAAGTAATGCTGACACATGTTTCTAACTCCACCCGGCGAGATTTCCTCTTCCCTTATAAGTGAGGAGATGTAAGGTAGACTGAAGCCCAGACTATTTCTGCTAGGTGTGATTGGTGATCGGAATTCGACTTCAGACTGGTTTGCACTTTGGCGCTCAGAATTATGGACCGGCCGCGCGTTATTAAACCCACTCGAATTCCAATCAGATCGATGGGGAGGAAATGACGTTAACGAGGGAATACGATGTAGAGCCGGCATACCCTCTTGAGTGTGACTTGTGGTAGGATAACCGAATTTAGCTTCGGGCGTTGAGACTTCAGGGAAGCCCATTGAATTCGACGTGGCGCATGCTGTTGGAACTCTCTTGTTCGGTGTAATCGAGTCCGATATATTTGAGCCCCAGTATGTCTTTTTCTCTGGCGCGAATTGGTTGGCGGAAACTGAAGCTCTGGTGCAGTCTTCATGAGCAGTGGTATACAGCCGAGAACCATCAACAGCTAGCCCGCCTTCTTTACGCAACAAGCTCAATGGACGATATCCTGTCGATTTATGTCGTATCTCAAACAAACGCGATGGGTTGCCTTCCTTCCAAATGGTCGAGTGAATATCAGCGCTCAAGGGTGATGTGACGTCTTCGTGTGACCAGCCTTGGGATGAATCGACCGTGTTCGTGCTAAAGCTGCTCATGTGGCTCAGTGCTGATCCAGGTGGCTGGTCGTTTGATCCTGTCGAATACCATGACAGGGTCTCTTCTCTTGGGCTTATCGGGAGGATCAACCGCGACCTTGTTTGATGAAGGCCACCCTGGGAAGCAGTCATTGATTGGAAATTAACACATCATGGATAGTAATTCGTAATAAACGTGTCTTACGTCTGCTTACTTCGAGTTTCGAGTCCGAATGATCCTTCAATGCTGAACCTAGGCACGCCTTAGCGCATGTCAGCCTGTCCTTCAGCTTTTCAATTTGACGTCGTTGATCTGCCGCATGTTTTTGGTACACCGGAATATTTCCACTGGAAAGGATAGATAGAAATATGAGACCGGAGAATAAAGAATCGCCCGCCATTGTTGTCAGTGAAGAAGAAACGCTCACGTCGGGAAGCCGCCTTGCCAGTCACATGCCGCCCCATCCCCTCGGGACACACATCCTTTGCCTGATAATAAGCAAGTTGGTAAGCATAACAACAAACGTTCTCATGGTTATGAGAAAGGAACTGAGAATATCTTACACGGGTAAGTCCGTGAGCACCTTATTTTTCGCTGTCGACATTGAAGGCATGCATTGCGCACCCTTCTGGCTCCTTTGACCTCCCGCCTAGGGGAGAGGTCTGCTGCACTCGTCGATTGAATTTGGCAAGATGATGCCTCAGGAACCATGCCCGGCGCAGATGCCAGAAATAAACCCAGTTCATAGTCTATCTCATTTAAATCCATGGCAGTAAGATGTATATATTCGCGAAGGAGTTTAGACACTATAGTATGTTGTTTTCTATTTGTTGATCTAACTGTGAAAGCTCTCCTCAGCCAGCCCCCGGAGATTCGGGCGCTTCTTTTCTCCAAGACGTTTTGACGAGGAGATGATAGGGTTGAGGATTATATCTGTGGAGAGTAGCAGGAGCGAAAAACCGTGATAGAGCTGATGATGAGATGCGGTTAGACGGAAAAATATCAACTTTGTCATATAAGTATTGAGGGGTGCGATGGGAGAAGATGGAAGTATTGAAAATCAGAATGGAGATATTTTTTGGAGGAGCTTTACGTTTCTCACCCAAATTTTCACCGAGCTCAAACAAGTCCTTGAGATGGCTATATTTCTGCTACACGGCACTCTTTGCCCCGTTGTGTATTCAGCACTGGTAAAATCAGTTGCGATTATGATGCATTCATCAATAAAGTTGGTGCTTGGTTAAGATCTTTCTTCTTTTTCCAGACTATTATAGCTTCTCACATTTTAACAAGAGCACTCCGGATCGAACCTTCACAGCTTAGGATAACCAAAGCGCTAGCAATTCCAAGACAGAGGCGGAAGTAATAAAGTGAAATAAAATAGATAAAGAACAAGCATTGGCTGTTTGACAGGCCTCAAAACGCGGAGTGAGCGCCTGGACGAATTGAGTTGGGAATTCCATCTTTGGAATTTCCGTGCCAGAAATAAACCACAAATGAAGAGCTAAGTGAAAGACTTTGTAGATCCCTCTTCAAAATTAGTTAGGCTAAGCGGAGGCTGAGAAGTTATTCAACACCTGAACCAGTTGATCTACGAGATGAAGTCATCGTCCAAGATTGAGATGCAGTTCTTTTTCCTCTGTACTCGTGCTATAATCTGAATCAATTTGAATGAAAAAATGAAAAAGTAGCGGCTATGGTTTCTGTCCCGGTTGTATCTGGTCATCATATTCTTGCGATAGCATCTAATAACCCAAAGCTGACCCAATGATTTGGTTAGAAAATCTGCAAGATTTGAATGAGTTGATATTTATTCAACTGATATTTCTTGATGAGGGCCGATCCTTTTGCAAATCCAATATAAGTGAACTCGATTTTTTTTTGTCTGATCAGCGAAAACGGTGTTTTTATTTGACACTTACCTGGGGTGTCGGTGAGAAGAGATAAAAGAGAGCATATTTCTGGTTGTCAGTAGAGAGACTAAGAAATATTATTAAAAGAAATACAAGATGAAAAAAAAGAAAAGCAAGCCATGTGTGCATATAAAGATCACTAGCTTACCTGAGATGTCGGTGAGAAGAGATAAAAGAGAGTGATTAAAAAGAAAAAAGTGTGCCTATACCCAAGGAGAGTTATTCAAAGAAAAGATAATATAGTATAAGCATCTACACACATCATATGCCAATACAGAATAAGTCTATGTCACAATAGTTATTGGCTAGAGCGATAGCAGCTAGAGCAATAGCAGCTAGAGCAATAGCAGCTTGAGTATTACAACAAATTGGAATCAGCCTCGGATGATCAATATTTAGTGACAAAACCAATAGACAGAACCGTATTGATTCGCTTCTGTCTTCATCAAGACCCACACATTCCGCCTCAGTGGTTGAGGATGATCCTGCTTGATGATTCTTGGCGTTCCATGACACAATACTGTCACCCAGCATGACTATGTATCCAAAGTATCAGTGAGAATAAATATTATCATCTACTATGCAAAAAACTCAAGAAACTGCCAACAGTACTTGGAATGTAAAAGTACAAATGGGCAGTTGTGCTTTTGCATGTCAAATGCCTGTAGTTTCTTGAGTTTTTTTTTTTTTTTGCAGTGTGTTGTAATCAGCTTTGATGAAGATGTTTAGAGGACTAATTGAGTTCCCAAGAGTGATACCACAAGGTTGAGTACCAGACAGGTATAGTAATAGATGAATACAAGCAGACCAGTGAGATGTTCCTGGACATTTAAGAAAGTGAGATCATTGGAATATTTTAAATGATATATCAGGGAAAGTCAAGACCAAGAGATAGTTGAGAAGACCAATTTCCGCAATACATTTTCCTGGTGTATATATATATTCATCAACAACCAGATCAAGACCAGGAAATATTTTATCATCATCATCATCACCAGAAGCCCAACCTTGACTATGAGTCTAGAAATCAGGGGTGATTTGTTTACTACTTCAGTTGTCCCGCCACTGTTTCCTTAGTATGTGAGGAGGCTGTTGCACTTCTAAATACTCTGGCACAGCTTAGCCAAATTTTCCAGGTTGAGTTCATTTTTAATCTTAAGAGCACCCATCATAATCATTCCCAATGATTCAAAAGATAAGAATACCTTCCCTTTTTCTCTTCTCTCCTTTTCCTACTGATAGTTTTATTGCTTTTATCTTGGAATACTACCAGTGTACCTCCATTTGTTTTGTTTCCTGTTGCCACTTTAGGAGCCCAGGCTGAAAGAAGGTAGAGGCTAGAGGGAAGGAGATCTATTTGTGCAGGATGCAGATGCAGGTAAAATGTGGGGGGGACCAGTCAGGGCTGGAGTTATGGATGGGGAAATTGGGTAGGACTTGGGGGGATAAGAGGAACAGTAGAAATCAGAAGGCAGGAGTGGCAGGTCCATCACTCTATCAACAAATGTAGGAGAGCATTATCCAAAAGAAAAGTGTGAATTAATTTTTTAGTCTTTAGTTGTAAAACATACCTAGTCTATGTGGCTTGCTGGAAAAGGTCTGTTTTAGGTAGTGATTCCACAGGAAACCAGAGTTGACTCAAACCACAACAAGACAAATCTATCATTATTTTGTATTGATCCTATCTCCCACAACATTAGCTCTTGAATAGGGTTTGTTTTCATTCATTCATTCTATCTCTGTTTTGTTCTCTTCAGTGGATGTCTCTTAGATTCATAGTGTGCAATGCCATAGGCCTAAATCCACTAAAATAAAATATAAAAATCCACTAAAATAAAATAAAATAAAAATCATTATTTTCTAGTGAAGCATTCCATCTTTCCACAGTGTGAAGCCTGCACGGCCATTCCAGGGAAGGGTGTGCAGGCTACACACCCCATACATTTAGATGGGTGTACATTTATCAAGATCCATCTGAAGTAGTCCACAAATAGGTTTCATGTTGTTGGCTGTGGGGGTCAAGCCAACATCTGGCCACGCATTTATAGCCTAACCCATGGTTTCCTTCAATCATAGATGGGTTTAAACTTGATTTTTTTCCCCTACAAAATGGAAATAAGCTATAGATTTTTAATGGTACATGGTGTATTTTTGACCATAAAAATAAAAATTAGTTTAATCTTGATGATGGTTTGAGTGTTTTCTATTTCATTGATTCATACTTGAAAGTCCGGAATAAGCTGACAAAACAATCCAATATACACTGCCAGCATAATTGCCTAGGTTGAGTTCATCCCAGTTAAAATAGGATGCAAACAACCAATTTAAAGTAGGTTGACCTCAACCAATGAAATATAAAACCAAGGGGGGTCCCTTGGATTTATATTTCATCAGTTGATTTCAACCAAGTTTAAATTGGTTGAGTGCATCCCAGTTTAACTGGGATGACTTCATCCTAGGCAATTATGCTGGCAGTGATACATTCTGGATGTAAAAAACACACACGCATAAATATTTGTGTAGATGATTGAACTGAAACTGACACATTTGTGCATACAATATAAATATATCTCTATCTACATTCATATTTTGTTTTGTGTCTTGTTGGAGAGATTCGTGGTGTGATAAGTTAAGCAAGTAATGTTACTAATTTAAGATGAACTAAGGTGAACAGAAATAAACAAAGAAAGAGAAAGTGACCAATTTGTTTTTTCTCTATGGCTGGGAAGCGTAGATGTTTTAAGTTAGTGAACTAGGATGAATGCAAAGATATGGTGTTTCGCGCTCGTCTGGGCTGTTGGCCCAGACAAAGGGGGTTTTCAATGGAGAAAGTAACCGAATGGCTGTTAGTCAGCCTCCGCTTGGCTGTCCTGCAACCAAGGGGGGGTAGATTGCAACCGTTGCTTGTCCGGTTGCAATCTCAGACGGCCATACCCGCCAAAATCAATGTCACCTCATTACTCATATTGTGTGCTTTTCTTGAATCTTCTCAGCGTCACGGAGTTCCTCCTCTTCATGCAATCTCAACATCCTCCGATTCATGTTTTCTTCAGAAGAACAATGAGAAGATTAGCATTTATCTTTCAAGGAAATATAGAAAGGAGAAGATTGGGTAGAGAAAAGACTCACCGCAAAGGTTGATGATTCAACAGTAGGATCCTGGTGGTCAACAGGGCGAGGCAGGACAACGGTGGGCATGCAAGGAAACCCCCCCTGCACCCAACGGTGCCCTGCCTGGCGCGGCCCCCCGATGGCGATAGGACAGGCGGGCCTACCAAAGGCCCAGACGACCGCGACACACATACACATTTTGCTCAAGAAGAGACGGTCAAGATCAGAGGTTTTGTTTTGGATAAGATTCAACAACGGTCTAGACAGGGAGAAAAGACCAGGAGAGGAGAACTAGCTTTTCAAGCTGAGGAAATTGGCGGATTTTCGTGATTTCTGCATGTGTCAAAAAAGGTGGTACGTAGGATTTCGGATTGCGCAGATTTCACAAGGACGGAAACTTAAGCTGAAATTCTTGCGATCCGCGGGCCACCTCACTTGCGCATTAGTGTTTCTGCATGGTGGCCAGATGACATGGTTTAGGTCCAAAGGTTTTGATGTGTCTCTTTTCTATTTGACTTTTCCACCTTGATAGCAATGACCAAAAGAAAACAGAAGATTCATGAACAAGAGTAAACGAATTGTCGTTATTTATTTTTTAAAAATTAGAAAAGAAAAACCATCCGTTGTTCTGAGAAAACAAACAGTTCAATCAAAAGGTAGAGAAAAAAGAGAGAGAAAAAAAAAACACCCCAATCAAAAAGATCAAAGCAGATCAATCAAAACGGAACAACCCAAAAGATCACCCAAAATGCAAATTGAAAAGAGTTGAAAAAATCAACGAATATATACTCAAGTACATCACCAGTTGGAAAAACAAGCAACAGGATACATAAAAATGAAATGATTGAGTGACCATGACAGGTCAATCTCCTCCTAAAAGAATTCCAAGTGATATGAGAGAAAGAAAAAGCAGTTGCATGTTTGTTTGGAGCAAGTGAGGAGGGGGCGGGGAGGACGATAGATAGAAGGAGTCGATGGTTTTTAGCGAGGATAAAAAGGATTGAAGTATCAGCGATAATAGCAAGTCTGTAAATGCACTCGGGGGAGTAGACGAAAAAAACGAGCAAATCCAGTAAGAGAGTCCGCAAAAGAGGGAGAAAAACAACCGGAGGGAGGATCAAAAGGCGAGGGTGTGATTGGCCTTAGCCTGTCTCCATTCTTCGCGGATAGAGTCATGAATGAAGCGGCGGACGAAGTATGTGAAGCTACTTTCGCCGCGTTCGGGGCCGCCAGAGGCATGAATCCTGTCAGGGTCGAGCGACTGAAGATAGTTGGTATGACTGATCGAGCTCCACGCCTGTTTTATATTTTCCAACGCGGAACGAGGAAGAAAATCAATAACTTTACAGGACTAGACATGGTGTATACCGGTATACACTTACATGGTAGGCAAATTGCTCGGAACGGTCAAAGTCCCAATCGGTGGTCTTGTGAACCAGCCATAGATCGTCTTCATGCCTTTTAGCCAAGATCGGAGAAGAGTTGGTCAGTGTTTTTGTTTTTCAAAAACAAGAGAGGTGGGAAGGAACAGGAGATGGCGACAGACCAGAGAGGATAAAAGAAAGCACGGGAGCTGAGGACGGTAAGTTCGTCGGGATGAGCCTGAGCAAGCGCCCAAGGGATGACAGAAGAATGGTCGGCCCAGCGATGGTGATTAAAGGTGCGATAGCTGGAGAGCCAACGGGTGATGAAGGGCGCGAAAGGCTTGGCAAGGATGATCGCATTACAGAGGCCGACGGGCTCGTCGACCGATTCCGAGCCTGGCCTGCGCGAGAAGGTGGGGCGGGGGCGAGCTTCCTGTGCTAGGACGACGTCGAGGTTGAGTAGACTGTCAAAGTTCCGGACGACGAAGACTGCAAAGTTAAGGTGCTTAGTCAGTCTTTCCAGCCATCGGCTTTCTAGGAGGGGGGGAGGAGGCTTACCATCCAGATCGAGATAGATACCGCCGTAATCTCGGAGAGCCTCGAGTCGGATGATCTACATGTCGATCGAGGTGACGTCACATACATCGGTTAGTCAGCAGTTAGCTTAGCAGGCAGACCGTTGAGAGCTTACATCGGCTTTGTGGGCAAAGTGTTTCACAGGATGGCCGTAGGTCTCGGTGACCTGAGTGTATGCAAGGGCCGGTTGAGTAGTTTGAAAAAAAAAGGGGGAGGGGAGAGAGAGAGAGAGAGAGCGGAATGCTGGGCTCACGTCACGTTCTTTGACGAGCTTGAAGCCTTCGATCTCCTGGGCGCGTTGGAACCACCAGCCAGTTGGTAGATGATGATAATGGAAGTGAATCTCCTTGGGTCTGAGGATTTGAACGGCGGATTGGATGGAAGCATAATGGATAAACCCGAATGGCTTGAGAGGAAAGGAACAGAGAGGGATGAGTAGGAGTGTTTTAGGAGAAGAAGAGAGAGGAAAGAAGTAAGTTACCTTTCCACCAAAGTCGGGGGCCATACCAAAGACATAGTGGATGATCGAGGGGATTTTATCCTTGGAGCGAGCAAATTGATGGGCGTGGTGATCTTGAGGGCTTGGATGAGTTGAAGGGAGGTTGGAGAGGTTGACGAGGAAGGGGATCCGAGGCTGACGGAGGACGAAGCGAGCGAGTTGCTGTGAGGCGGGGATCGATTGAGGCTGTGAGTTGGAGTGAGAGCCGAGGAGATATCCAAGTAGGAAGATGGTAGTGAGCAGGATGAGCTGAGAGAGACGTGACTTGAAGAGGTGGAGGGGATGACAGCGGAAGTGACGGAAGGGGGTAGACCATCGGTATCCACCGGCTTGATGATAGAATGGGGGGAGGGTTGAATACTTGTAGGAGGGTGGGGATGAGCAGGCGGAAGAGCAGGCGGAAGAAGAAGAAAGGGTCGAGCCGATGTTAGACTGATGGAATGGTTTGGTGGGGGAGAGGGAGGATAAGGAGAGTGAGATGGATGGCGAGGGGATGAAGCTGGGGTGGTGATAGTGGTGGGTAGTACTACCACTGGTTGGGGTTGAGGGCAGGAGGAGACTGCAGTGGTCTGTTGAGCCAAGGGGGTCATCTGAACCGAGGGTTGGAGCCGAGCTAGTGGGGCTAATCGGCTGAGGATGGTGGTTAGCAGAGCCCATCCTGGAGAGACTGGATTGAAATATTTCAGATGGAAAAAAAAAAAAAAAAAAAAAGATGTTAAAATAAATTCAACCAGGAATAATATCGCGGTTGATGAGTGCAGGACAGACACAATTTGTTGATTCGACAGGGTATTATCCTTGCAGTTTACGTACAGCTGAGGTTAGGTTGAAAATTATCAGGACGAGTCAGAGCGAAGTGAGAACAACTGTATGACGACCGAGATGGACCAGATGATCACCAACTGGGGCAGGGCTTAAGATAGTGTCGATGGGTGTCATTAATTGTTTACAGCTGTTACAAATTGAAATATTTTTTACAATCAGTTTTACATATTTATTTCCAATCTCATCATCATCAATCAGTCAAAATATCCTGCATATCGTTTATCAAGCTCAAACAGATTAACTTTACCTAAATAAAAATTTAGATAATTTTAAGGATCAATTAGGTACACCCAAATACAACCAACTATCACAGGAAACCTTGAAAATTGTTACACCACCGGTGCATCGATGTCAATATCAGGACAACTTACCAAACAAAAAAATAAATAGACAACTTACCGAACAAAAAAATAAAATAAAATAAAATAAAATAGCCCAGTTCACGTAGGTGCTCGTCGTCAGATAAAATAAAATCGACAAGCAAGGTTTATGCACGCTTCGATTAACTTCAGTGCCATTTTACGGCATTTTATCCAAGAACTTGTAGCAACGAGCAATGTCGTTTTTTCCACATCTGCATGAAACGGCCCTACGTGAACTGGGCTAATAAAAACACAAAATAAAAATAAAAATAGATAAATAATTTAAGAATATACACATAGTAGAGTTGAATCATTCTCATTTCTACTTTGTTCATCAATACACTTAGCAACAGTCACTTAGTTTAAATACATAAATTGTAGTCGCGTCAGGGAATCTTGGGGTCCCAGCGCGTTTGAGTACTATAAATAGCCTATATACATTCTTTTGTAACCCCTTTTGCTCCATGGGATTTATCTTGTTTTCTCTTCAAAACCATAGTTGATAAAATTTACAATAAATTCAACACTTTATTGGTTCATTCTTTACATGATAAATCCCACAAGGTCTTATAAAAACACTCATAGTTTTCTGGATCCTCATATTAGCATCCCATAACTTTGTCTGCTTAATTATACACACACCTCAAACAAAAACATATCCTCTAAGTTTTTGCCAAGCTGTCTGATTCTACCAACCCTAACTCCTTCCATACAGCAGAATTGTTGACAAACCTTTCCTTGCATTTGCCAGACACTCAATCACAGGCAGCAATTGATCTTTCAGCAGGCTCTTCAGCTCCCCCGGCAACAAGTTTGGGTCATGGCACCCAGCCTGTGGATTGGGAGGAGTTTGATCAATTGAAGGATTTGTTGGCTTGAATCATGACCATGATGGAAACACTCCAAGTCTTCCAGCATCCGGGACAGCCTCTCCCCACCGCCCCCCAGCCCCAACATCCTCTCCATCCGCCAACCTCTCATTCCATTCCCCAGCAATCTTCCCCCCCCCCCCCTCCTTTCAACAGCAACAAGCGGATCTGGTGCATCAGATTCACGCTCAAGTAATGTATGCTCCTTCTGTTCCGGTGTGGTGTGCTAAATGTGTTCAATTATCAAAAGTACATAAAAGCATAGTTTTATATCAAGAAGGAGTGATATTACTAGTTTTTTCATGGACAAATTGGATTCTACCGGTTTATTTAACCTATAGTCACTCTCTGAAACCACAGGGCCAGCTGCACTTAGACAAAACCTTTTTTTCAGAATAAAATCAGTTTTGTTAAAAGTATAAGTACATAGTAGAGCTTAATGTATAGTCACATGTAGAGACACACATATAGTCACATGATTCATCACCAGCTAAAATGCCTCATATGCTACTATATAAAGGGGAGGTTGTTCCCTCCCAGAAAGAAAATCATGCCAGTTTTGGAGAGTAATTTTATTTGTAGTTGCGCAAAACACACATAGCATCCAGTAGTGATCTCAATCAAGTTTTCCCTTTGAGAATACCTTTCATCCCTCAGAGAAGAATAACAGGTAAATAAGTAGTGTTGACCCTTTTGTTGTGCTCTTACAAGCAAAAGTGTTATCATCACATTTCTCTCTTAGCTGAAGGTTAAGAAAGAAGGCAATAAAACCTGAATAGTTCACATTGATTCATCATAAATCCCAGAACATACATATCTTTGCTTTGCTAACAAATATCTGATCTAAGTCTGATAAGAGATTGCTACTTCTAGTCTTCTCTATCATAAGTTTACGCCACAACAATGAATATTTTTTTTGTAAGAATTCTTTGTAGTATAATAGAGGGGAAGGTCTTTCAAACCACCAGTAACAGTAGTATTACTTAGTTGGAATATCCTATTGTTATTTCCCCCTCACAGAACTGCCATCCTTCCCAAAGGAGTTCTGACACCGGAACCACTGAAGCTGAAGGACATTTGGTTTTCAGGAGATTCAGGGCATTTGTTAGGTTTCCTCCATTGTGGGAGAACTTATATACAGGAGGTGCAGCACTGAAGCTGAGCCCGCAGCGCGGGCTCAGCGGCATACTGAGGAAGGGGGTATGTACCAAATGTCACCGGAAATTTCGCGGGGAACACACAACAGCGCAGTATACAGCATTCTATAGTTGTTGCGGGCAATTGGTCAAGCAGACAAGGGCCGCTTAAGTATGCACGACGTTGGAGGGACCTGGTGGAACCACGGGGTTTGGGGCACCCGGCCCGCAAGCGAAGCGGGGGCAGAAGGAGCAGAGGTGGACACGGGGCAACGGATGACTGCAGGGGTCAACGGGGT
This sequence comes from Puccinia hordei, assembly GCA_007896445.1. Taxonomy (NCBI): domain Eukaryota; kingdom Fungi; phylum Basidiomycota; class Pucciniomycetes; order Pucciniales; family Pucciniaceae; genus Puccinia; species Puccinia hordei. Next base: position 269,720 of record RDRW01000159.1, on the reverse strand, counting down.
ATAGCAGTTGGGGGCAGGCTGCGGTGCAATGCGGAGTTAGGGAGACAGGCAAGTAGGGTTCCAGGGATGGTACCAGGGATTGCGGGACACAAACGGGGGAGGAAATTGTATAAATAGAGTGTTGTAGTAGAGTTGCGGGATCCTATCTTATCTTATCATCAAAGTAGATAGCTATCATCTTCAGCGCACATAAGAAATATCTTTAGTTTATCAACTCTCTTAGGGACTTTCAGTGTGTGCGGACAAGCAGAACTGTGAAGGGCATCATCAGGAAGACAACACAAGAGGAACGGTCCCCTTTCTGAGTATAAGGTGTTGCAGGGAATCCAGTTAGTCATCTGCTAACAGCTGTTTATTCCGCAGAGGAAATCAAAGAACTACTGGAACAAACCAGGAAGAAGGGAAAACAGAGCAGAACATACCTTTTCTGTCATTGGGGTCGCTTCTTTTCCACACCGTTCAATCCACATTTTTTTGTGGGTCAATCATGGGTTTCACTCAGAGTCTTGATGTTTGGTGTGGATATCTCAACATTTCAGGTATCATCCAACTGAGCACCGGAAGACAATGTCTCCCTTGGTCAATTGGTACAGCTCTCTGGTCATCAACAATTCTAGGCAACAGGGCATCATCAACATGTATGAAGATCTTCATGGGCAGCCCTTTATAATCCCAACATTGGCATTGGTTTCTGCATTCTTGGACGGACTCATCGCGTTTTTTGGCAATAAATTCATCCGTGAGAATGCAAAGAGAGCCTTGGGGGCATGTAAACAGCGGGGTTTAACTATTGGGGAGTACAATTCCCAGTTCAAATCTCTTGTATACTTAGTCAAAGATTTTGAGTGGACTCATACAGAAAAATATGTTTTGGGACTGAATCCTTGTATAGTTTGTCAAGCCATGTCCAAGGAATGGGTCCGTTTTTCCTCTTTGGACAAGCAGATTAAACTTGCGTTGGAAGCTGCAGCTCAGTTGGACCTGTTGGCTCTCCTCCCATTGGAAAACGGGTCCAGCTCGCCACATCCACCTCTCTCTTCAAATCTATCAACCTCTCACCCTCCTTGCATGCATCAAGCATCTCCCCAAAATCATCAACCCACCTCAGATCTGGATGCAATGGAGATTGATTCCACCAGAGTTTTCCCGTTGAAAAGATATTTTATCAACACCTGTAGGAATTATTGCCGTTCTGGCCAGCTCTGCATTCAATGCTTGTCTCCAATAGTGGTGGGGGCTCATACAGGGAGCCTGAGCTGTCCAAACCCACCAATCTCCCAAGAAAGACACCAGGCTTTCATGGATCAATGTAGATCAGCTTCAATTCAGACACCTGTGGCCTCCGTCTCCTCCACAGTGATCCCCCTTTCCAACTCTTCCCCTCTCACTTATTTCCCGGCTGAGGCTCCAACACCCCTCCCAGTGGTATTGCATGAGGACAGCCGGGTAGAGTCAGGCTCCTGGATTGGGTACAATGAAGTTTACAACAATTATGAGGAAGCAAATTGTGCTACAGTTTTGGTCCCCATTTCAGAGGTTCATGTGAATATTTCCAGGACTGTGAGCAGTTGGTTTTTTGGATTCCTGCATCATTCAAGACACCGGAGGGCGCTTAGGCTCCGGCAACTATTTTGGTGGACACTGGTGCCATGGCAAATTTTGTGAACAAAAGCTTCATTTTGCAGCACAAGCTTTGTCGGAGGGCTTGTAAACATCCTATTTGCTGCGTCGGGTTCAATGGAAAAGAGGGTATTGGGGGCATTTTGAATGAAGATTGGGCAGGTCTAGTCCAATTGTTGTTGGTTGATTCTCATAAATTCACTTTACAGAGCTCCTTTGGCATCACTCGGTTGGGATCTGTTGATGCAATATTTGGATTGCCATGGTTAAATAAGCAGAGTTGGGTTGCTTCAGGAAGCTTGAAGGGTGGACACCGGTTTACACTTGGGACAACCCCTCTTTACATGATTGAATCTACATCATTGGGAGGGACTCCTGAAGGTTAAACCATGTTCTCTGCTCAAACGGTTCCTGTCTCCCCAGCTACTTCTCCTCCTCCTTTTGTAATCCCTGCCAAATTCAAACAGTTTGCTGATGTTTTTTCCCCACAGACAAATTTTCAGCTCCCTCCCCATAGAGATATGGATATTTCCATCAATCTTAAGGAAGGAGCTTCACCCCCATTTGGGGGATTGTACAATTTTTCCTTTGATGAACAGCAGAAATTGAAGCTTTATATTGATGATGATTTGAAAAAAGGTTTTATTTGAGTTTCTTCCTCATGTGCCGCAGCCATCTTCTTTGTCAGAGTTCCAGGAAAGAAGCCCCGCCCATGTGTGGATCATCACAGTCTTAATGCAATGACGGTTTGGGACAGCTACCCCATCCCCATTTTAGGGAAGCTTTTGAATCAGCTTACAAGGGTATAATTTTTTTACTAAAATCAATTTGAAGGCGGCCTTTAACTTGCTGCGGGTAGCTGAAGGACATGAGTGGAAGACCGTGTTTCACACACCGTGGGCTGTTTGAGTATTTGGTAATGCCTTTTGGTTTGGCAAGCCTGTTTCCAACAATTCATTCAATTTGTCTTAAGGGAAATGTTAAATATAACTTGTTTTGTGTACAGTGCCCAGAAATATATTTTCATTAATACAAAAAAAATTCTAACTCAAAAATTAAGAGGGTTAGATACACATTTTTTGGGGAGCAGATAGAGATTGAGCTGGTGCAAATGATGATGGTGGTAGAAATAGAAAATAACATGACATGAGTTTTATATTTATTTTTTTGATCATTGAGGGAAAAAAAATCTACAGTTTTGGAAAAAAAAAATTGGGAAAAATAAGGGTGGTGTAGCTGAGGAGTCAGAAAGAATGATTATGAAAGAAAAGATGCAAAAAAGTAAAAAAAAAAAAAGCTCATTTTTTAAGCCAGTGAATTTCACCATTGAGTTGGGCCTCCATGTGCATCAATAACAGCCTGAATTCTTTCAGCCATTGATTTGATGATGTTGACTAGTACTTGCTGTGGAAAATTATCCCAGGCCTGCTTCAAGGCTTCATGCATCTTGTTGACCAATTTGGGATGGTAGAACTCCTGGATGTTGGTCTTGAGGACCTTCCAGACATTTTCAATTGGGTTGAGGTCGGGTGATTGAGGTGGCCAGTTGGGCATTTTCTTTATTTTGGATTGGGCTAGAAAATTAGCAGAGATCTTTGCTTTGTGCACTGGAGCACCATCTTCCATCAACAAAAGATTATGGGAACAATCCGGGTCCTATTCCTGTAAGAAGGGGATTAATCCAGGCTTGTATACTTGTTGAATGAAGTCGGCTGCTTTGTGGGAATTTGGAGGGATGAAAATCAGGTCGGCCTTGGTTGTAGCAAAGAATGCACCCCAAACCATTGTTGAGGTGCGACCACTCTTGAAGGTTGGTTCCAGACAATTGGAGTGGTATTTCTGCTGCTTGGTTTGCCAAACCCAAACAACCTGCGAGTTCTTTCCAATCTCAAAGGATGAATCTTCTGACCAAATAACTTGTCTCCAGTCGGCGATAGTCCAGCCAAGGTGATCACGATCAAACATTAGTCATTTTTCTTTCTGGATATCATTGACATAAGGCTTCTTGACAGCCACACAATTGTTGAATCCAAGTTCATGGCATTGCTTTTGGAGCGTCCGAGTTGAAACCTGAGTTTAAAGGATCTTGCTGATGTTGTTGAGATTCTTCTTGCGATTGGTTTCCAGAGCAGCTTTAATCTCTTGCAGGTCACGGTTGGTTGTCTTGCGAGGCCGGATCTTTTGACGGTTTTGACTGTGCCTTTTTCTTTCTTTTTCTTCAATATTGAATCAACCGTTGATTGAGGAACTTTTGAGATCCGAGAAACCTGAGATATTGACATACCAGCGGCAGCCATCCCAACCAGCTCGGCCCTCTTTTTGGTTGTCAAATGTTGTTTCCCTTTGTTTCGTCCCATTGTGAAATCTAGAAAAGGTATGTAAAAAAAACTTCAGTCCAAGTGAGAATCAAAAATGAGTTGGACTTACCTTCTTGTGATCACCAACAGAGAGGAACTTGATTAGCTGCGCCAATATGATTGATTCACCAAGGTTTGAGGACTTGACCAGTCTTATTGCTTGATAGATTAAAAAAAAAAAAAGTCCGCGCACCAGGCGCTCAATCTGTAACAAAAATATATTTCCGGGCAAAAAGTCCGTGCACCAGGAACTCAATCTGTAACAAAAATATGTTTCCGGGCACTGTACATTGACGACATTTTTATTTTTTCACAAGAGCCATGTGGCGCAAGTATTGGAACGACTTCAAGCTCATTCTTTGATTGCTTCTCCAGAAAAGTATTCATTCTGCGCTGATGAAGTCACCTTTCTGGGTTTTATAATCTCTTCTGCAGGAGTGAAGATGGACAAAACCAAGCTTGGTGCGGTGGTGGACTGGCCATATCCGCGCAATCTCAAGGATATCAACAAATTCTTGACCTCAATTTTTACCAAAAATTCATTGCAAGGTTTTCCTCCATTGCAGCCCCGTCAACAGCACTCAATAATTCTAATACAGATGTTGCAGCGGGTTTACAAACAGCTGAGTGTTTGGCATCTTTCTCAGATTTGAAAAACAGTTTCACTCAGGCGCCATTATTACAACATGTTGATTTTTTTAAATCTCAGACTCTGCATGTAGATAGTTCCAAATATGCCCTATCTGCAGTACTCTTGCAGCCAGACTTGGATGGCAATCTTTTGCCAGTGTCTTTCTTGTGGTAAAAATGGAACAAAAACAAGACAGCCTGGCAATGTCACAATCAGGAGCTGGGCGCAATTGTTCAAGCTTTTATCAAGTGGCGGGCTTGGCTAATTGACACTAACAAATTGGTAGTGGTATTTTCAGACCACGCAAACTTGAAATATTTCTTTTCTAGTAACCATTTATTGGACCAACAGACTCTTTGGGCTGCTTTTTTGACTTTGTTTAATTTTGTCATCAAGCATATTCTGGGCCAATTGAATCCAGTGTAGTAATTTGAGAACTTATAAAACTTTATTGCAGCTTATTCTATGAAAATGCTAATAGTATTAAATAATCTTCAGAAACAACAGAGAGTTAAGAGAAAGATTAAGAAATATAAGTAACATTTATCTAAAGAAAAATAACAAGTGAGCTCTTTGATAATACACCTTCTTATAATCTAGTCCTAACTACAACCCAGCAGAAAAATACAAGAGAGGCAGTGATGGAGAAAAATGGAAGAATATCAAACAAGCCTGAAAGCAAAAATCAAATAGTTAATATCTAATACACAACTACTTGATCACTTGAGAGGGAGAGAGTCAGTTGAATCCAGTAACTACCTCCACTTGAGATATTTCCTGACTCCTCCTTAGTCTCTTGATTCTTCTGTGAGCATTGATTTGAACAGATATGGCCTTTAGGGTACTTGAAAAGTGATTAAGGGATTATCCGTAGGGAACAATGGTTGTGATTTGAAGTCTTCTCGAGTCTGAGGAATTGGAACAGCAAGCTTGATTGGTGGACTTTATACTCAACATGTATTATGCATAACAGTTTTTGTTGAAACTCGACTTGACTCTCCAGTTGGTGACATCCTGAAGACACTTGAGTAAAATATCCTCAACCCTAACTTCTATATTTAAACCACCTCGAACCGGTAGATGATAATCAGTCAGCTCTCAAATCCTGCTCACTCAAACTTCTTCAATCAATTCAAGAAACACTAGAGGTCCGATCAAGTCAAAGCGTTAACATTGGATTGCCTTCTCTCGCCTTCAACTTGGTGAGAAATGCACTCAACACATTTTGACTTATCTTTTCCCCTTCATATTGTTTATCTCATATACTGATCTTATTTCTTTTCATCTCTAAGTGTCTCAGTTTCTATTGTGTTCCTCTATCATTCTTATAATAAAACGTACCTGCATATAATCAGGGTTTGTTATCAATCTCTCTATTTTCTCTCTTAATTATTTCTGATAAACTAACCTTGATCACATCACTACCCTCAGTTCATCATACAATATCATTGTTACTCCACAATCTTATCAGTTCTCTATTAGCACATCTGTGTGCCTCTTGGGTTAGTTTATCTTTTCATTCTGTTTCCTTTCTGATTCATTTATTCAAAAAACCTTTGTATTTCAGTTTCTGGTTTTTAGTTCTAGCAATAACAGACACAGCTTCTATAGTTTTGCATAATGACATCCGGCTAACTTTCAGTCAAGTCAAAGTCGGGATTACTACTTGACATCCAGCTAACCCACCCACTTGTTGTCCCAATTATCTCCCAGAAGGTGGTGAAGAATCCTTACAGCGACTATTGTTCATTGAGACAAATGAAGGATATTGAGTACAGGGATTGTCGTTGGATGTGTTGGATCCTCAAATAGATATTGGAAGTTTAGTTCCAATTGAGTGCGCGACCACCAAACCACCCTTGAATGCTGACCCACCTGATCCATCCATTAGAGACCTCTCTTTCTGTCCACCCTCCACAGAGTTTTGAGATCTTCTGATTCAAGCGTACATTGAAGAACAGAAGGATTGCAATGAGGATGATGAGTTAGAATTCAGGGATGACCTGTGGTGGTTCAATGATTGGATTTTGCACCTGAGTCATTACAAGCTAGGGTTTTGAAAGATTTTCATGATGAGCCTACCGCAGGACACCCGGGTTCACTGAAGACTCTTGATCTCATTCCTTGCACAATGTTCTGGCCAGGCATTTGTAAAGACGTCATAAATTATACCAAGTCATGTTTTTCTTGTCAAAGATTGAAGCACTCAAATCAGAAACCCCCGGGGATTATGAACTCATTATCTGTTCCAAATAGGCCATGGAGTACAATAGGGATTGATTTTGTAGTGAAACTTCCAGTTTTGTCTGGCTTTGATTCAATTCTAGTCATAGTTGATCATTTTTCAAAGGGAGCCCACCTTATATCTGCAAACAAAACATGGAAAGCTGAGGAATTCACTTTTGCCTTTTTTGATTGTTTTGTTAGGCTGCATGGGTTTCCAGATAAAATAGTTTCAGATCACGGATCACTGTTTGTTTCAAAGTTCTGGCAAGAAGTTCAACACCTCACACAAATCAAACCAGCTCCTTCAACTGCATGGTACCCCAGAATGGATGGACAAACGGAAAAAACAAATCAAACAATTGTGACCTTTTTAAGACACTTTGTCTTGGACAGACAGGATGATTGGTCTAGCCTCCTACCCATTGCTGAGTTGGTTTTTAACAATTCTGTATCCACTTTGACAGGTTTCTCTCCCGTTTTCTCCCAATGCGGCTTCCATCCTAGAGTTAACACCCTTGTAGCAACGGTGGGCCCACCATGCTAAAATTAGCTGTAGTGTAGCATAATGTTAGCTTTTTTAGTTACGCTAACACAAAGTTACTGTTAGCTGCGGATTTTTTCAGCTAACGCTAAAAAAAAATCATTGGAAGAAAAAGATAGCGGGTAGCGTGGTGTTAGTGCCATTAAAAAAAAGTTAATGCTACAGAAATCTCCTGTTAGCTGATTTTTAGCGGTGTTAGCTGGAACAAACGCTACACTAACTGTTAGTGTAGGGCTCTTCTCAGCTACACTAACTGTTAGTGTAGCGCTCTTTTCAGCTACACTAACTGTTAGTGTAGGGCTCTTTTCAGCTACACTAACTGTTAGTGTAGGGCTCTTTTCAGCTACACTAACTATTAGTGTAGCGCTCTTTTCAGCTACACTAACTATTAGTGTAGCGCTCTTTTCAGCTACACTAACTATTAGTGTAGCGCTCTTTTCTGCTACACTAACTGTTAGTGTAGCACTCTTTTCTGCTACACTAACTGTTAGTGTAGCGCTCTTTTCTGCTACACTAACTGTTAGTGTAGCGCTCTTTTCTGCTACACTGACTGTTAGTGTAGCGCTCTTTTCAGCTACACTAACTGTTAGTGTAGCGCTCTTTTCAGCCACACTAACTGTTAGCGTAGCGCTCCTTTCAGCTACACTAACTATTAGCATGGCACTCTTTTCAGCTGCACTAACTGTTAGCGTAGCACCCTTTTCAGCTATGCTAACTGTTAGTGTATCACCCTTTTGCGCTACACTAACTGTCTGTTCAGTGCTACATTTGCAGGAGTATAGAAATCATTTCTTGTCTTGAGGCTTTGATGCTGCAAATTAGTATTTTCCTGCCTCTGATAATTCAAATGAGGTCCCCATAACGGTGTTGTCCCAAGATCCATCATCAGAAATCAAAATAAGGAAACAAAAATGAGGCCAAAGGCATTTTTTGAGCCTGAGCGCCAATGGAAAAAATTTGTTTTTGAAAAAATCAAAAAAAAACCCCAATTCAAAAAAAATAATCAAAAAAAAAAGGGCATTAATAAAAAAACCCGGTTTTTCCGCGTTTACACCCGGTTTTCTGCGCAGCTGCGGCTGCGCAACCCGTTTTCCGCATTTACACCCTTTTAATTTTTAAGCAAACAGCACGTGGAGGGCCGCATTTGATGCGCGGAAACAATCATTTTAAATAAGTAAAACAAGTAAAATAGACAAAATTAAATAATATAAAATTAAACAATAAGAATGAATGAAATGAATAAATAAATAAATTGCAGACATAATGCAAGTTAATAATTCATGAATAAATAATAAATGTATAAAGTTAATAATTTATGAATAATAAAAATGTAATAAACAGCAGGCCAAATGTACCAAGCTCATTTTTATAAGGAGTTAATTTTATAATCAGTATTTGTTTCCAATGAATTCTTCACCCTCTAAAGTATATGAATCCATTTAAAAACATCCTGAATATCTGAACGCCAGAGTTTAAAATGGAAAACCAATTTGTTTTTGAAAAAAAATCAAAAAAAAACCCCTGTAAGTATGATAAATAAAATTTAAAACTTTGAAAAATAATGAAAATCAATCAAACAAAAAAAAAATATAGTTTTTTTCAAAAAAAAAATTCTGTAAGTATAATAAATAAATTTAAAGTTTTGAAAAAAATGAAAATCCGCCCGCAAATCCGGGTGTCAAAAAGAAAAAACCGGGTGTAAACGCGGAGAAACCGGGTTTTTTTATTAATGCCCAAAAAAAAAAAAAAAATTGAAGATAGAAATTAAAACTAACCTGATTTGATTGCTGTACTTGCTCAAGTACAGGAGTTAAAACATAATTTTGATTGCTTCACTTGTGCAAGTACAGCTTCTTGATTGCTTTACTTGCACATGTACAGGATCCTAATTGAGAAGAGTGGACCAGCTTTGACCTCAGACAGGGGAATTTATCACTCCTGCTATACTGAAAGAGTAGTGATGAGGTTAACACCAATCAAGAAAATTTAAAGGGGGGTCAGTCAGGTGCCCCTGAGAGTTTTCTAAGTTCCTACAAGGCTTAACCCAACATTGCTACCATATTCTCTTCAAACCCATGTCATTTAATCAGTTTCCAAACTCAAAGGTCAGTCAGGTGCCCCAGCAAGTTTGGAGAGCTCCTATAAATTTCAATCAATTCACAATCCTTACCTAATCAATGTCACCCTCATCATCAATGTGGATTTGTGATGCGTTTGACACCAATTAGGTATTTTGCAGTTACTTTTAATATAGCAGGAGTGATAAATTCCCCTGTCTGAGGCCAAAGCTGGTCACTCTGCTCAATTAGGATCCTGTACTTGTGCAAGTAAAACAATGAAAAATATGTACTTGCACAAGTGAATAAATCAAAATGCTGTTGTAACTGCTTTACTTGAGCAAGTACAGCAATCAAAAAAGCTCATTTTTTTTTTTCATTTTTTTTTTTTTTTTTTTTTTTTTTTTTTTTTTTTTTTTTTTCAAAAACAACTTGTTTTTCATTCAGGTATCCATGGTTTTCAAAACTGGTGGATTTTCAAAACCAGTTGATTAGATAATGGTGGATCAAGTTGTATTTGATACCCCCTATTGAAATGCCTCTGATTTTAAATGATGGATCTTGGGATGACACCGTTCTTGGGACCTTGTTTGAATTATCAGAGGCATGAAAATCCTAATTTAGAAGCATCAAAGCCTCAAAACAAGACAAATTGTGCAAGGGAAAACTTTCACCATTCCCACACCCTTTTCTTTGCTCAATCACATCACAAAAACTATTGGTAAAAAAAAGCAGGGATGTAATCCACCCACAAAATTATTTTCAGATTTTTCACTTTTCTGGATCTAAAGTTTTGGTCCTGGTTTCAATTCAAACAAAAGAAAGAAGTTGGATGTCTCTTCTAAGATCTGTAATGCAGCAGGATTTTACCTGTTGAAGCCATAACAACAGCTTTGTATTCAGCAGCCATGTTGGTTGGTGAAACCAACAGTTAGCAGGCAAAAAAAACCCCGCTATTTGAGCATAGTGTAATGGGAAAAGCTTCAGCTAACAGCTAAAATTTAGCGGGAAAAAAATCAGCTAACAGCTAACAGTTAGCGTAGCGTAGCTTAGATCTAATGCCACTACGCTAATGGAAACTTCAAAATGTGTTAGCCCCAAAACAATTACACTACTTGTTAGCATAGCGGTTTTTTCCAAAGCTAACACTACAAAAAATTTGACTACAAAATTTCTTGCTACACTAAATTTTAGTTTAGCGGAGTGTAGCATCAGCTAACACTACAAATTTTCTGGCAAAAAAAACCCCGCTAGCGGCCCACCATTGATAGAATCACTCAACAGGCTTCAAGAAAAATGCTTTCTGGTTCATTACTCACCAAGTTGAGGGGGGTGTTGGAACTTTGTGACATTGTTGTGACATCTCACAACAACTGACCCACAAAGAATCTTGAACTCTCATTTTCTTTCGGGCGTTGATAAACGCACGCCAACGCCAACGCGCACACCAATTTTTTTTGGCGTGCGGGGCCTACACGCCATTTGTTTGGTGTGTAGGGTCTACACGCCAAAAAAAAGGGCGTGTGAGACCCGCACACCAAAAATGGTGTGCGGGTCTCACATGCCCTTTTTTTTGGTGTGTAGGCCCCGCACGCCAATTTTTTTGGCGTGCGGGTCCCACACACCAATTGTTTGGCATGTGGCACTTGCTCAAGTCATTGAACCAGTGGACAGGTTTGATGACGTGAGCATGTCCCCACACGCCAATTTTTGGCGTGTGGGAACGCTTGTCGGCCGGCCAGGAGGAAGTCCTCCCGGCCGACGAGGCTGTATAACCTCGTCAGCCGGGAGGAAGTCCTCCTGGCCGGCTGACGAGCGTTCCCACACGCCAAAAATTGGCGTGTGGGGATGTGCTCACGTCATTGAACCGGCCCACCGGTTCGATGACGTGAGCAAGTCCCACATGCCAAACAATTGGTGTGTGGGACCTGCACGCCAAAACAAATTGGTGTGAGGGGCCTACACACCAAAAAAAAGGGCGTGTGAGACTTGCACGCCATTTTTGGTGTGCGGGTCTCACACGCCCTTTTTTTTGGCGTGTAGACCCTACACACCAAAAAAATGGCGTGTAGGCCCCGCACGCCAAAAAACATTGGTGTGTGGGTTGGCGTTGGCGTGCGTTTATCAACGCCCTTTTCTTTCACTTCACTTGCTCTTCTCTCCCTTGAAGTCAACTCAAAAACAAGATCAAGATCATCAAGTCTCAAGACCAAGATTCATCTCTCTCTCTCTCTCTCAAGATCAAGATACTCAGTCAATCTTTAAAATTGGACAGCCTGTGTAGCTTCCAACTTGGTGAGAAATGCACCATCAACATTTCATTTCATCAATCTCTCATCAAAAATCACTAATCATTTCCCTTCTAACTTTAGTCTATTAGTCTGATCTTATCTTCTAATCAACAATCATCTATCAGCTGTTACCTACAATCATTAGGTTTTGTTCATCTATTCACTTCTATCTATCTCAAAAAACAATCACTAATTCTTTTTTCAACACATAGTCTACAAGCCCTCTCTTGTCCACTTTATCATAATATTTTATTATTTCTAGCTATAAAACAGTTCCATTAAGGGTTGGTCTCTATCTCTTTCTCTCATTTCTCACATTCTAAATATCTTGTCTAATCACCTGTCATGGTTTTCTGGTTTTATCTTCAAGTAATAAATAAAAACAGTCACAGTTCTAATAGAACTTTTTGTTGCTTCAATTCTTTCAGAAATGAGCTTGGAAGCGGGGATAGTAGAAACTATTAAAGTCCCGTTTCCAATTGGGAATTAAATCAATTGATATTGGAGGACCTACAAGAAGTGAGACCTTTACAACCGATGCAATTTGCATTCCTTTCTCGAGTACAAATTACTTTTCAATCAAATGGTTACTGCGTTCTGCTATGGCTAACAAATATTCAAAATCATTATAGTGATGGTCTTTATACCATAAGGAGAGAAGTAGTATTGCAGTACGTGCTACGTTAGGGTTGGGAGACGGTGTAGCAAAGTAGTCAATCAATTCCAGTTGGGCTTGTCCATACAAGTTTAAGGCTCCGTTGGTGATATCTTCCCAGGGGGCTAGGTCTCCATTGATCTTCGAGTGACCAAAGACACAAAGACTATTAGTTGGATTGGTGATGCTTTCGAAAACCCATTCGAGCATATCTTTCATTCTGGATTTCTTCGCCTGAATGGCGTTCAAACTAGAGAGAAAATCAAGATGGAATAGATACATTTTCCTGGTCAACTCCACATACTTCGGAAGAGTCGACTTCTGCGAGTGCATACGTTCGCCTTGGCGGCAAAACACGAGGAAAAGTGGGAGATCTGGTTGATCTTTCCTGAAAAACATTGCCACTGGTAGTTTTGGATGGATGCTCCTCCATTGCCCTGGGTAACAAACCAACTTGGAAAGATGAGCCCTGAAATCATAGTGGCTTTTCATTAGCAAAGCGTGGCTCAGGCGCTTTGGCAGCATGGCTCCGCTCTGTGGTGTCAATGTGTCCATGAAAAAAGATACGATCTTCTGGAACTCTGGATTAGCGGCTATCGGAGTCGACACTTCCAAGGGATACTTTGAGGCTTCATAATCGTCTAATGAATTTTGTACACGTTATGCGGAAGTATTCCAATTTTACAACCCACTCTTGAGCAATCCAATCCATATAGATCAGAAAGAGCTCATCGTTACTTACTTGGATGCTGAGCCTGGAACTGATTAATCATGAGTAAGGAAGTAGTTGGCACGAGCACATTGTTGCTTGGACTTTGGGCGAAGTACTTGATCAATCTGGACTGGATGAACGAGAAGTGATGATTTTTCCAAAGGGATTCGGATGATAAAGTTATCTTGCCGTGAATCGGAAGGCCGGCCGGAGGATGAAAGATGTGGTCATCCAGCCAGGCAATCAGTTTCTCGTGCTGCGACCTTTGCACATATGTTGGCAAGTCAACACTGTTCATAAGTTTCTCATGTTCTCCATACAACCATCCTATCAAAGTCCTGTGTAGCCTTTCCCAACTGGAAAAAGGCTGGATGAGGCCTGTTGACGACTCGGTAATTCTCACAATTTGTTTTGCTCGATCAGGAAACTCATACAAACAGATATTGCTGGTGGGATGGTTATAAGAGCTAGTGCCCAGTAGCCGATGGTTGAAATCCGCATCAGAAGAGGCCCAATTATCCGAGTACTTAACGTAGGCTCTTTCAAAAAAGGCGAGATAAATTGAGCGTTGGGTATTAAAATCTAGACGACTAGGCTGATTAGGTCCGTCTACGTTAAGTTCATACGGCTTGTGTTTCCCGTGTTGTGAAGCTAAAGCGAGACCAAGACCTGTAGGATAAATGTTCCCAATCAATTTGTAAGAGATTTGTTACTCAGCTCATCAGAAGATCAAAGCAATCAAGTGACTAGCCATATGCAAGAGTGGAGCTTCCTTGGCCAGCCTCTATGCCTTTATCTGCGGTTGTGACAAAACTTCCTTGCTTGATTCTCTTGCGACCTACAAAGCTCGCAGGAGTCACATGTGGTATAGTGTGATCAGTGTTTTTTTTTTTTTTGCTTTTGATGAAATCTTCCTAAGGAAAAATGGTACAAATTGACTAACGACTGTCAATCTTCTTTGTAGACGTTGGATTTGAACTTGAAGGTGAGATTGGCACCTGATTAAAGGTGCGTTTACCTGCTTGTGTTTGTGTGTTCATTGCTACTTCTTGTATTTGATTTGCCGGTGAAATGGAACGTGGTGGTGATTGAATTTTGGCGTCTGACGCAAACCAGAGGGGGATATGATCATCCAAGGGTTCTGGTATGTGTGGCATATGGGCCGAGTTAGTGCTTTCTATCCATGGCGGAACATTACTATCCCAGTCCACCGGAGTTGGGGTCAATGTGAATTGCGTGTCTTGAGGTGATGGAATTGAAGGTGGCATGGTGTCCGACGCAAACCAGGTGAGGATATCATCATCCGGGGATTCTGGTAGGTATGGCATATGGGCCGAGTTAGCGCTTTCTATCCGTGGCGGAACATTACTATCCCGGTCCACCGGAGCTGGGGTCAATGAGAATTGCGCGTCTTGAGGTGATGGAATTGAAGGTGGGATGGGGTCCGACGCAAACCAGGAGAGGGTGTGATCACGCGGGGATTGTAGTATGTGTGGCATATGGGCCAAGTTAGCGCTTCCTATCCATGGCAGAACATTGCTATCCCAGTCCGCCGGAGCTGGGGTCAATGAGTATCGCGTATCTTCAGGTGTTGGAATTAAAGGTGGGATGGAGTCCGATGCAAACACATGATCATCTGACGAGTCTGGTATATGTGGCATATGAGCTGAGTTAGCGCTTTCCATCAGATATGGCGGAGCAGCACTATCCCAGTGCACCGGAGCCGTCATTGAGAATCGCGTGTGTTCACCGAGGTTAGTCTCGTCCAAGAAGTGGGACACGAAGTGGGCTTGGATTGTGCCCGAAGCTACCGCAAAAATCCAGGTGAAGAGGTGAGTAGATTGACAACATAACATCTTGGCAGGGGATAGGTAAGAAAATAATTTTCTGGCCAAACTTATTATGTACTTCATCGGTCCGAGTGACGGAAGATATCATGTCCCGCTTGGTTTGAAACCGTCGCAAGTGCAGAGCCCAACCGCCCCTGGAACGCGGTGGCTTGTCGCACAAAGGTTCAGCACTGGAGACACGAAGGTTACACGCTCACTTGGGTTGTTGCTCTTACACACGAAGGCAAGAGCCGGGATTAGGAATCCAACCATGTTATAGTGCTTTGGGCCATCCAGAAAAGACCATGCCGGACTACATCCGCCACGGACGGGTAAAAGTTGTACTGTGAAACACAGATGTTTACATTACAAACTAAAGACAAACTGTGATAGATTTACAAAGCTTTTTGGGGGGTTTATGCGTATGAACAAGATACAAATAGGGTGATGGTACTGATTTAGCCATAACGATGCAGCTATGTAGCAACTATAAACAAGAACGATCCAAGATGGAGATTTTTTTTTGGTCAAGCTAATTCAAGGTATCTGTGGAGAGCAAGTCAAGCAAAATGAGATGAGCTGTTGTACTGTTTGAGGGTGAGTTTGATGAGAGTGACTACAGTGATTTATAAAGAGAGGACAGACCGTTCTAGCTCCCAATTTGTGACTGCTTGGGTATACAGTTTCCATTCGTTTTCCTATGTATTGAAAACAGAGTGTCCGGTCCGCACGAAGACGTAAAAGTTAGGCATAGGGTAGTGAATGAAGAATCAAGACGATGGTCTAACTGACCCTAGTTCGGCCGAAATGGTCAACAAATTCATCGCCGAAAATCACCCTTGCCTTGCTATCTGGGCTTATGAAACGCTGGGTTGCCTCGTGTAATGTGCTAGGCAAGGCGCTCGATATCCTTGGCTTGGTGTCAGAACTCGATGTGCCTGAGACCGGCGGCAAATCTTTCAGAGACAAATGGTTTTGGATCCCGTAGAAACCAGCGGCCAAAATCGCGGCCAAAGCGTACTACAAACAACCAAAACAATAGGAAGGATTTTTTTTGTCAGCAAACAAGTAGATCAGAGAAGAGAATTGTCGTCCCAGTCGATTAGGCGGTTACGTACATGTGGATTCATGTCTGCACCAGGTACTCGGACCTCAAGTCGAGTTGCTTTGGGATCGCAATTGGGGGGTGCAATGATTCGAACAGAAGCTAATCGACTATCAAGACCCCAGCTGATCTGTGTTGCAGCCCAGAAGCCCTCGACTAAGCGTTTGTAGCCATTGATAGTGGGGATGAGGCAAGGAACGATATCTGCCAAACAGGTCATCAGGCCAGCGATGAACTCTTCTGCGTGGACTGAGATGTTTGACGTATGGTCGGGCCAACTGGGGTGGGTTTGTTGGCCTGCAAATAGATTGTCTTGTTTGTTGTTTGACCAGAGTGAGATGTGCACATGTCCTGAGCATCCAGGGAGGTTGGAATGTGGCTTGGCCATGAAGGATGGAATGATCCCATACTTCATTCCAACGTTCTTGGCAGTAAACTTGAATCTATATACTTGCAACAAAGCAAATTAACTAGATGGACCAGCTGTAGTAGATAGGAATGGGATAAACAAACGTACAAGGTTGCATTGTCTGCCATCCTCAGAGCGTCCCGGTATTCTAGTGCTGTTTCGTAGACACCAGGTCCTTACAAGACAACGCACGGGTTAGGTGAGGGTACAAAGATACGCGCCAGCTCTCTGGATTACTCACCTGTTTCGGTGTGATGTCCTTCGATTGGTATACCAAACCTTTGCGATGTTTCAAATAGATCCTGAAAGTATTCCTTATGTAGCCCAGGGCGCAATACTGAGTATCCGTGCATACCGGGAGTCAGCGGGGTCAGGTTGACGAAGTGCTTGTCTTTGGCCGACTGGGCAGTTTCTATAGATGGCAGAGAAACGAAATTGACCCATGAGACCAAAGTCAGCAATCTGTTTTTTTTAAATAAAAAAAATCCACCATCCACGTAGGCGAAAAAGGCCCTATGGAAAGAGGAGGCACACCTTTAAACTGAAAATATTCATACTGTGTGGAAATACAAAACGATTCACAGCGGTCAATGTTTTTTGAGCAGACGGCAAATCGGTATGTGATCGATTCATATATCTAGGAATGTACTTAGGAAACACGTGCCTCAATGCCAACTTGGGCCTCGATAGTAGCCTGATCTTTCAGTTTCGCCAAGACAGTTTTCAGTAATCCACGTGGACAAGCGCAAAGGGGTGTCTTGGGATCACTAGGACTAAAGAAGTCGATCAGGAAGAACGGAGTACCGTAGTCATCGGTGGATGTTAGATCTTTTAGTTCCCATGGCACGCTTCTGTATGAATCTAAGTCAACTCGAGCTATTAAATCTCGATAACCATTCTGACTGTTTGATATTGTAAGTTCTGGTTCATAAGTACGGTCATGGATATCCTAGAAAAAAATAAATGGAAAGATAAGAAAAAGTCCATGGTGGAAACGGAAGATAGCAGCTAGTTATGATAATTATGTAGATTTACCCAACCAAAGATGACACTGCACCAGCCCAAACCATCACTCTTGATCGCCGACAGTAACTTGGTGGTGGAGATCAATTTGCCTCTGAGTACGCCGTCGGCATCGATTCCAGCGAGCTTGACTTTCTGGTAATTTCTTAGTCTGTGGGTCCAGGATGCAACCAGTTCTTCGGTTTTCTTATCATTCTGTGATCTAGACATCGAGTTCAATCCGTGTACGCGAAATGGTGGTAGGTGGTTGTTGATTGATTTCTCTTCTCTCTGAATCGGTTGTTTATGTTAGGATGCTCGGTTGTGACAGCAAAACTCGCGTATAGTTGCACAGCCACCCCAAAAAAGTTTGCGACTTTTTGCGCAATGCTTGAAGCTTTCTGCCGCAGCGGGGTGACCTGTGCGCAGCAGAAAAGATCCGTGCGCGAGGGACGTGCGCGGGGAAATAAGGGGGGGCACAATTCGAGTACTACATATGCTTGGCCCATCACCCACCACCATCACCACCACCACCCACCACCCACCACCACCACCACCACCACCAACCACCACCAACCACTGTCTCCGGCGCCGTCGTCGGATATTTGTGGAAATCAATTGGGCCTTTTGGCCAGGCAGGTGAGTCTTTCAGATCGTTCTTTTCACTGAATAGGCCACTAATGATTTGATTTGTCCTGCATTTTTAGGCTTGATGTATTGCAAGTATACAGTGTCGTTCAAGTACAATGTTGTTCGGGCCGCATTGGAAGGAAAACTTCTGGACAATATCAACCTGTCCCATGCATCAAGCATTAGCTCTGACTCTCTCCAACGCTGGTGTACACTGTACAAGAATACCCGTGCGGTTGTAACAAATCCAGATACTTTTGCAACAAGAGGTCAGGCGCTGGCTCTTTCAGACAACAAACGGGTGTTCCTCCTGGAGATGGTCACAAGCAATCCAACCATCTACCTCAAAGAGATCCAGCAGGCACTCATTATCAAATGTGATCTCTGAATATCCCTTCAAACAATATCAAACAAGCTCCACCAACGCCTTTGCATGAGCCAAAAGACCATGAGGAAGGTGAACCCCAATCAAGACCAGGTCCAACGTGCAAATTACATCCTCTTGATGGCCAACTACGACCCTGAGTGTCTTGTCTTTACCGGTAAGTCTCATGATCATATTCATATCTTTTCCTCCTAATGGCTGACAAAATCCTCCACAGATGAAAGCGGTGTCTGCATGGATGGAGTCATTCGAACTTGGGGCTGGGCCCCATTGGGCCAGAGAACATCAAGGTTATCAGTGGCACGGGCGACTCATTGTTTCAATCTGATCCCAGCAGTTGCACTGAGCAGCCTGGTGGCGGTGTGGAACTACTCAAAGGGCAGAATAGAGCTTGGAAGGGATATGTATAACTACACTAGTACTAATGTAGGTTATGACAAAGGTGCTGATATAAGAGCTGCCTTCCTGAATAATGCTAAGGGGATGAGTGTAACACTAAGAATAAAATAAAAGGTGTGGCTAATTTATATCTACTCTTAGAAGACTAATACTAATGTGCTTGTTTACCACACACACCAGGTGAGAGGAATGGATGAAGGGGGGATGAGTTGTATAAAGTATATATATAAAGTATAATGTGGGGCAGGGTTGGTAGCTATGGAGTCAAAGTGGGTCAAGCAAGAGAGGGGCAGTCTTCTTATATTGAGGTTTAAGCTGGTATGTATATTTATATATTCCTAAGGGTGATGGTAACTCTACTAAGTATGTATACTAATTTATGGGATCTGTAATGTTGGTATATGTTGGGGTAATTTAGTAAGTCTGGGGGTCCATAAGGGAACAAGAGGGAGGAACAGGTGTCCTTATATATCTGAGAAAGAGGAGGAGCCATAAGGCTGGAGGGAGGAACAACTAGGCTATGACATGTAGCTGGTGGGAAAAAGGAAGAACATGACGGATGAGTAGTGAGAAAGTGACTTATATGAAATAGTCATGATAGTGACAGATGAGTAGTGGGAAGGTAGAATTTATGTACAGTAGATATGATGTAAGATGTTACTGAATAAAGCCTAGTCATGTGCAGTGTATGTTATGTAGTGTCTATGTATTTTATATAATATTTATTTTGTATCTTGGTTGTGTAATATATCTACTTATAATATGTACTTATTGTATTCTATAACTTGCTTTACACTGTAACTTGCTGGATTATTCTTGGTTTGCCTGTAACTCTTGAACCATGAGGAATTTGAGGGTGGTTGGAGTGAGTGACTAGGGTTAAAATGGGGTGTAGAATCTGATTATGCAATAATAATGGTGAATATGTGTAAGGTTTGGGATTTATATGTGTATATGTGTAAGTATTTGGGGTTTATGAATGATAAGTAATCTTTACAATATAGTAATGAAGTGGAATGGATCACCACAGCGGTCATGATTCAGCAAGAAACCGTTAAGAGGATCAACTTTGAAAATTACTTGGAACATGTCCTTGTAAGTGTTTCTTTCCTCTGTCTCTCATGTTTATCTGTTTTAAGGCTAACATTTCTTTCCAAAGCTTCCTAGCATGAATCCATTCCCCGGGCCCCAAAGCGTCCTTATCATGGACAACACCCAGATCCATCACAATGGCCAAATTGAGCAGCTCGTCGAGGATCACGGGTGTCACCCGGTCTACCTGCCGGCTTACTCCCCTGACATGAATCCGATAGAGAAAGCTTTCAGCAACAGTGGGCCCGCACTGTCAGCATAATTACCTAGGTTGATTTCATCCCAGTTAAACTAGGATGCAAACAACCACTGTAAAGTAGGATAAACCCAACCAATGAAATATAAAACCAAGGGGGGTCCCTTGGATTTATATTTCATCAGTTGATTTCAACCAATTTTAAATTGGTTGAGTGCATCCCAGTTTAACTGGGATGACTTCATCCTAGGCAATTATGCTGGCAGTGCCGCTACGCTAACGATAGCTGTAGCGTAGCGTAATGTTAGCTTTTGTTGCTACGCTAACACAAGGTTACTGTTAGCTGAAGATTTTTTCAGCTAACGCTAAAACAAATTTGTTAAAAAAGAAAATAGTGGGTAGCGTAGCGTTAGCAACATCAAAAAAAAAAAAGTTAACGCTACAGAAATTTCCTGTTAGCTGATTTTTAGTGGTGTTAGCTGGAACAAACGCTATGCTAACTGTAAGTGTAGTGTTCTTTTCAGCTACGCTAACTGTTAGCGTAGTGCTCTTTTCGCTTATGCTAACTGTTAGTGTAGCACTTTTTTCAGCTACACTAACTGTTAGCCTAGAATTCTTTTCAGCTACACTGACTGTTAGCGTAGTGCCCTTTTGCAGTGCACTAACTGTTAGTTTAGCACTACAGTAACTGTTAGTTTAGTGCTATGCTTGTGGGAGTATAGCAATCATTTCTTTTCTTGAGGCGTTGATTCTTTCAAATTAATATTTTCATGAATCCTGTTGAAGAATTTCTTTTCCAGCTTTACTTGCTTCCTTTGAGTTAAATAAGCATTTCTTCTCATTCTCTGATGGGCATTCTGATTACTGTTCTGGGTGATTTCCATATGATTAAAATGTGTTATTCAATTGAAATTTGTCCAGGCAGTAACCATATTTCCCAAAGAAATGACAGAAATGCATATCCAAACATTGGAAAGAGAAAAAATGGAAAAGAAACAAACATTTGTTTTCTTGAAAAAAAAAATTGAAATTAAAAAAAAAAAAAACAGAAATAATCTGTTTTGATTGATGTAGTTGCACAAGTACAGGAGTTAAAACAGCATTTTGATTGATTTACTTGTGAAAGTTGAGATTTTTGATTG
Source organism: Puccinia hordei (assembly GCA_007896445.1). NCBI lineage: Eukaryota > Fungi > Basidiomycota > Pucciniomycetes > Pucciniales > Pucciniaceae > Puccinia > Puccinia hordei. The sequence continues at coordinate 248,441 of RDRW01000159.1, read as the reverse complement.
CTTGACTTGCACAAGTACAGGATCCATAATTGGGCAGAGTGGACCAGCTTTGACCTCAGACAGTGGAATTTATCACTCCTGCTATATTATAAGTAACTGCAACATACCTAATCAATGCCACCCTCATTACAAATCCTACTCACCAATGAGGGTGACACTGATTAGGCATGTTGCAGTGTAAGAAGTCGCTTTCGACTCTTCACTGTGCGTGTTCGTGGGCACTAGAAACAGGACCTTATGTCCTGGGAGACCAAATTTCTAGAACCTAGGTTTGTTTTGCTAGCTAGCTCAGTAAAGTATAAAGGTTGGTTAATGGTCTCTCGTACAAATACTTTTAGACAGAAGAAAGTGATGGAGAAAGGAAAGAAAGAATAAAGTAAACAAGTGAAATGTTATTAGCTCACCTAGCTCAGTAAAGTATAAAGGTTGGTTAATGGTCTCTACTGAGCTAGGTGGGGTGCGGGGGAATGTGAGAATAAGTAGTGAGTCCGGTGTTTGATTATATAAGCCCATTGGTTGGTGAAGCCCGCGCAAGGGGGGTTTACATGCAGTTACTTATAATATAGCAGGAGTGATAAATTCCACTGTCTGAGGTCAAAGCTGGTCCACTCTGCCCAATTATAGATCCTGTACTTGTGCAAGTCAAGCAATCAAAAATCTCAACTTTCACAAGTAAATCAATCAAAATGCTGTTTTAACTCCTGTACTTGTGCAACTACATCAATCAAAACAGATTATTTCTGTTTTTTTTTTTTTAATTTCTATTTTTCTTTTTTTTTCAAAAAAAAAAAATGTTTGTTTCTTTTCCATTTTTTCTCTTTCCAATGTTTGGATATGCATTTCTGTCATTGCTTTGGGAAATATGGTTACTGCCTGGACAAACTTCAATTGAATAACACATTTTAATCATATGGAAATTGCCCAGAACAGTAATCAGAATGTCCATCAGAGAATGAGAAGAAATGCTTATTTAACTCAAAGGAAGCAAGTAAAGCTGGAAAAGAAATTCTTCAACAGGATTCATGAACATATTAATTTAAACCAATCACAGCCTCAATGCAAGGCAATTTGTGCAAGGGAAAAACTTTCAACGTTCCCACATCATTTTCTTTGCCCAAGCACATCACCACAACTATTGGTAAAACAAGCAGGGATGTAATCCACCCAAAAAATTATGTTCAGACTGTTCACTCAGCTGGCTGTACTAATATTTCCTCACTCTAAAGGATCTCTTAGGTTATCTGTTGAATTTGTAGTGTTACAAGATGCAGTCTGTGATTACCTGATCATAGGTAATGACGCTTTCTGTATGTATGGTATAGATATTTTCCAGAGTAAAGATAGATTCTACACTATTGGTGGTGATTGGAAAAGAAAATTCCAAATCTGCAACATTAACATCAAGATACCAGATGTCATTAATAATGTTGAAATCCATCAAGATCTACTATCTTTTCAGAAAGAATATTTATCACAAGCTGCTGTCAGTGACATATTACATGAGAAACAAAAATTGGATGTGTTGAAAACTTGTTTTGAACATAAAGAAGCTTTCTGTACCACAGAAGAACCAATTGGTAACATCAAGGGCCATGACATGAAATTGGAACTTAATATTGACAAACCTTATCCCCCACAGTTGAGGAGACCACCCTACCCCTCCAGCCCCAAATAAAGAGAAGCTCTGGAAACACACATCAAAGAGCTACAAGAACTCAAAGTCCTGAGAAAAGTTGGAAATAATGAACAGGTAGAAGTAACCACACCTGTAATAATTGCTTGGCATAATGAAAAGTCAAGAATGGTGGGAGATTTCCGTGCTCTGAATAACTACACCAGACCTGACTACTATCCTATCCCCAGGATAGACCATTCATTACATAACTTATCTAAGGCCAAGTATATCACCACTATGGATGTACTGAAAGGGTTCCATCAGATCCCCATAGCGCCTGAGAGTAGGAGATTCCTGAGGATTATATGTCACCTAGGGATTTTTGAATACCTCAGAATGCCTTTTGGCATAAAGAATGCACCATCACACTTCCAAAGAATGATGGACTCCATTTTTGGCTCATTTATTAGACAAAACTGGATGATGGTATATATAGATGACATTATCATTTACTCTGATGACTGGGAAACTCACCTAGAAAAGATCAACATAGTACTCCAAACTGCCATAAAAGCAGGATTAAAAATGTCCATCAAAAAGTGTAACTTTGGATATGGAGAACTTAAAGCACTAGGAAGAGTAGTCTCAGGTCTTTCTCTAGCTATAGACCAAAATAAAGTAGCAGCAGTATTAATGAAATCCATGCCTCAGAATAGAACAGAAATTATTTCATTTCTAGGTTTCTGTAGTTATTACCGCCAACATGTCCCCAACTTTGCAAATGTAAGTAAAAGCCTCTACACACTCTGTAATCATGATACAATATTTTAAATGACCTATGATAGAGTACAAAATTATGAAGAGTTAAAGAGACTCCTTACCACTGCACCAGTTTTGGCTCAACCTGACTATACTAAACCATTTATACTGTATATTGATGCATGTTTAGATGGTTTAGGAGCAGCCCTTCATCAGGAATTCATAATAGAGGATAAACCTGCAGAGAAACCCATTCTATTAATCTCAAGACAAATCAAGAGTACTGAGAAGAAATATGGAGCAAGCCAAATGGAATGTTTAGCACTTGTATGGGCTCTGGAAAAGTTGCATTACTATCTTGAAGGATCTAACTTCCTAGTGGTAACTGACTGCACAGCTGTAAGAACCTTGATGAATATGAAGACCCCTAATAGACATATGCTTAGATGGCAAATTGCAATTCAACAGTATAGAGGACATATGACTATTATTCACAAGTCAGGAGCCAAGCACAAAAATGCAGATGGACTAAGTAGATGGGCCTTGCCTAATAACCCAGATAATCCTGCTTATGACCCAGAAGATGATGACATATTTCCCATCCTAGGAATTCATGTGTGTGACTTAGATGATGCATTTTATGAATTAGTCCAGAATAGCTATGACAAGAACCCTGAGTTGTTAAAACTAGTAGACATACTTAGAAATGACAACAGCTCAACAGAACTAATAGCCAGTCTACCAGAAGAATTAGCCAAACATTATAAACTTGGAAAGTTCAGTCTCCTAGATGGCCTTCTATATTTCAGGAATAGGCATTCAAGTGTACTAGTACTAAGTGACCCTTCCCAAATTGATAACATTCTGAAAGAATGCCATGATAATGTTAATTCTGGACACTTTTCTGAAGAAAGAACAGTGGAGAGAATTAAATATACAGCATGGTGGATCAATTGGAAAGAACAAGTACACAGCTATATCAAATCTTGTGATGCGTGTCAGAAAGGCAATAAGCAAACTGGAAAGAGATTTGGCTTACTGCAGAAAATATCTGAACCAACTGACAAGTGGGAAATCATAAACATGGACTTTGTAACAGGCCTACCCCCAGGAGGATCCTTCTCATATAACTCAGTACTAGTTGTCAAGATTAAAGCTCATGGAAAAGAGGCGATGAAGGGGCTTTCTTGAGGGAGCCTAAGAAAGGACCGAGGAGGACAGGAAAAATAAGTTTAAGGCTCAGACTTGATGATTTTATTTCAAACAGAAAGAGATGACTTATATAGTCACAACTAGAGAGCCCCCTGGCAAGATCCAAAGGGGGCCTAGGAGACTACATACAACAAAACAATAAAAGTGAACACTACTCAGACTAGTAGCAGACACAGTGATGAGTTAATAAAACTAGAAAGATTCTAGAGTGAAGATTAAAACTGGGAAGACTCCAGAGTGATTATAAAACTGCCAACAGCAGAGTGATGAAGTTAAAACTACCTGATTGGTAGAGTGATATAAAACAATTATATTGAGTGATAAACAAATAAAACTGCTTGATTGCAGAGTGATTGGGATTTAATAATAAAGATGATTTTGATGAAGATATTTGTGAGCGGACAGACAGGCTGAAATTCTGACACTAGTAGTTGTAGACAGATTCTCCAAGAGAGCCAGGTTCATACCTAACCATAAAGATGATACTGCCATGGAAGTTGCCCTGTTATTTTGGAATAGGATTATGGCTGATGTAGGTATACCCAAAATTATAATTAGTGACAGAGACCCCAAATTCACTTCAGAATTCTGGAGGAACCTACATGACATGCTTGGTACTAAGCTAGCTTTCTCCACAGCTTACCACCCTCAGACAGATGGACTAGCAGAAAGAATGATACAAACTCTAGAAGACATGTTACATAGATTCTGCTCCTTTGGATTTGAGTTTAAGAATCATGATGGATACACTCATGATTGGGTTAGTCTACTACCAGCATTGGAAATTGCCTATAATAGTAGTAAACATTCCTCCACCAAAGAAGCTCCATATGTCTTAGAAAGAGGATGGATACCACACATGCCCAAAGACACTTTGAATGATAAATTACCCCACCTGCATCCAACAGCACTAGATTTCAAGAAAATGTTAGATCTGACCCAACAACATGCTAAGAAATGCGTAGAGGAAGCAGTAGAATACAACAAAGGGAGATGGGATAAAAGCCACAAAGAACCTGAGTTTAAAATAGGAGATAAGGTCCTTTTGTCCACTATTAACTTCAACAACTTAGGAGGTAGCAGGAAGCTAAAACCCCCTTTTATAGGTCCCTTTACCATTAAACAACTTCATGGAAAAAATGCCGTGGAAGTCATATTGACAGAGGAACTATCAAGAAAACCCCCAGTATTCCCAGTCCGTCTAGTAAAACAGTACCATCCTAGACCTGAAGAGGAACCAGCTACTCAACAACCAGTTCCCCTGATTGAGGTCCCACCTTCTGGACAATTGAAAGTACATAAAATACTGAAAGATAAAAAAGAAAGGCTACAGGGAAAAGACACAAGGCTTTATCTGGTCAGATATAAGAACCAATCAGTAGATAAAGATGAATGGTTACCTGAAAATAACATCCCAGATGGAGCAATACATCTGAGAAATTATAGGGCATCCAAGAGGTCCTCTTGAATTTTTTTTTCCTTAAAATAACATTATCTTTAGTTAGAAACTTACTTTTTTCCGGGAGACTTATCTTGGTGGTAGGGAATGTCAGCTTGCTACTATGACAGAGCAACCTGTCACAAGTTTCCTACAAAAAATTATTATAAAAATATAGAATATCAAATAATAGTTAGAATATTATTTGATATTCTAAATCTACACTAAAAATAACCTAGGGTACCTCACTCACAAGTACCCCTAATTCTCACTCCTTCACTATGTAAATTAGCAAAGAATAATTAGCAAGTACCTTTAACAAAAAGGAACTTGCATTAATTAATGCTTATATATATATATACATATGCTTAAACCCCATTTCCAGTCACAGAAATGAGGTGTTGTGTAAATTAGGGGAGATAGTGTAAATACACCGTGTTTTACTCAAACCCCGCGTACCGCAGTCCACAGAACTTGAAGTTCAACCCGCGTGACTGAAAGCCCGTGTCAAAGTTGGGATATAAGCCCCCGCGCAAGAATTGTCAGCCTCAGTGATGCCAAAGACTGGAATCTTTCTAGCTACACTGGGTGCAAGCAAAAAAACAGGTGGTAACACAAGGGTATGTGTCAAGGGGAAATGGGTAATGGTTGATTTAAAAGAAAAGGTTTTAATAAAAACAATAAAGTTTTTATTAAGGGAGGGGCCTGAGTTACAGGGGTGGTTTATTGTGCCCTCCAAGGTTCTGGTCTTTTTGGTAAAAGAGTATGCCCAGACAGTAGTATACTACTGAAGTATATAAGGAAATAACACTCACTAGTTTATTTCCAGGAAAGATAACTTCAGGAGGAGTATGACTGGTCTTGAGGCGCTCAAATAACTGGGTAACAGGTTGGTGACGAGTGCTGATAAAGGTGAAAGGTTGTTGGATGAACTTCAAGTATAAAACAAGCAAAAACTGGACTATATAACAGGCTATAAGACTGGTTGATATGGTGGGTAAAAGCTGGTAAATGTAAGTGAAGATGGGGATATCATTTCGTGGGAAGGAAGGGCTGTTTATATATCCATTCTGGGCTCTTGGAGGCGAAGCAGAAGCTCAGTTTTGCCTGGTCTAGTCTTCTACTAAGCCCTAGTTACCTGTATAACTGGTTTGGTTACGGTAGGGCTTAGTTACATGTTTCAAAAGGCCCAAAGTGGTTTAATGTTCCCAGTAAGGTGAGTACTTTCGTGTCTTCCTGCCTTTTGGACCAGTAGTCTATTTACAACCAACAAATTGGGATATCTTGGCCTTAGTAGGAAAAGTATTGCCGCGGCATTGGTTGTGGCTTCTATTACAGGTGAAAGGTACATGTAACTATGGAAATGATGATGTATAACTTATTTATGCATCATACCCAAACTCTATTAACCTTAATTACATAGTCTACTAGCATATATTTAAGGTTATGTAGATCTTTAAGTCATGTGAAAACTTGACGGCCTTGTAAAGGGATGTGAAGGAGTAATAATTACGGGGTACTTTTGCTGAGCTACCCTGGGTTAATTTACAATTAGATTCAGAATCTGAAATAATATTCTAAGTTTTCTCTATACTTTAGAAGTTATATCTAGATTCTGTGTTATATGCTTTGTTTTAATAATTTCTTTTGAAACAAAAGATGTAAGGTGTGCATTCTTTTGAGACTAAGAATATAAGTTTTATTTTGGTATAATTTGCTATGGTCAGGTTGTCTCTGAATTAGTAGCAGGCTGACAAGCATCAAGCCCCTCACAGGCTCCCAAACTTGGCACGCGGACTCCACAGTCACTCAGGTACACCCAAATCAACAAAAAACACGCTCCAGTGACCTCATTACATATGTTACATATGTAATGAAGATTACTGGGGACTAAACAATTAAATACATTAAATAGTATTGTTTATTTATACAATACATTGATTGAACAAACAGTACAAACAATACTGTGGCTTATTATAAATACAAATAAGCCACTAGTATTAAATCTATAACAAATAGTACTGATGTACTACAGACTGTAAGTCAATGTAAACAAATAAATAAATAAAATACATTAATAAAAATCAATTGGTGATGTGTATTCAAAGCAGGGGCTGCTGAAGCGTCACCAAGAAAGCAAAAATGGCCAAAATGTGGTCCAAAGATCCCACAAGTTGGCCAATAATACCTACAGGGTCCCCAGGGGGAACTCAAGACTATTTAAGGAGCTCTTCAACCGCCCAAAGAAGGCTCCTCATGCTTCCCAATACCCACTAAAAACCTTACCCACTTCTTATTAGATATATATCTTTATAACACAGTCTGGTAAGCTTCTTAGTAGTTATTCTTTAGCCCTGTCTTCCCCAACAACTTCACAGTGACCATCCAACTCCACCATCCATCCATCCAAGCGCTTCAAACTGTCCAGTTTCACCCAGAATATCCCCAAGATCCCTCAAGGTTTATTACTAGTAAGTAATAACCCTTTTCTTGAAGATATTCCCCCATTTCCATTCCTGGGATTAAACCACCCCTGTTCCAACAGGCCCCAGTGTTCCAGGTACCTAAATCCTCTGCATTTATTTGTAAGATACCTTAGAGGGATCTAAACCACCCCTGATTTATCAGGCCCCTCTGGTTTTTAATTATATTAAATTTATTTAAAACAATTATTAACCTATTGTTCTCTCAATTTTTACGTCACAATTCCCCCATATCTTTTGGGAATTGTAACATTGTACCTTACCCAGAGTTAATATACTCTTTCCATATATCCTTGCACCACCTGTAGCTAGAAGGACTTGTCCTTGGCATCAGGGAGGCGGGTGTTGATAAACGCACGCCAACGGCGCACGCCAACGCCAACCCGCACACCACTTTTTTTTGGCGTGCAGGGCCTACACGCCAAAAAAAATTGGCGTGTAGGGTCTACACGCCAAAATAAATTGGCCAGTGAGACCCACACGCCAAAAATGGCGTGTGGTTCCCACACGCCAATTTTTTTTGGCGTGTGGGCCCCGCACGCCAATTTTTTTGGCGTGCGGGTCCCCCCTCGCTCACGTAATCGAATGGGAGGTCCCATTCGATTACGTGAGCGGGCCGGCTGACGAGGTTATACAACCTCGTCAGCCGGGAGGACTTCCTCCTGGCCGACGAGGTTGTGTAACCTCGTCGGCCAGGAGGAAGTCCTCCCGGCCGACGAGGCTATACAACCTCGTCGGCCAGGAGGACTTCCTCCCGGCCAACGAGGTTGTATAACCTTGTCGGCCAGGAGGAAGTCCTCCCGGCCGACGAGGCTATACAACCTCGTCGGCCAGGAGGACTTCCTCCTGGCTGACAAGGTTGTATAACCTCGTCAGCCGGGAGGACTTCCTCCTGGCTGACGAGGTTATACAACCTCGTCAGCCAGGAGGAAGTCCTCCTGGCCGACAAGGCTGTATAACCTCGTCGGCCGGGAGGACTTCCTCCCGGCCGACGAGGTTATACAACCTCGTCGGCCAGGAGGAAGTCCTCCTGGCTGACGAGGCTGTATAGCCTCGTCGGCCGGGAGGACTTCCTCCCGGCTGACGAGGTTATACAACCTCGTCGGCCAGGAGGAAGTCCTCCTGGCTGACGAGGCTGTATAGCCTTGTCGGCCGGGAGGACTTCCTCCTGGCCGACGAGGTTGTATAACCTCGTCGGCCGGGAGGAAGTCCTCCCGGCCGACGAGGTTATACAGCCTTGTCGGCCAGGAGGACTTCCTCCTGGCTGACGAGGTTGTATAACCTCGTCAGCCAGGAGGAAGTCCTCCCGGCTGACGAGGTTATACAACCTTGTCAGCCAGGAGGACTTCCTCCTGTCCGACGAGGTTATACAACCTCGTCGGCCGGGAGGAAGTCCTCCCGGCTGACGAGGTTGTATAACCTCGTCAGCCGGCCCGCTCACGTAATCGAATGGGACCTCCCATTCGATTACGTGAGCGGGATCCTCCCACACGCCAAACAATTGGCGTGTGGGAGCCGCACGCCAATTGTTTGGCGCGTGCTCCCACACGCCAATTGTTTGGCGTGTGGGAGCGCACGCCAAACAATTGGCGTGCGGGGCCCACACGCCAATTTTATTTGGCGTGCAGGGCCCACACGCCAAATAAAATTGGCGTGTGGGAACCACACGCCATTTTTGGCGTGTGGGTCTCACACGCCAAATAAAATTGGCGTGTAGACCCTACACACCACTTTTTTTTGGTGTGTAGGCCCCGCACGCCAAAAAAAATTGGCGTGCGGGTTGGCGTTGGCGTGCGCGCTTGCACTGCCAGCATAATTGCCTAGGATGAAGTCATCCCAGTTAAACTGGGATGCACTCAACCAAGTTAAACTTGGTTGAAATCAACTGATGAAATATAAATCCAAGGGACCCCCCTTGGTTTTATATTTCATTGGTTAAGGTCAACCTACTTTAAATTGGTTGTTTGCATCCTAGTTTAACTGGGATGAACTGAACCTAGGCAATTATGCTGGCAGTGTTGGCGTGCGTTTATCAACGCCCCAGGGAGGCTGACACCCACCCCTGCAGGCATCTGGAAGCTGGCTTGCATACCTCTGCATGCATCTGAAAGCTGGCTTGCATACCTCTGCAGGCATCTGAAAGCTGGCTTGCATACCTCTGCAGGCATCTGAAAGCTGGCTTGCACACCCCTGCGGCCATCTGAAAGCTGGCTTGCATACCTCTGCAGGCATCTGAAAGCTGGCTTGCATACCTCTGCAGGCATCTGAAAGCTGGCTTGCATACCTCTGCAGGCATCTGAAAGCTGGCTTGCATACCTCTGCAGGCATCTGAAAGCTGGCTTGCATACCTCTGCAGGCATCTGAAAGCTGGCTTGCATACCTCTGCAGGCATCTGAAAGCTGGCTTGCATACCTCTGCATGCATCTGAAAGCTGGCTTGCATACCTCTGCAGGCATCTGAAAGCTGGCTTGCATACCTCTGCAGGCATCTGAAAGCTGGCTTGCATACCTCTGCAGGCATCTGAAAGCTGGCTTGCATACCTCTGCAGGCATCTGAAAGCTGGCTTGCATACCTCTGCAGGCATCTGAAAGCTGGCTTGCATACCTCTGCAGGCATCTGAAAGCTGGCTTGCATACCTCTGCATGCATCTGAAAGCTGGCTTGCATACCTCTGCAGGCATCTGAAAGCTGGCTTGCATACCTCTGCAGGCATCTGAAAGCTTGTCAGCCTCTGTGATGCCAAGGAGTAACCCTTCTAGCTACACAAGGTGCAAAATAAAAGATAAAGAGCAATATAAAGCTCTGGGAGGATTTATAAGAGGTAATACCAATAAGGATATGAGGTATGAGCGGTAAAAAATGATTAATTACATTAAATAAATTTAATATAATTAAAAATATGAGGGGCCTGATAAATCAGGGGTGTTTAATCCCTCAAAGGTATCTTGCAAGCAGAGGATTTAGGTACCTGAACACACTGGGGCCTGTAAACAGGGGTGTTTTGAATCCCAGATAAAAGATGGGGGGAGAATCTCAAGAGAAAGGTTTATCTACTTACTAGTAATAAATTACCTTTACAGACTTGAGGTTCTTCCAGGGGGAAATTGGGCAGTTGGAAGCGCTTGGAAAGGTTGTTGGAAGAGCTGGGTGGACACTGGGCAATTTCAGGGGAGTAAGAAGGGGCTAAGAGACAGATACTAGGACCTTACCAGACAGAATAACAATTGTAAAGCTATGTAAGTGGGTAAAGGTTGTAGTATATATGTTAAAGCATGATGAATCAAAATACAGGGGGAACAAGGGCGCCTTCAATGCCTTTATGGAGCACTGATGGCGAAACACAGGATGTCTTTTTGGCTATGGGAACATTTAAAAGGAAGGGGTTAAGATTTAATATAAATGTATGTATTTGTTTAATCAAATTTCCATATGCACAGGCTGTCTACAATTGGTACAGCCTGTCTATGCTCTGTTACTAGCATCTTGAGGCGCTTCTGAAACTCTGACAAGGTTTGTTAGATGTTTTGATCCAAGGTTTTAATTACATGTCAATAAGTCTTTGATTACATGACATATGCACTTGTTGATCACACTTGTCAGAGTTTAAAAGATGTGTGTTGTATACAATGTGAAATACATCTGTTTGTTTGTTCTGTGGGCGCTTCACGAGCTTCTTGTTTGATACCTGTCATGCAGGCTCTTTGGGGGGCGTTGATAAACGCACGCCAACGGCGCACGCCAACGCCAACCCGCACGCCAATTTTTTTTGGCGTGCGGGCCCTACACGCCAATTTTTTTTGGCGTGCGGGCCCTACACGCCATTTTTTTTTGGCGTGTAGGGTTTACACGCCAAAAAAAAAGGGCGTGTGAGACCCACACGCCAAAAATGGCGTGTGGTTCCCACACGCCATTTTTTTTTGGCGTGTGGGCCCCGCACGCCAAATAAAATTGGCGTGTGGGCCCCGCACGCCAATTGTTTGGCGTGCGGGTCCCCCCTCGCTCACATAATCGAGTGGGAGGGGCCACTCGATTACGTGAGCGAGGCCGGCTGACAAGGTTGTACAACCTCGTCAGCCGGGAGGACTTCCTCCCGGCCGGCGAGGCTATACAACCTCGTCGGCCAGGAGGAAGTCCTCCTGGCTGACGAGGTTGTATAACCTCGTCAGCCGGGAGGACTTCCTCCTGGCCGGCGAGGTTGTATAACCTCGTCGGCCAGGAGGTTCCTCCCGGCCGGCGAGGCTATACAACCTCGTCGGCCAGGAGGAAGTCCTCCTGGCTGACGAGGTTGTATAACCTCGTCAGCCGGGAGGACTTCCTCCTGGCTGACGAGGTTATACAACCTCGTCAGCCAGGAGGAAGTCCTCCTGGCCGACGAGGTTGTATAGCCTCGTCGGCCGGGAGGACTTCCTCCTGGCCGACGAGGTTGTATAGCCTCGTCGGCCGGGAGGACTTCCTCCTGGCCGACGAGGTTATACAACCTCGTCGGCCAGGAGGAAGTCCTCCCGGCCGGCGAGGCTATACAACCTCGTCGGCCAGGAGGAAGTCCTCCTGGCTGACGAGGTTGTATAACCTCGTCAGCCGGGAGGAAGTCCTCCCGGCTGACGAGGTTATACAACCTCGTCAGCCAGGAGGACTTCCTCCTGGCCGACGAGGTTGTATAGCCTCGCCGGCCGGGAGGAAGTCCTCCCGGCTGACGAGGTTGTACAACCTCGTCAGCCGGCCTCGCTCACGTAATCGAGTGGCCCCTCCCACTCGATTATGTGAGCGAGGGGGGACCCGCACGCCAAACAATTGGCGTGTGGGCCCCGCACGCCAATTGTTTGGCGTGCGCTCCCACACGCCAATTGTTTGGCGTGTGAGAGCGCACGCCAAACAATTGGCGTGCGGGGCCCACACGCCAAAAAAAAATGGCGTGTGGGAACCACACGCCATTTTTGGCGTGCAGGTCTCACACGCCAATTTATTTTGGCGTGTAGACCCTACACGCCAACAAAAAATGGCGTGTAGGCCCCGCACGCCAAAAAAAATTGGCGTGCGGGTTGGCGTTGGCGTGCGCGCTTGGCGTGCGTTTATCAACGCCCCTCTTTGGGAATGCATGACTGCAGAGATCTGTCAATCAATAATTTCCCACTAAGGATGTAATACATTTATTTTGAACAGCTGTTCCATTATTATTTTCAGAAGGTTCTCATGTTATTTCCTTCCTCTTGTTCGTGGTCTTTGTCCCTCTGAATCATCCTTAGTGTACCTAGTATGTAATTAAATAAAATAAATAAATAAATAAATACTATAGTATATTACTAGTATTATATACTTATATTATTAATGTCATATGTGTTTATTTTATTATGTTTTTATTTTAATACATTGTTATTTCGTGGTTTTGTATATGTATTTATGGTTTTTATTCTGTATTTTAATGTATAATAATTATTTCAGCGCTTTAGTGGTAATATTCTTTCAAGTTGTTTTACTACTAGAAGTTTTAAGTTATCTGGGGTACTTTGGCTGAAGTACCCTAGGTTATTTTACACGCTCTTCAAGATTATGAAATAATATTTCCACTTATGTTATTATTTATTAACATATTCATTGTTTTATACTTAATATTGTATTTGTTTATTTATTATTAATTTACTATGTAATAATGTATTTATTATTTACATATTACTTTTTTATGCTGATTTATCTTATTATTATTCATTTATTACTTTTTGTTAAATGATTAATACTATATTTTTTATTCTATATTTATTTTTGTTCTAGTCAGGTTGTCTCTGAACTAGTAGCAAGCTGAAAAAGCTGGCTTGCACACCCCTGCGGCCATCTGAAAGCTGGCTTGCATACCTCTGCACGCATCTGACAGCTGGCTTTCCATCCCCCACAGGCACCTTGCAGGCACCTGAAAGCTGTCTCTCCCACACATGCACAAGCTGCCCGTCTCCCCAGTGACAGCTGGCGCACACATCTACTTGTGTCAACCGCCCCGAAACATTTCGGCTTCCTCGGTTCGCCGTCCAAGCCCATGGACTAACATATCAACCGCCAACCCTCCTCCTGCTTCCAAGGTGCTCACCGCAGAAACTACCACAATTTACGCCGCATGAAGGATCGACCAAAAATCAGGTCACACCCGTCTCGCGTTAGTCAGTTTTCCGCTTCCTTCACAAAAGCATCTCCATTAGGCTGACCCCTTTCTTATCAAAGACTCGAAGTCTAGCCAGGATATGCCCGTTTCCTTTGACCACCTTCAAGGTGCCCTTTCCTCTTGGGTCACATCGTCCCTTCAAGGTGGTTCGTCAGAGTCCAGTGCAAATGCCAATTTACTCCGCAATATTCTCCAACGTGAGGGATCTCTGCTTTCCTTCTTGGTCTCATAACTTCTAACATTGGGATCTCTCGTTTTTTCTTAGCTTTACTTGCATCGCCCCAACGGACTCCCCGACAACCTGATACCTACTCTGATGTCGACATCTCTTCCTGCCCGTCCAAAAAATCGCGACTGAAGAGTCCGTCTCCGCCTTCACGTTTGCTCCACTCCGATCTCTTCCTTCTGTGTTGGACTTCAGTCAGCATCTCAGTCTCTCCAGAACAACTAGAATGCTGGAAGACGTCAAAAAGATTATAGCTACCCCCCTGACCGAAATCCCATGTGCAATACCCACCGACAACAAATTTGATCGCCAAGGCCTAAACGTTAGTACATGGACCACTTTGGTTGAATCACATTGTAAATTATCTCAACCTTTCTAAGGCATTCATGAATCACGCTGATTGGTCTTTTTCAACATGTGGGGAACCAGGTCCGCTCATCTGTCAACCGCCCACTGATCGCTTGCAAGGCTCCCCAGTTATCAACTACAAAGAATTGAATGCCCTAATTAATAAACCCAATCTGCCTGATTTATCGTTCCCCGAGTCACTGTTTCTCCGTGTTGCCCAAGCATTCACTCGTGTCGGCCAGGCGTCGAAGTATTCCCTTGCGAGCATAGTAAATGCCTCATTCCTCATCAGTGCCACAGAAACACCCATGGATTCCCTCTCACCCTCAATTGTGGACTACATCGACGCCCCCTGCTTTGCCAGCTGGATCCAGAAAATCAATTCAATCATGACAACCATCCGCACTCTTCATGATTGGAATACGAACCAAGATTCGAAACCAATGCCAGCTCTGACCTGCTTCCTGGTTGCTGGCGTTGGAGGATTGTTCTTTGGTCCTACCAGCTATCGCACCTGCTCTCCCTCTGGCGCCGCCCAACATTTACACATTTTTGCACAGGGGAATATTTGTTCAGGTGGGTGCCTCATTTTTCTGCCGTTTTTTGATTAATTAATCACAATTCATTTCGACAGATCCTGATATAGTTTGGCAACAAACACACCATTATCTACTTGGATTGCTGCGAAGTACACTGCAACCTAAAGACGTACAAGTTCACGAGATTAGCCTTGCGCGATGTATTGCCAAAGACTTTGTGACGCAATGGAGAGAAACAGGCTTGCCTCTGCCTTGGCTGAAACCTCGGAATCGTAAATTAGCACCACCAACCATTAGTGGCCCTTTGCTTCTACCGGCTCAAATTGTAACCTGAAGCCCGTTTATGTTTCCAATTCTTTTTCATCTTTTCATTGATTTCAACCCCTCCTCTCCTCGATATCCAGTGCACATCTTTCAATGTGCCTCATTATTTTGGTGCCTCTCTTTCAGATGCCTGCAGAGGTATGCAAGCCAGCTTTCAGATGCCTGCAGAGGTATGCAAGCCAGCTTTCAGATGGCCGCAGGGCTGTGCAAGCCAGCTTTCAGATGCCGGCAGGGGTATGCAAGCCAGCTTTCAGATGCCTGCAGGGGTGTGCAAGCCAGCTTTCAGATGCCTGCAGAGGTATGCAAGCCAGCTTTCAGATGGCCGCAGAGGTGTGCAAGCCAGCTTTCAGATGCCTGCAGGGGTGTGCAAGCCAGGTTTCAGATGGCTGCAGGGGTGTGCAAGCCAGCTTTCAGATGCATGCAGAGTTACGCAAGCCAGCTTTCAGATTCCTGCAGAGGTATGCAAGCCAGCTTTCAGATGCATGCAGAGGTATGCAAGCCAGCTTTCAGATGCCTGCAGAGGTATGCAAGCCAGCTTTCATATGGCCGCAGGGGTGTGCAAGCCAGCTTTCAGATGCCTGAAGGGGTGTGCAAGCCAGCTTTCAGATGCCTGCAGAGGTATGCAAGCCAGCTTTCAGATGCCTGAAGAGGTGTGCAAGCCAGCTTTCAGATGGCTGCAGGGGTGTGCAAGCCAGCCTTCAGATGCCTGTAAACCTCACCGGCTGGGGTGAAAAGCGGTGAAAGCTAGCTTTGAGCTTTTAGGTGGAAATAGTAACATGCAAGCCAGCTTGCGAGTACCTGCCTAAGTCGGAAATCTACCTTTCAAAATTGCATCATATGCAGGGATCTGCAAGCTGAGTAATTGGAAGCAGCTCGGATTTTTAGTTTTCCCAAATAGGTAGAAATGTTTTTTTTTTCTTTGTAAAACTGAGGGATGGTCGGTTGCCTTGGTTCTGCAAAAAGCACCAAGCCTGAAAGCGCTTGCTGCTGAGCAATTGAAAGCAGCTCGGGTTTATAAACCCCCCACTCTCAGTTTGCTAGCCAGCTCGCCTTTCCGAAACTCACTGTCAACCACACCACAGGTTTTCTCATCCAACTTTCATCTCGCGGTCCAGCTTTCATCTCCAGTTAACACTACAGCTTTTGTACCGCAATCCAGCTTTCATCTCCCATTTCCAGCTTTCATATTCCTAGCCACCTTTTATCTCATCGATCATGGATGAACCCACCAATCTTCCCCCCAATCAGGGGGCAAGGCGTAAGCGCCCAGGCCGCAAGCCAAAGGTCAAGCGCCGTGGCGGTCCCGGCCGTGGCCACCACTAATGGCCCTCATCTTGACAGGCACCATCTCCATCACCTCGCCTCAAACTTGACCCATGCAAACAACCTCCCCTCAAGCCATGCGGCGACCAACCTCCCCCCCTTGAGCCATGCGGCGACCACCCTCCCCTCCTTGAGCCATGCGGCGACCAACCTCCTTGCCGCAAGGCTTCTGGCAAACGGTCTCCTCGACCCAATTCACCTCCTTGCCCCGGACCATCTCGCCCCCTCAAGCCATGCGGCGACCAACCTCCCCTCAAGCCATGTGGCAACCAACCTCCCCCCCTCAAGCCATGCGGCGACCAACCTCCCCCCCTCGAGCAATGCGGCATCCAAACTCCTCGCCGCGAGGCTTCCGGCGAACGGTCTCCTTGACCCAATTCACCTCCTCGCCCCGGACCATCTTGCCCCCTCCGATCACCGCCGCCGATGGAGGGTTCACCCCAACAACTAATCGAATTGAAAGGGTTGATAGGATATTTCATCTCTTGTGCATCTCCTGGTAGCAAGGATGCCACTAGGAAGATTGCAAATGATTTTTTTGAGATGGTCCAACATTGAAGTAAGCAGTTTTTCATTCCCTGTTGTATTTTTGTTGAGCTAATTTTCACTCTCTATTCGATTGTAGCAAAACGTTCAATCAAAGCAGAGCCCGCCAACGCTCCCATGCCCAAGAAAATGCGGATTATGTCTCACCCAAGCATTTCTTTGTTCAACATTCAATCTGCGCTCAATTTCACTCAACACATTAGAAAATCAAGAGTAGAGCAACCAATTCTGGATGTCACCAAAATTCTTTTGATTCGGATTCCCCGGAGCGTCAACCAAAATTATCCGGTTGAGTGGACCAAAAAAGGTGCATCGCCTGC
This sequence comes from Puccinia hordei, assembly GCA_007896445.1. NCBI lineage: Eukaryota > Fungi > Basidiomycota > Pucciniomycetes > Pucciniales > Pucciniaceae > Puccinia > Puccinia hordei. The sequence goes on along the minus strand of RDRW01000159.1, from coordinate 231,161 downwards.
TACCTGGGTCTCCTTAGTGGAGCAAAACTGTGAGTTTGATTTCTTTCATTGTTATTTGGACTGGATCTGATTGCAGTCCTTTTTTAGGTCCCCAACTCTTTCAACTGCACCGCGATTACTTGAGCGACACAAATTTAATCAATCAAACGCGTCTGCAGCAGATCTGCTCCAACGAGGTGGAACCAATGGCCTTCGCGGAATCGCTATTCATCCGGGTCGCCAATGAATTCAAAGTGACCCAGACTGCCAAACTCGCACTTGCCAACATCATAACATTCTCGCTCATATCCTTGGCTTCTGGAACCGTCGAGGACAGTGAATATGCCGATCGGAAAGCATTTGAACTGCTTTGCAATTGTATTCGCCTGATGATCGCCGGGCTTTGCGTCCTCCCAGCCTGGACCAAGACAAACAAATTGACTTCACTCTTCACACTCGCCTCGTTCTTGGTCGCAGGAGTACCTGGATTATTCTTTGGCCCCAGCAGTCATTGCAGCTGTAGTGCCACTGGGGCTGCTCAGCACATTCACCTTGTGTCTCATAGAACACCAGGTAACTTATCTTTCTTCAATCTCTTGATTTTCCCTAGCTAACTCTTCATCTCTTTGCAGAACCCGAAGTCTGGAAATACACACACGATTTGATCCAGCCGCTTCTTGAAGAAGCATTGGACAACAATGAGGTTCAAGTGTGTCGTGTATCCCTTGCAAGAGCAATTGCAAAGGATTTCATGAGCCACTGGAGTACTGAAGGAGAACTTGTTCCATGGATCAAAACTAGGGATTGCAAACTGGATGCTCGACCTAATTCGATTCCATTTGAAGTTTGATTACATTTCTTTCTTGTATTCTTCATTGCTACAGTCATGAAGTTCATGATGTGCTTTTTGGATGTAAAGTTTTGCTCATTCTGGAAATGGTTCTGAGAATTAATTTTTCATTCCCACAAAGCCCACTGGAGGAAAAGATGATTTTTTGGGAGGCTCTTGTAACATTTGATAAATTGTTCTGTGGGCACTGATAAGTGTGTCTGAGTCACTGATAAATGTTCTGGAGGCACTATTGGTGTGGAATCCTGCAAATTGGACCTACAGTAGCAACCTCCTTTCAAGGGGTGTGCTAGAGCCATGAAGTACATGATGTGCTCTTTGTGGTGGTTTCTGCTGCTTGTGAAACCTTGGTGACCTTGTGGGATCCCAGTGAGAAGTTATACATTTGTGCTTATTTTGGTAATGTTTATGAGAATTAAATGTACAAATCCCACAAATTTAGAAGGAGAAATTCAAAAATATGTAGGAGGCTCTTTTCAAATTGAATCAATTGCACTGTGGACACTCATAAGTGTGCTGGAGGCACTAATAACTGTGCTGGAGGCACTATTGGTGGGAAATATACCAAATGGGACTCCAACAAAGCACTGCGGAGGAACTGAAGAATTTTCAGGAGGCTCTTGTGACATTTCATTGATTTCTCTGTGGGCACTCATAAGGGTGCTACAGGGACTAATCTGAGAATTGATTTTCAGAATCCCACAAAGTTTGAAGGTGGAACTGAACATTTTGCAGGGAGATCTTGGAATATTTCATAAATTGTCTGCTACAGCCATGCAACTCAATTTGTGCAATTCTGAGTATTTTCTGCCGGCTGCAAAGTTTTGGCGGCCTTGTGGCACCCCAGGGGGAATTTACAAATTTTTGCACATTTTACTAATGTTTATGAGAATTAATTTTCCAACTCCCACAAAGTTGGAAGAAGGAACCAAGAAAATTCAGGGAGATCTTGTAACATTTCATCAATTTTGCCTTGTGGCGCCCCAGTAAGACTTTACATATTTGTCCTGATTTTGGTGATGTGTCTGAGAATTACTCTTCCTACTCCCACAAAGTTCAAAGGAGGAACTGAAAAATTTGCAGGCAGATCTTGTAATGTTTCATCAATTTCCTGCTACAGCTACAAAGCTCAAGATGTGCTATTCTGAGTAGTTTCCGCCCGCTGTAAAACTGTGGTGGCCTTACCCCAGTGAGAATTTACTAATTGTTCCTTATTGTGGTAATGTTTCTGAAAATTAATCTTTGGACTCCCACAAAGTTTGAAGGGGGAACTGAGACATTTTCAGGAAGATCTTGGAAGATTTCATAAATTTGTCTGTGGACAGTCAGAAGTGTGCTAGAGGCACTGAAAACTGAGCTGGAGGCACTATTAATGGGAAATCAACTGAGTTGGCCCTACAGTAGCAAACTCCTTTCCTGGGCTTCACTACATCCATGAAGTTCATCACGTTCTATTCTGAGTAGCCTCTGCCTACTGTAAAATTTTGATGGCCTTGTGGCACCCCAGTGAGAATTTACAAATTTTTCCTTATATTGGTCATGTTTCTGAGAATTGATTTTTCAACTCCCACTGATTTGGAAGAAGGAACCAAAAAATTTGCAGGGAGATCTTGTAACACTTCATAATTCTGTTTGTGGAGACTCAGAAGTGTGCTCGAGGCACAAAAAACTCAGCTGGAGGCACTATTAATGGGAAATCCAACAATCTGGACCTACAGTAGCAAACTCCTTTCCTGGGTTCTGCTAAAGAAATGCAGCTCAAGATGTGCTCTTTAGAGTAGTTTCTGCCCGCTGTAAAGATTTTTTGGCCTTTTGGCACCCCAGTAAGCATTTACAAATGTTTCCTTATTTTGGTAATGTTTCTATGAATTAATTTTTCAACTCCAAAAAAGTTCAAAGGAGGAGCCAAAAATCTGCAGGGTGATCTTGTAACATTTCATAAATTTTCTGCTACAGCCATGAAGCTCAAGAAGTGGTATTCTGAGTAGTGTTTGCCCACTGTAAAACTTTGGTGGCCTTGTGGCACCCCAATAAGACCTGAAAATGTTTGCTTACTTTATCAATGTTTCTGGTAATTAATTTGCCAACTCCCACAAATTTCAAAGAAGGAACCAAAATATTTGCAGGGAGATTCAGGAAAATTTACAAATGTTTCCTTATTTTGTTAATGTTTTTATGAATTAATTATTCAACTCCAACAAAGTTCAAAGGAGGAACTGAAAGATTTGCAGACAGATCTTGTCCTGTTGAAAAAATTGTTTGCTACAGTGATGAAGCTCAAGATTTGGTAATTCTGGGTAGTTTCTGCCCACCGTAAAACTATGGTGGCCTTGTGGCACCCCAGTGGGAATTTACAATATTTTCCTCATTTTGCTAATGTTTCTGAGAATTGGTTTTCCAACTCCCACAACGTTCAAAGGAGGACCTGAAGTCTTTGCAGGGAAATCTTGCAATATCTCACAAATTTTTCTGTAGAAATTCAGAAGTGTGCTAGAGGCAACAAAAACTGAGCTGGAGGCACGATTAATAGGAAATCCACCAACTTGGACCTACAGTAGCAAAACCCTTTCCTGGGTTGTGCTGTAGCCATGAATTTGACAATGTGATTTTCTGAGTAGTTGCTTCCAGCTCTAAATCTTTTGTGGCCTTGTGGCACCCCAGTGATAATTCATAATTTTTTGCATGTTCTGGTAATGTTTCTGAGAATTATTTTACATTCCCAAAAAGCCAGCCTGAGGAGCAGCCAAATGTGAGGAAGGCTATTTTAACAGTTGAATAATTATTCTGCAGACAATCATAAGTGTGCTAGAGGCACTAATGCAGGGAGATCTTGTAACATTCTCACCCCGCGAGAATTCACAAGTTTTTTGTTATTTTACTAATGTTTCTGAGAATTGATTTTCCGACTCCCACAAAGTTGGAAGGAGGAACTCACAATTCTGCAGGGTTGGAGGTTTCATGTATTCTTCTGTGGAAAGTCAGCAGTGTGCTAGAGGCACTACAAACTGAGCTGGAGGGACTACTAATGGGAAATCCACCTAATTGGGCCAATGGTGCCAAGCTCATTTCCTGGGTTGTGCTACAGCTATGAAGATCAAGATGCGCTCTTTTGAGTAGTTTCTGCCTGCTGTAAAGCTTTGGTGGACTTGTGGTACCTCAGTGAGAAGTTACAAATTTGTCTTTGTTTTGGTAATGTTTCTGGGAATAATCGTCTGACTGCCACAAATTTTGAAGGAGGAACTACCAAGATTGCAGGGAAATCTTACAATACTCATAATTTTTTCTGTGGAAATCCATAAGTGTGCTAGAGGCACTGAAAACTGATCTGGAGGCACTATTAATGGGAAATCCACAAATTGGGCCTACAGTAGCAAAATCCTTTCCTGGGCTGTGCTATAGCCATTATGTTGAAAATGTGCGTTTCTGAGTATTTTCTTCCAGCTGTAAATCTTTGGTGACCTTGTGGTACCCCAATGAGAATTTCTAAATTTTTTCTTATTCTGGTAATGGGTCTGAGAATCATGTTCCATTCCCAAAAATCCAGCCCAATGAACAGCAAAGTTTCAGGGAGGATCTTTTAACATTTCACCAATTTTTCTGTGGAAACTCATAAGTGTGCCAGCGGCACTAGTGCAGGGAGACCTTGAAACATTCTCACCCCAGTGAGAATGTACAAACTTTTGCTTATTTTACTAATGTTCCTAAGAATTAATTTTCTGACTCCCACAAAGTTGGGAAGAGGAACTTCAAAATTTGCAGGGAGATCTTGGAACATTTCATAAATTCTTCTGTGGAAAGTCAGAGCCGTGCTAGGCGGACCAAATTCTCACAGGGGTGCCACAAGGCTACCTAAGTTTTACAGCAGCCAGAAACCACTCAAAATATACACATCTTGAGCTTCATGGCTGTAGCAGCCAATTGATTAAATATTACAAGACCTCCCTGTGAATTTTTTATTTCCTCCTTTGAAGCTTGTGGGAGTTGGAAACTTGATTCTCAGACACATTACCACAATGAGGAAAAAATTGTAAATTCTCACTGGGGTACCACAAGCCCACCAAAGTTTTACACTGGCCAAAAATACTCAAAAGAGCACATCTTGAGCTTCATGGCTGTAGCACAACCCATGCAAAAATTTTGCGACCATAGGGCCAATTAGGTGGATTTCCCATTAATGGTGCCTACAGCTCAGTTTTTATTGGCTCTGGAAAACTTCTGAATTTCCGCAGAAGAACTTATCAAATGTTCCAAGATCTCCTTGCAAATGTTTCAATTCCTCATCTTGTCTTTGTGGGAGTTGGAAAATGAATTCTCAGAAACATTAGGGGGTATCAAATATGACCAAATCCACGATTATCTAATCAACGGGTTTCACAAAATCCACAATTATGAAACCAGTGGATAAAAATTCCAAATAATGCCATGATTTGCACTACACGTGTCAAGTATCAACAACAAAAACCCCAATATAATTACAAAAACCACAATCCTCCAAATTACAACTCAGGATCCAAACTTGCAATATACAACCCCAATACAATCAATAATCCTCCACGATTCAACCCCAACCAACAATAACTCGTTGCCAATACAACTCCACCCAGTCACAAACCCAAACTTGTTCTTCAGTTTTCCTCAAAATTTGGTAAGTGTAGTCAATTATAAACTTGCTTGCAGAAAAAAATTAATCAATCATTCCCTGATCCCAGAACAATGCCTATCAAAAAAACAAATAAATTCATCACCAGAAAAGGAAAAGTGATACCAAAGACGTCAGCAAGCAGGAAGAAACCCATCAAGAAGCAAGCACAACATGTCTCTGACGATGCTACAACCAGAAAAACTTCTTCTCACCTAAAGAAGGACGACTTCCTCATAATCATCGACTGGCTCAAAACCCAAAAGAATTACGATTTGTGCTTTGGAACTGGTAAGGCACCGGCGGTTGGAAGGCCAGCCAAAGGGAAGATTAACGGATTTGAGCTTATGGCAATCAATCTGAGAAATCAATCCCCTTCACAAACAAATCTAACGGCCAGGCAGATGAAAGATTGTTTTAACAGCTACAAGGACAAGTACAAGAAAATACATACCCAATCCCTCTCCACTGGCTTTGGACTCACCGATGAAGACCGATCGGCAGGAATTATCACCATTGACGAGAAGCTTGACAAAATGTGTCCACATTTCCATGCTATGCATCAGCTGATGGGTAAGAAACTGTTTGTGACGCCCTTGTACAAAGTTGATGCTCAAAACGGTGATGAGAGCTCTGACTCTTCTGGTCCCAAGGCCAAAAACTTGGACAAAAATGTTGATAAAGATGACTCAGATAATGTATCTGTGGATTACAATAACTCTAGGGCTCCAGTTGTAAGATCGATCAGTTTTTTCATTGTCTTTTTTGATAATTGCTAATATATTCAATATTCTTTATACATGATGAATTAGTCAGCAATCTTGGAACCTTTAGAAACAAATGAGAATAGGTCTGAAGGAGGCAGGGACGGTGAAGAGGTGTGTTTGAATGTCTTTTTATCACTTATGCCATTTCTTCTTCAAACGATTGACCTTGCCACTAAATAATTTTGGAAAGAGTTGGACCGGCCAGTGTTTGTGACAATCCGTCAGATGAAAATGAAGCAGCAATCCTGGTTTGTTATTGGATCAATTAATCACTGTTGTTTGATTGATTAGCTAAAGCCCCATTTCTTCCCATGTTTGACATTAGCAAGGAAAGGAAGCAAGTATTTGTCCTAGTGGAAAGTTTAAATCATCTAAGCGCTATCGAAGGGCTGTGGATTCCCTCACTGCCGAAGAAAGGGCCCTTGACACAAGTGATTCAGAGGATTACTGTCCATCTGATGCTCGAGAAGATACTCAGTCACCCTGCAAGAAGAAGAAAAACAAATCATGCACCACTTTGACACCTAACAACACTGCATTGGATTCTCCTGCAAATTCAAATAAACCGTTGCCAACTCAAACACCCAAGGAAAAGCGAAGGGCATCCAACAGTGCCAATATCAATCCTAAGAGCCTATCAACCTCAGGGCCCAACACCCCCAATCCTTTTTCTCAATATGAAGAGTATGCGTTGAAGAGGGATGAAGGCCAGTTGGAGATGTAATCCTTGTTCCAATTTTATTTAACTGACATGCTTCTTGAACTTATTCTTTATTAGGAAAGTCACAAGTGGCTCGAGACACCCTCAGTTTTGAGATGTTGAAGTTTGAACGACAGGTCAACAACGATAATAAGGGGTTCAAGTTGGAGGAAAAGAAATTCAACCACTCAATTGAACTTGAGGAGAAGAAGTGGGATAATGGAATTAAATTAGAGGAAAAGAAGTGGGAACATGGAATAAAATTATATGAGAGGAAATTATACTGGGAAAGGGAGGAGAAGGGTAAGGACCGAAGGTTTGAGATGGCCAAGATGGAACGTTTGGCTTGTCAGGAGCACATCGGTAAGTATTGGAATATAAGCTTAAGTGACAGTCGAGATTGATACTGTCAGTCAGGGAGGCTTGGGCTTGGTGGGGCAAGGGAGGGGCAGACCTTCAGTGACAGTTGAGATTGATACTGTCAGTCAGGGAGGCTTGGGCTTGGTGGGGCAAGGGAGGGGCAGACCTGGGATAAAGGAGCAGAAACAAGATGATATTTCATGAGCAAGGAGAGAAAGAAGAAAGATTGGAGAAGAAGAACGAGAGAAATAGAGGAGAAGATAAAGACCTTAAGTGACAGTCGAGATTGATACTGTCATTCAGGGAGGCTTGGGCTTGGTGGGGCAAGGGAGGGGCAGACCTGGGATAAAGGAGCAGAAACAAGATGAAGAAGAAGGAAAAAGAAGAAGAGAACAACGGTTAAAATAGAGGGCAAGGAAATACAACAGGTGTCACAGGAAACATGTCACGAGCTAGCATTCAGATTTCTCATTATTCCCACAGTAAGAAGTATGACCTGGTGACTCAGTGTGTGGCTCATGGGAAGAGTACAGAAGAGATTGAACGCTTGGCAAATTTATTCAAATAGTCCACCTTTTTTGGCTTTGTTCACACCCAACAAATCATTTGAAACATTGCATGTTACACATTAGAAAGAAAATAAAAAAAAAGCAAACTATCAATTATATTTCAAAGAGTTATCTAAAATAGCATCCATATCTCTAATAGTCCAGTTGCTTTTATTTGGATGAATTAATATAGTGACCATCTCTAATAAGCTGAATGGCTTTTTGGGTTTTCTTGGGCAGCTGGCAAGATAACCCCATTTGTGTATGTGAAGAGTTGGGAGCAGTTTTTGAGTTAAGAGTCAGGTGAGAATAAGCAGTGGCTTTCCATGCACACTCAACTATACCATCAAATCCTGCAAAGTTGATGCCACAAGAATTGTCTGGAAAGACAAATTCACCTCCAGTGACTTGAAGATTATTCTTGACTAGGTTCCCAGTGTTTTTCTCAATGGGAATCCATAGGACAAAGCTGAAGGGTGAAGAATTGGTGTCTTGGTGTGGCGTGTTTGCAAACTGGCCAAGGGTAAACGACAGGTGTGAGGTGAATCCTTTGCGGTGGGCTGAATATTGGGGAGCTAGTCCAGGGGCTTTGAGTCAAATGTGTTGTTTCTGGACCTCACGGAATAGGGGTTTGGATACAGATTGGAAGCACCGGCCAAGAAACTTATCTATTTTTGGAACATCCTTTTGAAGTGCTTCATAACCGTGTCAATCTGTAGCAACTTTGGAAGAAATGCCAGTTATACCGATTTGGGATTGTGCCTCGTAACCTTTTTGCCATCCCAGACTGTACATTTCATCTGAGTATGCTGGTCCGTTGGATTGATTGGAATTTTGGAATTTGGCCTGCTGGATGAGATGTTGGCTGAGATTTTGGTATTGTTCTTTGAGTTTTGCATCCATGGTTGAGAATGGTCGGAACTTTACCACAGCAATAATGTTCTTATGAGCTCCATCGGCCCAGCAGATAAAGGACTTGTTGAAGAATCGGATGTTGGCATTTGGATTGGGGTTTGAGATGTGGACTGGAATATGGGACTGGCCAGCAAAATGTACATTGGCCCTCTGACGGCGAAGAATTTGAGTGGCGGCTTTGTACTTTTTCCGCTTCCTTTGATTTTTACTGAGGTGTGATTGCGGAGCCAGACAAGACCCTTCTGCTTCATTGAATCCTTTGCTGCCACGTATATCTTGTTCTCGATAGTGATCACATCGGCAATAGATTTGACAAATTACGCAAGACTTTGATTCTATCTGACACATGTTAGGAGGCACGTGGGTATTTGGATTGGAGTGTTGCTTGCAAGTAGGTGGGCAAGGAGGACAGCTGACTTTGACTTTCTTCAAGGATAAATTGGATGATTCTGAATGGTGGTCACTGCTTTCATTGTTGGTAGAGCCAGCGTCTGAGAAGGGGCTGTCAGAATCCAAATTGTACGTCAAAACGGAAGGTGACGGCGGGTCCTGGTGGCAAGAATCATCCCCTCCTTGCTCTTCACTAATGTGCTGTGAATGTTCTAGATCAAGAGGAATAGCACATTGCCAATGGATGTTACAGTTCGTACTTGATCTTTGAACAAACAGCGGCACATCAGCTTGGATTGGGGAGGGGGTGGGCAAGCGTGGTGACGGCGGGTCTTGGTGGCGAGAATCATCCCCTCCTTGCTCCTCACTAATGTGCTGTGACTGTTCTAGATCAAGAGGAATAGCACATCGCCAATGGATGTTACAGTTTGTACCTGATCTTTGAACAGTCAGCGGCACATCAGCTTGGATTGGGGAGGGGGTGGGCTGTGGTTCTTTGAGTCCAATGGTTTTCTGTTGAGGTTGTTCCAGTCCCACTGTGAGCTCCTCCGTCACTGATTCCAGTTGTGTAACTTCCACGCTGTTTGATCCAAAAAGAAAAAAAAAAAAAAAAACAAGAAAGAATAAATCAGCAATACACAGGTGGCTCAGTCGGAAGAGAGGAATAAAGCGGTTACCCAAGCTCTGTATTCCTTATTTTTCCCTCTTGAGTTCTTTTTGCAGCCCCACTTACAAAGGGACTGACTGAGACATTGTTCACGAATGCGGTCATAGTTAGAGTCAGATTGGTTTTAGATGGATTAAGTGATCAGTGATCCTCAGCAGCCGTCCTTGGCGATGTGATCCTCAGCGGCGTTGCTTGTTGGTAGTTCTCCTCAACAGTGTCGCGCGGAGATGTGAACCTCAGCAGCTGGTAGTGCTCCTCAGCAGCGTCGCTCGGCGATGTGAAGCTCAGCTGCAGTGCAGTCGGTGGTAGTTCTCCTCAGCAGGGTTGCTCGGCGATGTGAAGCCCAGCAGGATTCCAGTAGTTGGTAGTTCTCCTCAGCAGCGTCCTTCGGCGGTGTGAAGGGCAGCAGCAGTCCAGTGTTTGGTAGCTCAGCAGCGTCGCTTGGGGATGTAAAGATCAGCTGGTGGTAGTCCTCCTTTTTAGTGAAGCTCGGCGATGTGAAAGTAGTTGGTAGACCTACTAAGCAGCGTCGCTCGGCAATGTCAAGCTCAGCAGCTGGCCGTTCTCCTTGGTTGTTCTCCTCAGCAGTGTCCCTCGGCGGTGTGAAGCAAAGCAGCAGTCAGGTGTTAGGTAGCTCAGCGGCGTCGCTCAGGGATGTAAAGATCAGCTGGTGGTAGTTATCCTTGATAGTGAAGCTCGGCGATGCTCAGCAGCGTCCCTCGGCGGTGTGAAGCACAGCAGCAGTCAGGTGTTAGGTAGCTCAGCGGCGTCGCTCAGGGATGTAAAGCTCAGCTGGTGGTAGTTATTATCAATAGTGAAGCTTGGCAATGTGAAAGTAGTTGGTAGACCTACTCAGCAGCGTCGCTTGGCGATGTCAAGCTCAGCAGCTGGTCGTTCTCCTTGGTCGTTCTCCTCAGCAGCGTCCCTCGGCGGTGTGAAGGGAAGCAGCAGTCCAGTGTTTGGTAGCTCAGCAGCGTCGCTTGGGGATGTAAAGCTCAGCTGGTGGTAGTCCTCCTTGTTAGTGAAGCTCGGCGATGTGAAGATCCGCAGTGTCGCTTGGCAATGTGATCCTCAGCAGAAGCGTTGCTCGCCTTCGTAGTTATCCTGAGCAGCAGTCCTCGGCGATGTTATGTTCAGAAGCAGCCTAGTTAGAATCTGAGGAGAGGAGAGCAAACGATATAAAATTAGCAGAATGATTCAATGATTGGATAATGGAAGAGTTGCAGACAACCTTTGGCAGGTCCAAATCGGCCTGCCAAACCGTCTGAGCTGTTTCAGCCATCTCCTGTGGCTTGGCCCAAATGAAACTACAACGAAGTGGCTTGGCCTGATCCAATTGAATTGGGCCGTTGTTTAATTGTTCCTGAGCATCTGTTGTTGCAAAGAACTTTGGCAACCGTCCTGCCAAAGATATTCTTTCAAGGAGGGAAAAATCAAAAAGTCAGCATGGCATCAGCCAAAGACAGTCAAGATAATAAAAAAAATAGTGATCACGCTCACCTTTGTGGAAGGGATTGATAAACAGCATGTATGTCAGCAAATTATCTGAGCACCAAAGAGGAGGGATGATGGGTTAATTGGCTTAACTTTTTCAGCCACAAAGCACATGAGCAAGCCAAGTTTTTCCTGATGATTGTTTAATGAATAAACAGCATGAAATGTAAAAAGATGAATTGAAAAATCAGAGGAAATGTTACCATGACAGTGTATTGTGCACAATTGCAACATTGACACAAATTGAGCTAGTGGAAGAAGCATTTTTTTTGTACCAGTAGGTGGTTTTGTCCTGTAGAGATGTGCTTACTTAGGCAAGAAAACATATTTTGATCCAACATATAAGTGTAAAAACTTTATTGATTTTATTGGCATTCAAGATGAGAAGAGAACAAATATCTGTAATGAAGCAGAGAAATCAAGAAAAATTGGCACTGCAAGGAAACCAAATCAAAAGCAAGAGTCAGAAAGCTGAAAGTGTATTGTTGTGCAAGTGAATGTTGAATTATTCACCTTAGTTGAAGAGTGCACTTAGTTGAAGAGTGCAAGTGTTATGGGGCGTAAAAGTCCACGTAATCCATTGTTACTAGATTCAACATTTTCCAACAAGGGCAGGGCTGCTTCTGGTTCCTCCTCATTGTAAAGTTCATGCCACTGATCCTTGAGGTTGGCTAGAAGATTATGCAGAACAATGCAGGTGATGATCCACTTGACCGTTGCCTTCATCTCACGAGGGTTCCTGATTTGTGATTGAATTTCTTGCAAACTGGCAAATCGTCCCTTTAGAATACCAATGGCATGTTCAATTCGTACTCTTGATTGGGCTAGATGGTAATTGAAATCCACATTCTCAGGTATAAGCAAATCAGAACCTTTGTAGGCTGGAACAGTATGTTGATCACTTGAATAAGCAGAGTCGGCCAGGAGGAATTGGTGTTGGTCAAAGAATCGTTCTGGATTTTGATCAAGCTTCATATTAGAGAAGACATAACAATTGTGACAGGATCCTGGGTAGCCTGCAAGGTACGATATGAACTTTTTGTTTATTTCAAAAACAAGAGTGACCAAAATAGAGTAACTGTTTTGAAAGCAAACAACACATCAGCTCAGAATTGGTAAAATAGTGGAACCAATGCAAACAATCCAACCGTTTTTTTCAATCCCAGTAGTGGTTACCGTCCACCGGAGGCTTTTGAGTCAGTGGAATGGTTGTTCCATCAACAAAGCCAACACATCCAGGGAAGCCTTCATCTTGCATGACCTGAGATGATTCCATACGTTCTTCTTGAGTCGGCCATGATACCAAGTGCGAGCGCATTTGATAAAGAATCTTGATCACCCAACATGTGTAAAGGTTGATTGTTCCATAGCCAACTTGGAAGAGATTCTTGAGTCTGAAAACCGCAGCACCGTTTCCGTTTGATCCAAGACGGCACATAGCAATAGAGAGTTGGACTGATGGGTCTCGTTGAGGATTCTGAGAGGAGTTGTGAAAGATTGGATTTGACTCAATCAGTTGATGAAGATTGAGGAAACATGGGAACGACATTCGAAAAAGCTGGAGGAAGCATGATTGAGGAAGTTCTTGAATGATTGAAAGGTCATATCAAGGGTGGAATTGTGTAGTGGTGCCTCTGGCATTGAGGTATTGTTTCTGGAGTTTTGATCGACAATAACGGTAGAAATCTTCAAGACCTGAGTCTTTGTTATCTGAGTCAAAAATCAATACTGTTGCAGCAGAGTTGGCCGCTTGAAATAGTTGCTTGTGTTGAGAGGGTGCTTGTCGCATGATTGGTTGAGGTGAGGTGTGATGTTTGCTTGGTGTGACAAGAGGAAATGGATTGAACGGTGCAGCATGAGCTGATGAGAGATGTAATTTAATTGTGTTATTTTGGAAATGAAGGATTTGGATGGAAAACCAGGGTTTTTCATTTTCAAAATCCGTTCGGTTTTTAGCTACCCCTTTTTGAAAACCCGTTGATTAGAAATCATGGATTTGGCAATTTCTAATCAACGGGTTTTAATGGTGGATTTCGTCATATTTGATACCCCCTATTAGTAAAATAAGGAAAAATTTGCAAATTGTCACTGGGTACCCAAAAGGCTAACAATGCTTTAGAGAGGGAAGAAACTAATCAAAAGAGCACATCTTGAGCTTCTGGGCTATAGCGCAACCTAGGAAAGAAGCTTTCTACCTAGGACAAATTTGGGGATTTCTGATTAATAGTGCCTCCAGCTCAGTTTTTAGTGCCTCTAGCACACTTCTGACTCTCCATAAAAGGATTTATGAAATGTTCCAAGATCTTCCCGCGAATTTTTGTGTTCCTTCTTCAAAGTTTGTGGGATTCAGAAAATTAATTTTCAGAAACATTAGTAAAATCAGCAAAACTTTGTAAATCCCCACTGGGGTACTGCTCTATATCGCAATACGCTCACGCCAAAGGATGACGCAAACAACTCCTCACCCGGATGTCTAGCAACTTCAACATCAATGGTAAGTAAAATTAGAATATTGGTATCATTTATTATTGAATTTTGACGTATTTAGTCACTTATTCAATCAGTACAACTATTCAATTTCATATTCAATTTCATATTCAATTTCAATTCCACTCAAAGAAAACTCAGAACCTCAAGTCCCGCTTCCGGTTGTCCTTTCTTTAGTCAATCAAAAATTATCAAAACTAAAGAAAGGAAAACGGTTCCTTGCTATCTCTCTGACTCAAACTCGTTGTCGTGCCGTTTCTCACTCCACTCCGACAACTACTGAATCTCATCAGATTCCTTATCAGTTTATCTTCATCTCAGTTGGGCATTATTAACACCCGACAAATTATTAATTCTTCAGGTCCTTGTCAAAGATCCCTCCAAAAATTATATTTATTAATATTTTGAGTTTTTTTCATTGACTTTTTGCCTTGCTAGATGATGGAGCTTGGGCTTGGATGGGGCAGGGGATGGGCAGACCTTAGTTGACAGCCAATGTCGCTGCTGTCAGTAAGGGAGCTTGGGCTTGGATGGGGCAGGGGATGGGCAGACCTAGGATGTTGAGAGGCAGAAACAGGATGTCTTTTTCATGTGAGCTATGAGAGAATGAATGAAGATTGGACTACAAATAATGAGAGATGAGAGACAGAATAATAAGGGAAAAACCTTAGTTGACAGCCAATGTTGCTGCTGTCAGTAAGGGATCTTGGGCTTGGATGGGGCAGGGGATGGGCAGACCTAGGATGTTGAGAGGCAGAAACAGGATGAAGAAAAAAGAGTACAAGAGAAGATGAAAATACAACTGATATAGTAGAGAAACAGGAACAGGTTTCATGCGTGACATGTCACAAACTATCAATATTCTCATTATTCCCACATACCCCCTCAATCTTCATTTCATTGATAAATTCTGCTGAGGATCCTAGTGGTCTTGTTGAGTGCTTGGCGGTTTTACTTCCAGTGAGATTCTTGGTCAAGAGGTTGGTTTGAATGTTGAAGGGATGTACTTGAGATCAATACGTTTACATATGATATGGTCCCGAATAAAGTGATAACAAAAATTCATGTGTCGGGTGCCGTGGTGATAAATTGGGTTTTTAGCTATTTGCATCGAGCTTTGGTTGTCCATGTATAATGTGAGACTCGGTTGAACTGGCGTGATTTCTTCCAGTACGTTTGCGGCCCAGAGGTGATCTTGACTGCATTCAGTGAGGGCAATGTATTCCCCTTCCGCAGAGGAGAGAGCGACAACGTCTTGTTTGTGACTCCGCCACCCGATCGTTCTGTGATAATAAATGACTGGGCCAGAGTAGGAATTCCATGTCTTTGACCCGTTCCAGTTGGAGTCGGAATATCCTACGAGCTCATGAGAGTCATGCTTGAGATTGTTTTGGCCTAAGGTTAGAATTTTAGATGTGGTGTGGCACAGGTATTGTAGAGAGTGGCGGGCAGCTTGATAGTGAGAGGTCTTGGGCTGTTTGAGGAACTGAGATAGAAAACTGACTGCAAAAGCAAGATAGGGACGGGTGCATTGGACTATGTATTGGAGTAGTCCAACCACCCTGCAATAGTTAAATGGAGGATTTTCAGGAGTTTCTGATGGAGTGAACTTGAGGGTTGAGTAGTTGTTTGGAAGCGGGATGGCAGTATCACAGTCGTTGTCTACCTGAAATTCAGTAAGGATCGAGTTAATGTATTTGTCTTGAATGAGCTTGATCAAGCCGTTACCCTGGATAATTCGGATTCCTAGAGCGTATCTTGCTAGACCAAGGTCCTCCATGTTGAAGAACTTGTTAATTTTGTTCTTTAACTTGGATGTCCAGGTGCCTCCAAAGAGTAGGTCATTGACGTGGGAATAAAAGAACATTGGTCTTGATGAATTGATTGAGTAGTACAGGCAGGGGTCGGAGTGGCAAGGAGTTAGGCCAATTTCTTTTAGCGCAGAGGTGAGGGCGTGATGCCAACATCTAGGGCTCTGCTTTAGACCGTATAGTTACTTGTTGAGTTTGAGCACTGTCCCTTGAGTTTCCTCAAGGCCTTGAGGAATCTTGATATAGAGATCCTCCTCCGGCTTGCCGTTGAGGAATGCACATTTGACGTCCATCTGGTGGTATGCAAGCCAGCTTTCAGATGCCTGCAGGGGTGTGCAAGCCAGCTTTCAGATGCCTGCGCAAGCCAGCTTTCAGATGCCTGCGCAAGCCAGCTTTCAGATGCCTGCAGCAGTATGCAAGCCAGCTTTCAGATGCCTGCAGGGGTGTGCAAGCCAGCTTTCAGATGCCTGCAGGGGTGTGCAAGCCAGCTTTCAGATGGCTGCAGGGGTATGCAAGCCAGCTTTCAGATGCCTGCAACGGTATGCAAGCCAGCTTTCAGATGCATGCAGAGGTATGCAAGCCAGCTTTCAGATGCCTGCAGAGGTAGGCAAGCCAGCTTTCAGAGGCCTGCAGCGGTATGCAAGCCAGCTTTCAGATGACTGCAGAGGTGTGCAAGCCAGCTTTCAGATGCCTGCAGAGGTATGCAAGCCAGCTTTCAGAGGCCTGCAGCGGTATGCAAGCCAGCTTTCAGATGCCTGCAGGGGTGTGCAAGCCAGCTTTCAGATGGCTGCAGGGGTATGCAAGCCAGCTTTCAGATGCCTGCAGAGGTATGCAAGCCAGCTTTCAGAGGCCTGCAGCGGTATGCAAGCCAGCTTTCAGATGCCTGCAGGGGTGTGCAAGCCGGCTTTCAGCTGCTGCAGGGGTGTGCAAGCCAGCTTTCAGATACCTGCAAGAGCTTGCATATGCATCCACCGGATGGAAAGCCAGCTTGCATATGCCTGTAAGGGCTGGACAGCCACCTTGCATATGCCTGTAAGGGATGGAAAGCATGCTTGCATCCCAGATTTCACAAGTTAGCTTTCAACCTTCTATGTGCTTCAGCTCTCACCTCCGTCTCACCATCTAACATCTCATTTGGCAGCTTGCTCCCATATTCCGAGTGGAACCCCGCCGTACTACCCAGTATTCATCTGCACAATGCCGTTGAGATTTCCGCATAGCAAGAAAGAATTCAACGACAGCAATACTACCCGGTCACTCCGGCCACGTCCTCCAAAGGAACATGCACCGGCTAAGGCTTCCAAAGCCGCACCCGCCCCGAGACCTTTGGCGTCGTCGAAGACTTGGTTTACCCGTCCCTCCATCTCAAAAGCTAGGCCATCTCCCCAACCTGAGCAACCCAAACGGCCTGCTTGCTCCGCCTCTACGCTGCCACATTTGGAATTAAACCCTGAGCCCAATCCACCACCTCCCGTACCCGAAAGACCGCAACCCGTTGATCGATCAGTATCTACGCCGGCTACTCGTCTTGGAAGGAGTGGATCAGCCACCCCCCTCAATGATGCGAACCACGCCATTCGACTTCGAAGTCAATGCCCGGAATCACCTTTATTCCAACCTGGGCCGCACAACCTGGCTTGTTGTCGGTCTGATGCGCTACTGCCCCGCAGTTGTTCCCAATCTTGATCCCGTGGCGGATCTGGACAGAGTGTGTCTTGTCAACCACTCAGCTTTCCGCAAGCCTATCCCAACTACTCGCAAGATCCAGGTTCCCCGGAGGTCGAAGAGCTGGCCGAGCAGCACCAAGTCCACCATGCTTGTTGCAAAACCAGTAAGTGCGTGCCATCACCTTTCAGTCAACATTTTGCTGAGACGCTGTTTCTCCTTTCTGGAATTAGATCCACCGCCTGCTGAGCCAACTATCACCGAGGAGGCTAACTCTTTTGGGTCTCGCTTTTCAACGGGGGTGCCCACGGACCTGGTCGAGCTACAGGCGGCACTGTGCTTGTTGGCATCTGTGAGAAATCAAAGTTAGCCAAAACTAACTTAGCTGCGAGAATAGGTAAGCCTATACGCAGTCCAGAACCACGTGTTCACAGAGCTGATGACTTAATCATCATGCTTCCCAGATTTAGGCAGATCGGTTACAAACCAGAATCTCGCTCCAAGACAGGCGTTACAAACGACCCCAGACCTCAGATCCAGGATCACTGACAACGACTATTACAATAGTAAGTTGGAAGTTTTCTCCCAGAACAGACAGACAGAAAGAAAAAAGAAAGCTAATCAGTGTTTTACCACTGTGCAGAAAAGACCATAAACGAACAGAACCATTGAGGTTAAAAACCCACAAACGGGTTACTGTTTCGTAAGTCATAGCTTAAAGATCAAAGAACAATAAAAAGAAAGACAAGACAGCAAAACTGAGATATTTCTTTCTTTTTGTTCATGTCATACGATAATACTCAGAGAACTCGATAATCCCTTTTATTCCACTACATCACCGCTCATTCTTCTCTATCCATCCATCTTCACTCAACTGTTATCCTACAATTTCTCTTCTCAGTCTTGGTTCTCTACTCTCAGCTTACATCATTAGAAAAGGGTATTATCCGGAGTTGCTTTCAGGTATACACAGATCATTTATCATCGTATCATATTTTGTGAATAAGAGACTTACAACATGAAATAAAACTTTCCGTTGTTCCGATTCTAACAAATAGGTCCAAAGAATAATCCAGGAACCCCTGAAGCCAAAAACAACACAATCGCAGACATCGGGGTTTTTTCGTTAATTTTAGTCCAATTCTGGAGAACACAAATAGTAGTAATTACCGTTTGGGTACGTTGGAAGAATGCCGTAAATGATGTCAAATCCATGTAGGGAGCAAGTTGAACCGGGACCGAGTCCGATGTAGTTCTAGCAGCAGCGATGATGAGTGCGGTACAAGTAATGTTGGCCATCGAATACTTTGATGGAGCAGACACTGTGCGCAACGCGTCAGCCACACGCATGAATAAGGACTCAGGGAAAGACAAATCTGTGATGGCATTGCCCTCAAGCAGGAGTAGTTCTTTAAACCGTTCTTGATTGATAACCGACGAATCATTCAAGTAATTGCATGTAGTTTCAAAGATTGTAGGAACTGGTTCACAACCAGATTAGCATTATGATTCAAGCCTTTTTGAGAATGAGAAAACTTACAATGCCTTTCAACTAGGTTGACCCAATCAGAGACGGTGAGTCCTTGGCCAGAAAACCGTAGAGTGCCGGCCTCATACACCGGGGACGTGCTCAGTGGGCATGAAAGAATAGTGGAAACATCTTGCAGCATTCTGGCAGCCCTGGGTTGGCTCATTTGCTGGGTGAAATCTAGAGTGGAAATAGAGGCTTGTTCTGTGAAGATCGACCGCTCAGCTGTGGGCGGGAGGCGTTTTTTCTTGGGGTTGCGCTCATCAGCACTTTTGCTGGGGTGTTTCAATGTTGTTTGGGTATTCGCGGCGTGAGACTTGTCTACTTTCCTGGCCGCGGGTACATTCTCCAAAGGAAGGATGTTCGTGTCTCTAGGAGTTAAAACATTTGGCTTGACATCGGTTAATTTGTTTGGTTGGATCGAAGTGACTCGAGCTTGGGGGTTCGAGCGCAAAGCGGATATATCAATTTTAATAGACTTGCACGAACAAAAAAAAATTGAAGGGACTTACACGGCAAAAGCCGAAGCATATCATTTGCTATCTTCCTCGTCTCGCCAGCAGTCCCGCTGGATGCCAACAAGCACAGTGCCGCCTGTAGCTCGACCAGGTCCGTGGGCACCCCGGTTGAAAAGCGAGACCCAAAAGAGTTAGCCTCCTTGGTGGTAGTTGGCTCAGCAGGCGGTGGATCTAATTCCAGAAAGGAGAAACAGCGTCTCAGCAAAATGTTGACTGAAAGGTGATGGCACGCACTTACTGGTTTTGCAACAAGCATGGTGGACTTGGTGCTGCTCGGCCAGCTCTTCGACCTCCGGGGAACCTGGATCTTGCGAGTAGTTGGGATAGGCTTGCGGAAAGCTGAGTGGTTGACAAGACACACTCTGTCCAGATCCGCCACGGGATCAAGATTGGGAACAACTGCAGGGCAGTAGCGCATCAGACGGACAACAAGCCAGGTTGTGCGGCCCAGGTTGGAATAAAGGTGATTCCGGGCATTGACTTCGAAGTCGAATGGCGTGGTTCGCATCATTGAGGGGGGTGGCTGATCGACTCCTTCCATGACGAGTAGCCGGCGTAGATACTGATTGATCAACGGGTTGCGGTCTTTCGGGTACGGGAGGTGGTGGATTGGGCTCAGGGTTTAATTCCAAATGTGGCAGCGTAGAGGCGGAGCAAGCAGGCCGTTTGGGTTGCTCAGGTTGGGGAGATGGCCTAGCTTTTGAGATGGAGGGACGGGTAAACCAAGTCTTTGACGACGCCAAAGGTCTCAGGGAGGGTGCGGCTTTGGAAGCCTTAGCCGGTGCATGTTCCTTTGGAGGACGTGGCCGGAGTGACCGGGTAGTATTGCTGTTGTTGAATTCTTTCTTGCTACGCGGAAATCTCAACGGCATTGTGCAGATGAATACTGGGTAGTACGGCGGGGTTCCACTTGGAATATGGGAGCAAGCTGCCAAATGAGATGTTAGATGGTGAGACGGAGGTGAGAGCTGAAGCACATAGAAGGTTGAAAGCTAACTTGTGAAATCTGGGATGCAAGCATGCTTTCCATCCCTTACAGGCATATGCAAGGTGGCTGTCCAGCCCTTACGGTGTGGTGATCCATTCCACATCATTACTATAATTTCCAAGACTATTTACCACCAATAAATCACATTCACTTACAAATAAATACTCATAAATCCCAAACCTTACATATATTCACTGTTATCATTTCATAATCAGATTCTACACCCCATTTTAACCCTAGTCACCCACTACAACTACCCCCAAATTCCTCATAGTTCAAGAGTTACAGGCAAACTCAGAATAATACAAGCAAATTATAGTATAAAGCAAGGTATAGAATACAATAAGTACATATTATAATTAGATATATTTTCACAACCAAAATACATAATAAATATTACAAATTATATACTACATAACATATTACATCATATACATAAACTCTACCTTTCCACTACTCATCTGTCACTGTCATGACCATTTCATATGTGTCACTGTCTATTCTACTTCATCTGTCATATTTTCCTTTCCCACCAGCTACATGTCATAGCCTGGTTGTTTCCTTTCTCTAGCCTGATGGCTCATCTTCTCTCTCAGATATATAAGGACACCTGTTCCTCCCTCTTGTTCCCTTATGGACCCCCTGACTTACTATATGGACCCCCTGACTTACTAATGGACCCCATAGCTTACTAAATTACCCCCTACATATACCAACATTACAGATCCCATATAATTAGTATACATAACTTAGTAGAGTTACCATCACCCTTATAAAATATATAAATATAAATACCAGCTTAAACCTCAATATAAGAAGATTGCCCCCTCTCTTGCTTGCCCATCTTGACTCCAGAGATATACCAAACCCTTGCCCCACATTACAATTATATTACATATACTTTATACAACTCATCCCCCTTTTTTATCCATTCCTCTCACCTTATAGGTGTAGTAGCTAAGCTCATCAGTACTAGTCATCTAAGAATAAATAGAAATCAGCCACACCTTTATTTTTATTCTTAGTGTTACACTCATTCCCCCTCAGCATTGGTCAGGAAGGCAGCTTTACCCCAGCACCCTTGGTATAACTTACATTAATACTAGTGTAGTCATCCATCTCCCTTCCAAGCTCTATTCTGTCCCTTGAGTAGTTCCACAACGGGCATATGCAAGCTGGCTTTCCATCCGGTGGATGCATATGCAAGCTCTTGCAGGTATCTGAAAGCTGGCTTGCACACCCCTGCAGCAGCTGAAAGCCGGCTTGCACACCCCTGCAGGCATCTGAAAGCTGGCGTGCATACCGCTGCAGGCCTCTGAAAGCTGGCTTGCATACCTCTGCAGGCATCTGAAAGCTGGCTTGCACACCTCTGCAGTCATCTGAAAGCTGGCTTGCATACCGCTGCAGGCATCTGAAAGCTGGCTTGCATACCTCTGCAGGCATCTGAAAGCTGGCTTGCATACCCCTGCAGCCATCTGAAAGCTGGCTTGCACACCCCTGCAGGCATCTGAAAGCTGGCTTGCATACCGCTGCAGGCCTCTGAAAGCTGGCTTGCATACCTCTGCAGGCATCTGAAAGCTGGCTTGCACACCTCTGCAGTCATCTGAAAGCTGGCTTGCATACCGCTGCAGGCCTCTGAAAGCTGGCTTGCATACCTCTGCAGGCATCTGAAAGCTGGCTTGCATACCTCTGCATGCATCTGAAAGCTGGCTTGCATACCGTTGCAGGAATCTGAAAGCTGGCTTGCATACCCCTGCAGCCATCTGAAAGCTGGCTTGCACACCCCTGCAGGCATCTGAAAGCTGGCTTGCACACCCCTGCAGGCATCTGAAAGCTGGCTTGAATACTGCTGCAGGCATCTGAAAGCTGGCTTGCGCAGGCACCCGAAAGCTGGCTTGCACACCCCTGCAGGCATCTCAAAGCTGGCTTGCATACCACCAGATGGACGTCAAATGTGCATTCCTCAACGGCAAGCCGGAGGAGGATCTCTACATCAAGATTCCTCAAGGCCTTGAGGAAACTCAAGGGACAGTGCTCAAACTCAACAAGTAACTATACGGTCTAAAGCAGAGCCCTAGATGTTGGCATCACGCCCTCACCTCTGCGCTAAAAGAAATTGGCCTAACTCCTTGCCACTCCAACCCCTGCCTGTACTACTCAATCAATTCATCAAGACCAATGTTCCTTTATTCTCACGTCAATGACCTACTCTTTGGAGGCACCTGGACATCCAAGTTAAAGAAAAAAATTAACAAGTTCTTCAACATGGAGGACCTTGGTCTAGCAAGATACGCTCTAGGAATCCGAATTATCCAGGGTAACGGCTTGATCAAGCTCATTCAAGACAAATACATTAACTCGATCCTTACTGAATTTCAGGTAGACAACGACTGTGATACCGCCATCCCGCTTCCAAACAACTACTCAACCCTCAAGTTCACTCCATCAGAAACTCCTGAAAATCCTCCATTTAACTATTGCAGGGTGGTTGGACTACTCCAATACATAGTCCAATGCACCCGTCCCTATCTTGCTTTTGCAGTCAGTTTTCTATCTCAGTTCCTCAAACATCCCAAGACCTCTCACTATCAAGCTGCCCGCCACTCTCTACGATACCTGTGCCACACCACATCTAAAATTCTAACCTTAGGCCAAAACAATCTCAAGCATGACTCTCATGAGCTCGTAGGATATTCCGACTCCAACTGGAACGGGTCAAAGACATGGAATTCCTACTCTGGCTCAGTCATTTATTATCACGGAACGATCGGGTGGCGGAGTCACAAACAAGACGTTGTCGCTCTCTCCTCTGCGGAAGGGGAATACATTGCCCTCACTGAATGCAGTCAAGATCACCTCTGGGCCGCAAACGTACTGGAAGAAATCACGCCAGTTCAACCGAGTCTCACGTTATACACGGACAACCAAAGCTCGATGCAAATAGCTAAAAACCCAATTTATCACCACGGCACCCGACACATGAATTTTTGTTATCACTTTATTCGGGACCATATCATATGTAAACGTATTGATCTCAAGTACATCCCTTCAACAACCCTTCAAACCAACCTCTTGACCAAGAATCTCACTGGCAGTAAAACTGCCGAGCACTCAACAAGACCACTAGGATCCTCAGCAGAATTTATCAATGAAATGAAGATTGAGGGGGTATGTGGGAATAATGAGAATATTGATAGTTTGTGACATGTCACGCATGAAACCTGTTCCTGTTTCTCTACTATATCAGTTGTATTTTCATCTTCTCTTGTACTCTTTTTTCTTCATCCTGTTTCTGCCTCTCAACATCCTAGGTCTGCCCATCCCCTGCCCCATCCAAGCCCAAGATCCCTTACTGACAGCAGCAACATTGGCTGTCAACTAAGGTTAATATTTTTCCCTTATTATTCTGTCTCTCATCTCTCATTATTTGTAGTCCAATCTTCATTCATTCTCTCATAAGCTCACATGAAATACACATCCTGTTTCTGCCTCTCAACATCCTAGGTCTGCCCATCCCCTGCCCCATCCAAGCCCAAGCTCCCTTACTGACAGCAGCGACATTGGCTGTCAACTAAGGTCTGCCCATCCCCTGCCCCATCCAAACCCAAGCTCCCTTACTGACAGCAGCGACATTGGCTGTCAACTAAGGTCTGCCCATCCCCTGCCCCATCCAAACCCAAGCTCCCTTACTGACAGCAGCGACATTGGCTGTCAACTAAGGTCTGCCCTCCCCCTGCCCCATCCAAGCCCAAGCTCCATCATCTAGAGAGGCAAAAAGTCAATGAAAAAAACTCAAAATATTCATAAATGATACCAATATTCTAATTTTACTTACCATCGATGTTGAAGTTGCTAGACATCCGGGTGAGGAGTTGTTTCCGGCGTCCTTCGGCGTGAGCGTATTGCGATATAGAGCAGTGCAATCCAGATGGTTACACTGGGCTTCGGGCGTCGGGGTCGGGTGAAAAGAAATTCGGGGCGGGGGCAAATTCGGTGACCAAAAAAAGAAACCCCCCGGAATTCCGCAACCTTTACATTAGCTGTACTCGTATTAAATATCCACATGAATATTCCTACAGAGATGGAACAAGATCAAACCAACAGTCGTGTCGAGGAGCTGTTCCGACTCTTTAAGTTCGAAAGGGTCATCAACGAAGGTACGCCAGCTCATTACTATTTCCAGCCAAAGCCCATATGACTTTCTCTGTAGCTGACGAGAGCTACTTTTGTACCAAGATCCAAGCCATCATACGATTAACTTATTGGGTACGATCGAGCTTGAAAAAGATGCAGAAATCACCCGCGAGGCGGGTGAAGAGGCTGAAGTCCCGTTGTCAAAGACGGCAAAGAAGGCAATTATGATCATCAATAAGACCCACTTCTCCAACCAGCTGGAAGTTTTCGAAAACATTAACTCAAAAGATCAGATCCAAAAAATTAAGTGCATCGGACAGAATGATGTGTATCTCTGGTCACTGGCCTGGTTCAATCCACACCGAAAGTTGATCGAGAACTCACCAGATATCAAGGTCTCAATGATCTTCCCGGCCACGGAAGTCGTGTGAGTGTTTCTTAACTTTCACATCCTTCGTGGATTCAGAGAGATTGGCCTTATCCTTTGTTGAACTCTATTTATGTAGCACATCCGAAAGTACTCGAAGCAGATTAACAAGATGATCAGAGAGAGCCCAGAATTATACCAACGAGTCGTCTCACCTTACATCAAAAGCATCCCGCCAACTCGTCTATCATGGTTTGTTTGAAATCATGCTTTGGTGAAGGAAAACCGAGAATGCTGACTCACATGCCATGTTTTGTTTAATCATCACAGGTTGTATAATATCCTCGATCATATCACCGAATCTGATAAAATTGTTTACGAAGATCCATCAGAAACCGATGGGTTTATTATCATCCCCGACTTGTGAGCACTTGTTTTTTTCCCTCAGGTACAATGAAGCAAGGAAATGGGCTACATTTCTTGAAACAATAACTAAAAGACTGAGCAATCATCTGTTGTTGTTGTTGTTTTTGGATAATTTTTTCATAAATGAACACGAAATGGAACAGAAAATGGGACCAGACCACACTCTCCTCGTTGTACTTGTTGTGCATCGTGAGAAACCGACAGATTTATAGTCTGCGTGACTTGTGTCCAAGTCATCTAGGAATGTTGAAGGCCATCCGGTCCAAAGCCTCGGAATCGATCGAGAAGAAGTTCAATGTACCCCAACGAGAATTAAGAATGTTCGTGCATTACCAACCTAGTTATTATCATTTCCATGTGCACATCGTAAGAATCACTCTTCCTTCATCTTCATCTTCCCTGCCCAATTGATACGGTCCTATTATTGACGAATTTGTCCGATCTCCTCGTGTTCTTCGACTTACATCTTGGACATCAACGCAAAGACCCATGTCAACCATCTAGGCTTTCAAGGAATCACAGTTGGTCAGGCGCATTTATTAGACGAGATCATCGATAATTTGGAGCTCGAACTCTCTCAACAAAGCCAGCAGACCCTTGGTCCCGCTCATTTTAACACCAACAGTTCTCCCTCTTTCTATCAATCTAAAACGTTGACTTTTGCCCTGGGCTCTGATCATCCTTTGTTCGACGGTTTATGGTCCTGTCAAGAAATTTGAAACAAGCAGATCACAATCGCACTTACACCTTGCTTATCTACTTGCGTTGATTCTGCTGGATTATCATTTATTGCTCCTATTGTTTTGTGCTGTTCAAATATTTATCAAGATTGGTAGGTACGTATTCTGACGGTTTTTGTTCTCACGGAATTTGGTTCTATCTTGGGGGCCCAGGTGTCCTTATGTTACAGTTCATGGCCTACTTTTTTTGATTGACTGACAGCGTCTCTGTTGATTGTCTTTCTGGTCATTCCAATTCCCCACATCAGATACCCATGATAGCAATGAAGTCACAAGCTCTTGGGGGTTCTTAGTTGTGTGCTTACATTCAATTTATTCCCATGCAGAGTATGCATCCACACAACAGGTGTTTCTCATTTCTCCACATGCTATCATACATGCTACATGTGTATGTAGCTGAACTACCCCCCAGGGCATTTCGCTCCAAGGCAGTTAATCTCTTCGTTTACGTCGCATTCAGCCGGCCGGATAATGCGGCATGGCCAAGAACTTGGCATACTAAAAATACATTGCAGTTATGCTTACATTTGGGTGTGACTTGCATGGTGTATATTAAGAGGGTGCGCTTACACTGGTTAGATAAACGTTAGTGGGAGTTTCTCATACGTATCAGGCCTCCCACTGGACTTTAGATGTGTTGGCTAACAGTGTTATATGGCCATCTTGTTAATTATTTTCATGTTAATTTATCGATTAATTCAAAAGGATAGAGAAAACAAATACATGCTTGGTATTGCAAAACAAACATTTTCAGATATGGCCATCTTCTATTGAAGTGATTGATTATTCGGGTTTCTATCAGACATGCAAAGGGGGGCAGGGTTTTGTGTACAGTGATGGGAAAAAGTTAACCAAGAAAGAAAAGGAATCAGGAGTGTTTATAAGAATGATAAAAAAAATAAGAGGGCCATCCGAAGACATGAGGTGAGGGAGGACAAGAGGAAAAAGCTGCTCAAGTGGTAGAGTGGAAGCTGTTGATTTCCTCAAATAAAAGTCTTTTGAGTTCTTCCTTGCTAATGTCCTCTTTCTGTCGGTCGAAGGCAAAGAAATCTTCATCGAGTGGGGGGGCGGTTGGCTCATCTTCAGGATCGTGGTAGGCCTCCAAATAAGGATGCTGTAAGGCTTCCTCGACAGTAAGTCGTTTCTTGGGGTCAAAAGTAAGGGTTTTGGTCAAAAAGTCGATCGCTAGAGGTGTGGCGTTAGGGTAAAGGGTAGCGAAGAGGCGCTTCTTGCGAAGGGGAAGAGCTCGGATGTAGTCTCGAGAACGGCGGGAGTTGATGGCGTAGAACTCGTCAAGAGTTGGCGTTCCAAGCACGTCCAAAATCAATGTTAGTTGGTGATGGTAGTCCCGGCCTGGGAACAAGGGTCGTCCGGAGAGCATCTCGCCCAGGATGCAGCCGACAGACCAGATGTCGATGGCTTTAGTATATTGTTTGAAAGTGAGCATGATCTCCGGTGCCCTGTACCACCGAGTGGCCACATATTCAGTCATGAATCCAGTCTCCTGCTCAGCCGTTCGAATCGACCGGGCCAAACCAAAGTCGCAGACCTTGAGATCACAGTTGGCATTCAATAAGAGGTTCGATGGTTTCAAATCCCGATGGATGACATCTGCCGAATGGAGGGCTTTCATCGCTCGAAGTGTTTGGTAGATAAAATATTGGCAGTGGTCGTCCGATAAGACTTGCGTCCGGATGACTCGGTGCATATCGGTCTCCATCAGCTCTTGAATAAGGTATACCTCCTTAAAGGCTTCGATGGTGGGAGGTCGAATGATGTCGACGATAGAGACAATGTTTTCAGAGACGTTGTGTTCTTGGAAATACTTTAGCAGCTTCAATTCTCGCAATGTTCTAAGACAGAACATGGAGTGGTCGAAGGGGACAATCTTCTTGATGGCGACCTTCTGGCCGGTAGGCCTGTGTACGGCTGAGCACACTACCCCGTAGGCGCCTTCTCCGATGACATCCATGACGTGATATTTTGATCCAACATTAAACCTGACCCTTCTAGGCTCACCCACAGTCCTTGATCCAGCTTGTTTCGCTTTGTTGGCTGGGGCGTTAGTGATGTTGATAGTAGTAGCATTGATGGAGGTTGTGGTGGGGGCGGTGGCGGTAGCAGAGCTCGGGAGAGCGACAGCAGCAGACGCCATTTGGTATTAAGGATGAAGATGATAGGGATGGAGGAAGAAGCGGAAGGAAGTGGATAAGTTGCTTTGTCTGTAGAGAAAATTCAGAGGTGACAGTGATAGTAAATGATTATTATTAGAACGGTTGTAGAGATCTGAGAGAAGATGGCAATGAACAGGCTTGATAGGGAGGAGAGACAGGCTGGGTAGTTTAAATAGTAAAAAAATAATAATGGATAATGTTGATGAAGGCCTCAGCTTCTGATCAGCGGTGGTTGAGATGGTAGGATATACTGGGGATAGGCGGAACCAAATATATGTTGACTCGGACCTATCGTACTGCTTGGCCTGGTTCTTTTTTCCCGACAGCCTACAGGGCTGAGTTTTTCTTGTTCTCTTTTTTTTTATGGTAGTCGCTTTCTTTAGGGCCCGTTCGGACTCCTTGAATCTCAGCCCAAGACACCATGGCAGCCGAAAATGACCATGTCATCTGGACTCACGACACTGAGATCAAGATAATGTGGCGTAGAATTAGAATAGGACCATTCGGCTGCCATGGGATCTCAGCTCCGACGCAGTCCCCACCCAGGCTAGCACCACTCGGTGATGGGTTGGTAACGGTCACCGATGTCGACTAAATCACGCCGAGCTCTACTTAATAAGGACCGATTAACCACCACGGACTGGTCATGGAGAGGAGTACATCTGGCCGTCAACGTCCGGCTGTTCTGGTCATCGACAGGGGTGTGGGCCAGCCATTCTGGTCATCCTCACCGCAGGGGCCAGCTCACAATTAACTATCACCAAGGAGAAGGGCAACCATAGAATATTCCCGAGGAGAATGAAAGGGCCTAATCAATGCAGACTCAATGAGAGTTCATCACCATGGCGTTACGAGCCCAAGCCAGAGTACGGAGCTAGCTAAACCATCTTAGCCAGATTCAAAATGAACCCAAGCCAGTCAGAAGCCCAAAGTCCAATCCCCTTGCGGGATTTAGAGTCCCATGGCCTTCGGGCACTTGCTCACACGAGGCCGACGAAAAGCTGCATCAGAGACACTACAACGGTCACTAACATCGACACCTATGGTGTCATATCTGCATTCAGCCAAAACTTTTGCCAGCAGCACTCGGTCGTCCAGAGCTGCAGTAGGACTCATACACATTAAGTAACAAAAAAATCTTGGGGATTATATTAAACCTTTCTCCCACTCCCCTCTAGAGAAGAGCCTCCTGTGTTGAGCTACAGCGACCTATCACAAGAGGAGGGAATCACGGGGGATTAAATGACTGCGGGCCAACTCTATCTATCATCTAATTAGGTTTCATTTCTCATACATTTTTGTAGATGCTAGCTAGTTCTGCGCTTGCACATCTTTGTTGTCTTGTTCCTGCACCATCATCAGATACACTCTCTTTTCTTCTTCTTTGCTTTGCTCGTTTTGTGTCCCATCATTTGGCCCGTAGCTCACCACCTCGTTCTGGCACATAACGTCCTGATATTATGACATTAGTTCAACGTGCACCATTCCACACAAGAATTCCCGAGTTTCAATCCATGAAAAAAATACGGTGAGATGCTTTGGCGCAAGTTCTAGTCTACCTCTCCTCCTGGTGGATTGTAAGTCATCGGTCAAGTCTTCGCAAGCTCTCATCTCTTACATTTACTTGCCTTAAGAGGGGAGAAACATTGAAATTGATGGGATATGTTATGTGTCAAGATTATAAGGTGTGAATATGTCTCAGCCAATCAAATGGGATCCCCAAGAAATCTCTGGAGAGTTTAATCATCATAATCGCGTCCCTTAGGGCCTTCAATGGTAAAATAATACCGCCTAGCAGTAAAACTTCAAGTTGAAATTTAGGTGTGTGATAGGCTAAATTTACCCATCGATAAACATGCTCTCACACTTGCATCAAAAGATATAATAAGAAAACATTAACATTTTACTCCCTAAATTTCAGGAAAATAAAATTCTATCAAGAATAGTATTTGAAATGTATTTTAATATTGCTTTAAATCTAAACCAGACTGAAAGAAAGAAAAGATAAAAAATCAGATAGAGAAAATGATTAATAATGATGAGAGGAATAGGACTAAAGAGAGTTCTGAGTTCTGAGACTTTTACAATGTTTAAGTGATAATAACAAGATATAGACAAAGACCAGAAAAAGAGAAGGAAATGAAAGAGAAAAGATCATGAAAGAAAATAATAGATTAGTGTGGAGACATCAAGCAGAAGAGAGAAGGAGATATGGAAAAGGAATCATGGGAACTGAAGATAACTGACTGGATGCAAGGGAAGCCAAGATTCATTTGGAGATATGAGAGCCAGAAATGTGAGAGATTTCTTTAAGGTAGTTAATTTTTCTTTTTGTTTAAATTTGTTTAGAAAAAGAGTTTGGAGGGTAATTATTTTGGGTGACATTATTATTTTTATTATTATATTTACAATTAGATTGATTTTGATTTTAATTTACACTGCTTTTTGGAATTGCCTATTGAAGTTTTCTAGAAGCTGTGCAATATGTAAGATGCATCTAGAGAGGGTTGAGATTCTGTGTTTTGTGCTGTTTCTCAAGAGGAGGTTGATGGTAGAACTTGGTAAGAATAAAGCAGATTGAGTTGGTCCTCAAGCCCTAAGAGCATCTCCATGGGTGTTGCTAAACACAGTTGCTATCCCACATTTAGCAACCCAAACCCAAAAAACACCCCACCGGAGTCGCCATATGCGTCTGTATTTTAAGATTTTAACCTCCAATCTGTATCCAAGGGGAATCACAGAAAATGTTGTGTTCCCCTTGTGAAACATCCAGCCTACCCAACACCGTTCCCCCCCAAGTCCCCCTTTTTTTTTGTGGACACAACCACAAGTCCCAACCTGAAGATGGAGCCAAAAACCCTGGCCCAACCTGAAGATGAAACCAGAACACCTGGCCAATTGAAGAATTATACTAAGATGGAAGATCTTCAGCTCTGTCAATTGTGGCTTGAAGTCAGTGAGGATCCAAAGCAAGGAACCAATCAGACCTACAACGCTTTTTGGGATTCAATTGCTGCAAACTACAACTCTCACCTTCCTAGCGCTAAGAGGACCGGAAATAGCCTCAAGAATTGCTGGTGTGATTGAATTCAGAAGGAAGTCAACAACTTTTCTGCTTGTGTGAATCAGATCGATAAACAAAATCCAAGCAGGACGAATTCTGCCAATTGTTTCACCATAATCTTGCTTTTCTCTAGTCTATATGAGAATATGATGATGGCGGTGGCACATGGTCAGATAGCTGAATCAAACAAAAAACAACAAAAGATTCTTCAAGCTCAGCAAGAAGTAATGACTTGCATGGCAGACAAGGGGATCATGTGCAAGGATTTGTCTGGGGCAAGCAATCAATTCAAGTCCTATTATGAGTTTGAGCATCTCAGATTAACAACAAGATGGAGGCCAAACAAGCAGCTCAGACTTCAGCCAATCAACCTTCTTCTAGCACAAACCAACTTGCTGGATAAATTTTTTTTATTTCCTTTTTTTACTGTTTGAGACTGAGAAATACAAAAAAAATATAAAATGTTATCATATTTGAGAGTGAGAAAAAATTGAGAGCAAAATGTGAAAATGTTCAAGAAAAGCATTGAACAATAAAATGTTTTCAGTCAGAGGAAGGGAGATCAACCTCTTCATTGCTGTCTGTCTCCATTTGTCCCTTGCGGGCCCACAAGTGAGCAATGAGATTGTCATGTAAAGCATAATTATTTTCTGAGTTTCTCATGAACCAATAGTTGCGGATGAAATTTGAAAGGTCCCTCGATTTCTCAGCAGCCGGAAGAGTGGAGTGTGATCTTGAAACTGAATTTTACATATAATCATGAGGGACACTGTGTTCGTTCTCCACAATCATGTTGTGTAGAATGATGCAGGCTCTCATGATAATTTGAAGCTTTCTGTGATTCCAACCAAGTGCAGGTCGTGCTACAACAGCAAAACGTGCTTGAAGAACACCAAATGCTCGCTCAACGTCTTTTTGGCACAATTCCTGCATTTTTGCGAAGTGCTAGAACAGCTCTCTTTATCAGATCCAATTTGATCATGAGATGATAAATAAAAACTTACTTTTCTTTGAAGGCCCTGAGGCTGTGATATTGTTTTGATTAATGTTGACCAGTCTGGGTATATTCCATCAGCAAGATAATACCCATGATGATAAGTATTCCCATTGATCTTGTATTCACACGGAGGGGTTTTGTTGTTTAAGAGATTTTGAAATAAGGGAGAAGCATTGAGTACATTTTTATGATTATGCAATCCGGGAATTCCAAAGAAGGCATGCCAGAACCAAAGTTCCTGTAACCTGAAAATAACAAAAACATCATCAACAATTGAACAATAGAATGACCAAAGCTGCATTAAATTTTACCTTTTCTTTTGCCTGGAACTGTCCAGCCCAACATGTAGGGCAGTTTTTCCATTCCCAATGCATGCAGTCAAAGAATCCAAGCATCCCAGGAAAACTTCTGTCTTTTCCAACAGACAATAACTGCCTAAAATCAGCTTCATTTGGTGATCTGAGATATTCAGTGCTGTACAAATAAATGATAGCCTGACAAAAGTGATCAAGGCTCTTGTGAGAGGTTGATTCCCCAATACGTAGATATTCATTGCATGTGTCGCCTGCATTTCCATAAGCTAGTATTTGCATGGCTGAAGTGATCTTCTGCAATGGGTGCAACCCGGGTTTTCCAGTTGCATCACATTTTTGAACAAAATATTGGTTGTGTTCCGTCACATCATGGAAAATTTTAAGAAGAGGTTTTTGTGCATGTGAAATCAACAGCAGAAGTAGTAATTGGAATAGACAGCGTTTTTCGGAGAAATAGTCCTTGTGAAGTCTCTGGTATCCTGCCTCAAAATCTTGATGGAGGTTTCCTGACCGGCCTTTTTGAGATCCACCATGTGTGGTATGGCTTGTTGTTTTGGCATCAGCTTGTTCTTTTTATGCTTGAAGGATGGCCAATCCACCTTGGAGAACCGCAAGCTGGCCATTATTTGATAACACAATGATTGAGCCTTGTGTGCTGAGACTGTTGATCAATAATTGTTTTTGATCCATTCCAAGTCTAGTAGAGTTGTTCCGGGGGAGTGCTCCCAAGAACAGGATGGAAATAGCAACTCAAAAATGGCTACCCATGCTTTTTTCCGCAGCAGCTTGGGTATGTAAAGCTGGTAGTAGGGTCGCCAAATGAAAAAATTTGGCAACCGGGATATACCGACGCCTGTGGAGATGCTCTAAGTGGTTAAGGGCGTGCTACCAAGGGTGGTTTTGAGTACTGAGTTGAAACAGTATGGGGGCTACAGGTGTTTGGCCTTATTTTAAACAAATAGGTGAGTAGACATTCCACCAAGGGAGATTGTATGCCTGAAGCTGAATTAGTTCTGGATTACAGATGAAGATTTCCCTTGAAACTGTAAAAGTTATAGGATTCAAACTTTGTGCTGAATTCTTGTGCCATGTGATTTATTTGGGTGGGGCCCTGCAGAGACCAAGCTAGTGATATTGAAATTTCTGGATAACTCAAAACATACTGAGGAGTCTGGTGGTGACACTTGAACTATTCCCAAAGGTTCAATCAACTTTCAGCTTTGTTTATGAAGCTTTGGGATTAGAGCCTTATAGTAATAAAATTGAAACCTAATCACCACAGCTGTTCCAAATACAAACCAATTGTCAATTAATTTACCAAACTTGTTATACAATATTAAGTCAATAAATTTGTTTGTCTTCGATATAAATGAGGAAATTTATTTTTTTGTGTTATTGAAATAGGTAACAAAACAAAGGAAAAAATTGTAAGAGATTATCTTGATTGGCTGCTTTTCAGGGGCTTATCAGGTCATTCTTCAGTCATTTATATAGAAGATGCCACCCTAAAACTCATGGGCTCAGCTCATAATGGCCCAACCTTGCCATATCTGTCAAACTTCAAATACTCCTCAGCTTTCATCAACATTTCACTTTCCTTTTGCATGACACCTTGACCTAACCAAGGTGGGAATTCAACCTCATCTTTGACAATTACTAAAATCATCCAAGCCAACACTATGGACTACCATTCCTGTCAATTTGACTCAGCTTTGATGATTAGCTGATTACCCTTTCCTGGACTAGCTCAAATTCTTTACTCAACTCAATATCTAAGCTCAGCACTTACCCATTTCCCTATCCTTTCATTTCAATCAAAAAATTACATCTTAGGCATTTCACCATTGACTCAAAGGCATTCACTTGATTACTCATCCTCAAATATCATGTGCTTTTCATTTCACTGGTTCATCTTTGGACATAATTTGATCTTCTTTGTTACTGATCTTCTTCAAAAATCATTGTATCTCTCATCTTGAGTACATACTGCATCATTTTTCTTTGAAACATATTCTACATATCTTCAATAACTGTAGCCTTTTCTTTGATTATAAATGCTCTTGTGTTTTTTATCAATCTCTACTTCCTCAGTTAATTAATATAACATTGTTTTACGCTTGCAACTGAACTATTCAGCTTGCCATTATCCTGGCTGAGTAAAGTGATTCCATCCCCTCTGAGTTCATACATCTTCATCTTTGAAGTTATCCTTGAACATATCTTCAACACTTCTTCAAAGTTATCTTTGAGACTTTTGCCTCATCTCCATCTTGTGCTTACAGCCAGCTAAATCCCCTCTTAGTATGTTGGGTTGGAGAAAAGGCACTTACAAGGAGTATATAGGGGATTTTCCAGTGGTAAAAAGAGTGCAAGGCTAATGATAATATGAGGAAAGAAATCAATAAAGCAGGAATAGGATGAGAATATTCACTGATTAATCACTTGAAAATCTTTTCTTGTCATCAGAATTGAAGGAGAATTACTCAGCACTTATACTACAGAGTTCCAATTTTACATAGGTATTGTACATATTTATATAGTTTTACAAAACCTCCCTTACCTTGGTGTGTAGCATCTTTCTAGCTAATTTTCACATTTTCCAGGATTTTCAAAATGCAATACAATTGTTCTAGAAGAAGTTCCCATTCCAGCTATATATGTCTCACTTGGTGGATTAATTCTCTAAATATTTTCTTCTATGGGGTGGAAATATGCTTAGTTGTTTGTGATATACATTCAAAATATTATGTGTG
Organism: Puccinia hordei; assembly: GCA_007896445.1. Lineage (NCBI taxonomy): Eukaryota > Fungi > Basidiomycota > Pucciniomycetes > Pucciniales > Pucciniaceae > Puccinia > Puccinia hordei. Next base: position 195,886 of record RDRW01000159.1, on the reverse strand, counting down.
CATGTTTAATAAACATGTATTTATTTATATATCTTTCAACTTGCTTCTGCATTGCTAAGGGGTGGTGGTCTAAGTCATACAAAGGGATGTGAAGCAGTAGGACTTGATATCCTGAAAAGTAGTTTTTTGCCTAAACTGGGGTAGTGAACAGCTGGTATGGAAGTTGATAAATCTTCTAAGCCTTTTGAGGAATGGATTGGAAAACCCTCAAGAATTCAAAGTTTGTGTTGTTGGTGCATATAACAAGCATTATAAGGGCCCTGGAAGATTTATACAAGAGCGACACTAACAGTTCGGGTGACGTTTTTGGCTGTTGACACCTGGAAAGTATTTTTGCTGGTGTTAGCTTTCTTCTGCTAAATCACTGTCAGCTTTGCTTCTCCATTTTATTAACTTTCACCAGCAGCTGTTAGTTTCTGTGTAGTGTAGAAAACAAAGACCACGACTACTGTTAGTGCTAGCATAGCTGGCCCGCCATGAGTGGACAGAGTAGTTGAAGAAGGACTTGTGAAGACGCATGTCCCCAGAATACTATACATTTCATCAACTTTATCAGGCTGACTTTCATCCAAGATGATGCACAAAGGGACTAGCTGCAGAGATGTTTAATACGTCACGATGCCACCCAACTGGTCGTCATGATGCCAGCCAACTAGTTACATAACATATTGGGAACAGACATGCTGAAGGGCAAGAGGGCACTGTTGGAACTCGGATGATGTGAGCAGGGTTTCGGATGATATTTACTGTCAAAGGCAAGCCTTTATGATGAACAATTACTCCACCCGGGGGATATCCACGGTCGGAGAGCAAACATTTACCGCAAAACCAAGCTGTTGGACTTGAGCTCAAGTCCATAAGTCCATAGTCCTGGGTACTAAACCTCAGAATGGGGTTTTAATACTCGGGCAGAATCGTATGGGATAATTTATCTCGGTCTCCCTGCCTCGGACGGTCAACAAGTAAAAACCAACCACCAGGAGACAAGCAAGACAAGGACCACCGAGAACCTCGAAGGGATACGAAGGACGAGGAAAGGAAAAAAACAAACGAACTATCGCAATTCATCGGAAGCTCAAACTTATTATCTTCAGGCATCACAAGAAGTACCAATAACATGCGATCCAAATTCAAAGACGAACATCCATTCGGTAAGAAACTTGCTCGCTTCACTTTACCATCCAACTACTCTCTTTCGTGGTAAATTGGTCAACGACCAGTTGCACTTCTTCCGAGATACCTTTCATCCCCTCCTCTGTTCCTTTCCTACCAACTCTCACAATCGCATCTCTCCCCTCTCTCTCGTTCGCTTCTGTGTACCTTTCTAACCGCCAACTTCCTTTCTTCTGTTCATTTCCCTTTTCAGAGAAGCGAAAAGCTGAAGCAGAAAGAATCCGGTAAGCTATTTCTCTCCCTCCTTGGCCTTGCGCTTATCACTCAACTGACTCATCCTTCTACCCCCACAGTCAAAAATACCCTGATCGAATTCCCGTAAGAATATGTCCATATCTAAGTCTTGCAAAACCGGGGTTTTCGCCCCCACAACTCAACACATGCCCAACAAGCAATCCTTCGAAGAAACCACTATTATAATATTCTTTTGACTTGCACTAACCTTGTTTCATCCATAAACACAACCTTGCGTTCGACTCGTAACCAAAACCATTCAAAAAAAATGATAGGTGATTTGTGAAAAGGCCGACCGAACGGACATTCCGACGATAGACAAGAAGAAGTATTTGGTCCCGTCAGACCTCACGGTCGGACAGTTCGTCTATGTGATCCGAAAGCGGATCAAATTAGCACCTGAGAAGGCGATCTTCATCTTTGTTGATGAAGTCTTACCTCCGACGGCTGCTTTGATGAGTGCGATATACGAAGAGCACAAGTTTGTCTCATCCTCCTTCTTCCCCACTCCTCTTAAATCACACTGATTTCGCTTTTGTTGTCTACTGTAATCGCCCACACAGAGATGAGGATGGTTTCTTGTGCGTGCTTCTACTCTTTTATCTGTCCCGACATCCAACTAACTAAATGTTCGTATTGTGATTCAAGGTATGTCACTTACTCCGGGGAAAACACTTTTGGTATTGACGCAACCCGACATCTGAGCTGTCAGACCGACTAAGACCTTTCCATCCCCATCGTTTTCAAACGTCCCCGCCCCCTTTACATAACTCTTGTCCTGCTCTTTGTTTTTTTAGCCCTCGTCAAACACCTATCTGAGCGACTCGTAAAAATTGTACCTCAGATTCCTCCATTTTTTATTTGTTAACCAAACCACCCATGCGCTCAGCTCTTGACCACCTGTCTGCTCTTGCACCGTTCCCATCATACAACTGTCTTAGTGTTGTCCATGATCTAACCTTGATTGACTGACCAAATGGGGGTTGATTGGTTTTATTTTTTCTGCGTGTGCCAAGAGAGCCGAATGGAAAGTTGGGATCTTTAATCACACCCTGTCCTTGTTCTTTACCTCACTCCACCCTTTCTCTGTTTCACTCACTTTCTCCCATCATTTCTTCTACTCATGAAGTTGTCTCCTCCCTCTATGTATTTTTTCCTCTTTTGTCTCCAACCCTCGTACTGATGTTCATCCTCCACTGCTCTCTCTGATGCTATCACGTCCATAAAAAGAAAAGAAAAAATTCACACCAAAATCTAAGCCCTCTTTCCCCTTACGACTCATGTTTATCTCGTTTTCTGTTGTGTCGTTTAACTTGCTTTTCCGTCTCGACTTCCATGCTATCCACCCGACAAACTAGCTCCTCTTCTGTTTCTCTTTTTGCTTCTTCTTTTGAAACTACTTTAATCCAAAAAAAAAACAAAGTCAACTTCAAAAAAGGAAAAACAGGATCGACTACGCAGGCAAAGAAATGATGCATCTTTCTGGAGCTGGGGCTGAGCTGAGCAAAAGAGTATTGGTCTACGCAAAGCGTGGCCCAGAAAGGCACATACATGTGTGCTGACCAAAGAAAGTATAAAGTTGTCAAATCTGGACGTCACCATGCCAGTGCAAGATTGTCAGATGCCAGTTTCGACATTCAGAATGATTGGCCATTCAATGAAGGTACAAGTATTCGCCGGGCCCACCTTTTGGAGGGCTCCCAGATGAGAGGCCCGATAAGTTTCATGGACCAGGAATTTCTAATGGTAAGACATCGACCGCCAGGGAGTTATGATGAGGCGGTGACTACATGACATGCGTAGCTCTGGAAGTCCGCCAAACCTTACGTTTTGGCTCTGTCTCATAGCCGGAGATTCTTCGCATTTTGGGAAGATCAGGCAAAACAGAATGGCAACTACATTGCTCAAAATGAAGAGGGCATTAAGATTCATCTTAGCTCAATTTTCTCACTTTTTGATCATTTGACAGATTTTGTTTTTTGTTTTTTGCTGAGCTTGTTGATACTTCAATCTCCATATTTATGTTTATATTTCTCATCTCCTGATCATCATGTCCCTATATTGGTATTTTTCAATTGAGAAGATGTGAGAATTACAGTGTGATAGCCAAGGATTAGCTGGAGTGGAGTGCAGGAGAGGAGGTTTTCTTTTTTGCAAGATTATTGAGATAATTTGTTTATCGCACATTGAAAGGATAAAATTATCATTTTCATGGTGAGTTCATTATTGGCATTAATTTAGTGTTTTCTGTGAAACTCATATTATGCCCCATTTGGATTCAACTTTTTATGTGATACCATACTGATTTGCAATAACCAAGATATAGCAGTCAATCACATGATCTTTTGCTGAGTTTTGTGGGTTTATAAAAAAACAAAAAAAATGCCATAAAAATTTACCAGGAAAACCCAATTGTCATAGAAATAGATTTGTTATTGTTGTGGCTGTACCACTTGATGCAAACAGGGAGCTGTAAAAGCAACTACTGGGTGCATGTGGACCACATTATTTGTGGAAATTTGTTGAGTACTAGATTCTGGAGTTGAGGTATCAAGTGGCAGTAGTAGGGAAGAAGTGGGGTATTGGAGTATTAAGAAACAAAAATTACCAGCAAAATTATCTACTGCTTCAGCCCCCTTCTGTGTAACCCTTGAATTTTATATTATTAAGGTTCTACCACTGCTGTGTTTGCTGTTCTTTCCCTGTGTGTTGAGCACCACCCTATTTGTCAGCCCTAGAGATACTCCAGAGTATCCTAAGCACTGACTAAACTACAAAATACAATAAAAATAATGTATTACTAATGTAAATAATAACATATCATAAAATATTATTATATCAATCAACTCAGAATGTGGAATTAAGTGGGGTAGCTCACTCAAACCACCACTAAATTCCTACTCCTTCTACTACTTTATCATACAATAAAGATACTTTAAGAAAAAGGGAATAAAAAGTATAAATTATGGATTAGAAAGTATTGTCATAAAAGCTGAGAGACAATAAACTTATTTGCATAAATATAATAATAATAAAATTATGCTTATAAGAAAGAAATTACCTAAGTGCGTGGTAATTTCCCAGTATTGTTCTACTAAATGAATTGGCCCATGATGTGATTGGTTATACACACATGTCATGAGGTCATGGGGACATAGAAAATACTGTGCTCAATTCAATACAATTCCCATTACATCATGGTACATTTGAATTGTAATACATTAGAGCAGAATTTAGAATAAAAATTCTAGAACCTTCCTCAAGGAATCTCTAGAATATAAAAGGAGGCCATTTCTGGCCTAGGATTGGTTCCTCAGCATATTCCCCCAGTACCACATTTGTAAGTACTCTGAATATTCTCCTCCTACTTTTAGAGTAGTGTTATCCCCTTTATCCAACCCACCTTATTTACTGGACTAGTTATCAAGCTATCTTAGAACATCCCCATCTTAGACCTTGGACTATTCCTTACAAAGCAGTTGCTGCAAGACTACCACCTCTGACAGTAGCCAATCAGCTCAAGTGCTTGCCAGCTGCTTAGTAACAATTTATATTGTTACACTCTCAAAAAGACAGAAAGATAGCCAAACCTATATGGTTAGCTGTTAGTCTTCTCCTGATTGACTTATTTGTATATCAAAGGGACAATTACAAAGGAGTTTTAGGTTATCCTCTGTGCATAGTTTGGACACTATAGAGAGAATAAGACTTGTGATTATTCTGATAACCTTTCAGCACAGTGATAGTACCTGGCTTTTTATAGACATTAAGCCAGTGTTTCATACACATAGCTGACACTATTTCTAGTACATTCACAAGTGGAGAATCTTGTTTATGAATTGGGATACCACACATTTGATATTTTCATCCCCTGATATCCTATCCATATTTTCTTCTAATTTTTCCCTCAACCCGCTTCCCCACTCCAAATGTCCAGTGGGGCCAGCTGAGCCCTTGCTGCACCTCCTACAAATAAAATCCCCACAGATTCAGCAGCAGGGGTCATTGCAGACAGAAATTCACAGGTGTAAAAGAGAGGGTGATGGTTTTCTATGCAGTAGGAGGCAGATGTGGCGGAGAAGAGATTGCCAGGGTGACATTTTATATGTGGTAGGTCCAGCAAGTGATCAGCTGGGCATATTTGCATTGGAGTTGCAGACTTAGGAAAGCATTAGAAGGAAATTTGGGTTGGATATCAGTCATGATGGTATCCTAATGAATAATCACAATTTTCTACCTTTGAATGCACCAGGGATTGTGATGCCAGAGCAGGGAAGTGCTCAACACACACGGGGACAGCACAGCAAACAATGCAGGAGTAGAACCCCAATAGCAAGCACATTCAATGGTTACCCAATTGGGGGATGAAGCTGTGGTGCAGCGGGACAACCAAGTGGAGCCACGGGGCTTAGGAAACTTGGGGTCTGCAGTGGGGGTAATTGCATATGGATTTTGTGGTGTTCCATTTATGTGAAAATGATATAAAAGCATTGGGATAGCATTGAAAAAAGCAACAGTCATTACAAGAGGAGGAATAGCAGTACAATAGATATAAAATAATTTTCTACAAAGTATGGGAGGATGAAAGGCACCACAACATTATTAGGAATTGAATGGAGGTCTAGGTGTGCATAGATAGGAAGGGAATAGAGGAGATGGGAGGTATTGGGAGATCATATCCCACCAGGAAAGGAAAAGGCAAGGTGGTAAGTATTGGGACAACAGGTCTCAACCAGGTTGGGAATGGAGGATGATAGGGTGTTATTGGTACAGGAAGCTTCATGAGGTTATTGATAGAGTGAACTGGGTCTGGTTCAGACAGTGAGATGAGATGATGGTGGAAATGATTATAATTGCATAAGTAATGATAATCATGATGAAAAAGAAAAAGAAACAGAGAGATAAAGACAGAACATACCTGGGCCAGACAGTGAGATGAGATGATGGTGGCAGATACAGCAAAGTGAAGAATACTGCTTAGTGCAGCATTAGGGTGGTGGTGGGGGTATAAAGCGCAGAGGTGGGAGATTAGGAAAAAAGGTCTGAGAAAAAGATACTACATAGGAAAAGCATCAAGGTAACAACAGGGAAAGGTGTTATTTTAGTGTAGTCTAGGGTCTTTAGTCTTCAAGTATCTCCAACAGTAAGTGATATGTACTCTTTAGTAGAATCAATTTTTCTCATAGAATCAGTGGAGAAGAAACCAGAGATTATCTGGACCATTGTAAAACAGGCTCAGAAGACCTTAACAGTGGAGCTTTTGTATTTCCACACAGGTGAAGGCTGAATTAGGGTTGCAGAGGAGGTAAAAAATGTGGAGGTGGGAGACTGGGAAGGGGAGCATAGCATACTACATAGGTTGTCAGCACTAGAGATACTCCAGAGTATCCTAAGAACTGACTTGGCTGTAAAATTTAATAAAAATGATGTGCAACATGCAAGTTTACTCAGCACCGGTTTAAAAGTGCTGTGTTCCACCTCATACCAAGGTTTTTTCCAATCCTTGTGAGATACTTGTTCAAAGTTAGTTTGATTTTGATCTGATCTTGGTTCAAAGACCAAGGTGATGTAAGGGCAATCTATAATGATTTTACCTGGAATCATGCTAGATGTTTTGTGTAATGTAACTGTATAATGTAAGCCATACCTATTTTGAAAACCAGCCCAAATTTATTATCAGGTTTACTTGATCCATAATTCTGACCAAAGATAAGAATTTTTTGAACATGATGATTTTTAACCTCTGTTCAAACACATACCCTATAGTTTCTCCAAAACATTCTTTTAATGATTTTCAGAACACATAGAATTCAAAAGGAAGTATGTGAGATGACAGAGTAATCATCAATGCTGCTTGAACTTGGTCCCCTCTGGCACCTTTTCCCCTTGGGCAAAGGTATAATATGGAGAGGGTATTGGAGAGGGTATTATCCTTGCCAAAAATATGCCAGTTTTTTTTTCATAACAAAGGTATACCTAACAAGCCCAAGTTTTGTTTTTCATGTATAAAAATAGATTTTGGGCCATGCAGAAGACATTAGAAGTACAGGATCAATTAAAATATATTATTACATCAAGAGAAATCTAGTTTCTGCCAATAATTTGAGATTTATTTGCAATGCAGTTGTACATGGGTTGTGGGAAACTTACAATAATTCAAATAGTCCAGTTGGGGTGGGTATCAGGTTGATATGAAACCATCTCCAACATGAATTCAGAAAGATTCAGCATCATTTCAGCCAACATTCAGAAAAAAATTACACATAATTTGGGGTTCAAGTTCTGCAAGAGATCTTACAGGGTTCCTAAAGAGAGGGGTGATGGCACTTGCACGCAAGTGCTGAGCAAACTCCTTGTAAGCCTTGCTCCTCACAGGCCATCACAAAGATGTCACAATATTTCATAAGCTGCTTCTGCCTTGTATTTAGCCTCACCATTTCCCTTTACCTAGTAGCAGAGCTCTTTATCTCCTGCCTAGGTAAGTAACATTTCCTCCTCCCTCCTCTACTCTATCACTTTCCTCTTTCCTTTCATGTGTAGATACTGATTGAGAGATCTTTCTCTCCTGCCTAGACTGCAATTTATCCAACCTTGGTACTAGAATTTTCCCTCAGTGCTACAATCCCAACAGACCTGTCAATAAGAACCAGTGAAGGGACTCAACCCTTACACTCCTATGGTGGTATTACTAATTTAAATAATGATATATCCTAAAATATTATTTGATAAATAAAACTTATGATGTAAAATTAAGTGGGGTCAATCACTCAAACCACCACTAAATTCCTACTCCTTCTAGTACTTTATCATATCTAAAAGTTACTTGGTAAGAAAAATGAATAACCATATAAAATATGGATTAAAATTATTGTTATAAAATCTGAGAGACAATAATTCTAATTGCATAAATATAAAAAGAATATATTTATGCTAATAAGAAAGCAATTACCTAAATGAATGGTAATTTCCCAGTATTGTTCTAATATTATATGAATTGGCCCATGATGTGACTGGTTATACATACATGTCATGATGACATGGGGGCATGGAAAATAATGTGCTCAATACAATCCAATTCCCATTTCATCATAGTGCATTTGAATTGTAATATATTAGAGCAGTAATATAAATTGATAATATTTCTAAGAACCAAAAACCAAACTAGTGAAAGAAAGTATAAGTGAAACAATTTCATGGAGTAAGAGATGAAGAAAGAGAGTCAGAGAAGGGGATCATACCACTAATGTAGATGGGTTAAGTATATTTGAGTGAGGACTTTTAGGGAGGAGACTAGGGAAGAGCCAAGAGTTTATCTGAAGAAAAAAGAATAATAAAACAAAGGAGAAGGAATGGAAATAATTTTTAGTGATTTGATCATCAAGCACAATAGAAGTGAAAATATAGGGACACAGAGGAGAGACAAGAAAGAACAAACAAGTGATGAGCAGGAGGATGATGATGAGGAGCAGAGAAGATTGAGTAGAAGGATAAGGGTGCCAAGGAAGACTTGAACAAAGAGGAAGAAAAAATAGAAGGATGAGCATTGTTGTTGTTAGAAGGATAGTAGAAAAGCAACTTTACACTGGATATCTTTCCAGTATTGGTGATCTTCAGTTGATGAGTTGAGATCAGTGAAGTCTTGAAGGTCTTGAGGGTCTTGAGGATTGATAATCAGTTGAACGGCTAATAGGATTGTTGTTGAATCAAAGAAGATTTTGAGCCCTAAGAGTTGGTTGACAGGATTCAGGGGGTTACTTCTTAACCCCCTTTTTACTGCTTAGAAATTTCACTGAGATTTCAACAAGCAGAATCTATAACAATATTCTAGAACCTTCTCCTGAAGTCCTCTAGAATATAAAAGGAGGCCACCTCCTGGGCTTGGAGTGGATCCTCAGCATTTTACCCCAGTAAAAAATTAGGTAGTACTCTGAATATTCTCCTCTAGAGTAGTGTTATCCTTTATTATCCAACCCAACTTATCTACTGGAATAATTATCAAGTTAACTTAGAACATCCCCACCTTGGACCTTGATATATTCCTTATAAAGCATTTGCTGCAAGACTACCACCTCTGAAAATAGCAAATCAGCTTAAGTGCATTCCAGCTGCTCATTAGCAATTTATATTGCTATATCTTTCATAGAAATACAAAAGATAGCCAAACCTTTATGGTTAGCTGTTAGTCTTCCCCTGATTGAATATTTTATATATCAAATCTTTGAATTATAAGGAGTTTAGGTTATCCTCTGTGCATAGTTTGGAAACTATAGAGAGAGTAATAAGAAAGTTTTACTTCAATAACCTTTCAGAACAGTGATAGTACCTGGGTTTTTATAGCCATTAAGCCAGAGTTTCATACACATAGCTGACATAGGGAGAAATAAAACCAACAGTGAGAAACAGTATTAAACACTGCCAGCATGATTGCCTAGGATGAAGTCATCCCAGTGAAACTGGGATGCACTCAACCAATTTAAACTTGGTTGAAATCAACTGATGAAATATAAATCCAAGGGACCCCCCTTGGTTTTATATTTCATTGGTTGAGGTCAACCTGCTTTAAATTGGTTGTTTGCATCCTAGTTTAACTGGGATGAACTCAACCTAGGCAATTATGCTGGCAGTGAAAGTAGTCTAGTCCATTCTTAGTAGTCTTCAGGCATTTGGAAGGAAAAATACATACAATCAAAAAGCAGAAACACCTTTGCTTAGGAGCACCATTGGGCAAAGAACCAGAGGTTATCTGGACCATTGGAGGGCAGGCTCAACAAATCTTGACAGCTGATAATTCATATTTCCAAAGCAGGCATACTTTGTTGATAAACCTTGAGCAATCAGAAACAATCAAAGAGTAAGTTGCCCAACTGTATGATTAAATCTGATTGTTGCACACAAGTCCAGTCATGACCTAACAAGTAAGTGTCTGAAAAAGTAATGTAAAAACAATCATAATCTCAAATAGCAGCTGTCCAGTATTGAAAATTAACATGATAATAATCCAATATTATGAACATATATTATGATAGAATAGATTCATCAGTACCCCAAAATCCTAAGTAGAAACAAAAACAATATAAACAAAAACACCAACAACAAAGACCGAAGAAGATATCTCTCCTGTACCACATTTCTAATTCCCAGCCAGACCTAAATAACAATTTCCACCTGCACCTGTCCACCTTTCCAACTGCTGCTACTCTTCTTCTCTCACTTACATCCTGCCTGCCTCCATGTGCTGTACGTATGCAATACTAGCCTACACCTATGTCCAAGCCAAGTTTGAATGCCCTCTCCACTTGCCCTTGTTGATATTTGACCTTCAGAAATTGATGCTTGAGATATGGGAGACAATCTTGAGGAACTTGATTGGATCAAGGAGCTAGGAACAAAAATGTAGAATGCTCTGACTTGATGATTTTATTTCAAACAGAAAGAGATGACCTATATAGTCACAACTAGAGAGCCCCCTGACAAGATCCAAAGGGGGCCCAGGAGACTAAATACAACAAAACAATAAAAGTGAACACTACTCAGACTAGTAGCATACACAGTGATGAGTTAATAAAACTGGCAAGATTCTAGAGTGAAGATTAAAACTGGGAAGACCCCAGAGTGATTATCAAACTGCCAAACAGCAGAGTGATCTAAAACAACATGATGTTGAGTGAATTTAATATAAAACTACTTATAATGTAGAGTGAATTATGATTAATTATAATGGGGGGGGGGGGGTTATTGATATTGATAAACAAGAAATTTAAGATGAGGGAATTGTGAGCGGAAGAGATTGGAAATCTGACAGCCCTATAGCCATTATACTCCTACTTCCACCTCCACATCTGTTCATCCACTGATATAAACTTCTCTGGACCCTTGATGCTTTCAGCTCTGTGAATCTGCTTGCCAGTTTCCCCTGGTTTATCCACTCCAAGCTGTGTCTGTTTTTCCTGCATTTTCTCCCTCCACACCCACTCCACTTGCCTAATCTAATTAACTCGACTGCTCCACCAATTTTTCTGCACATTTGAGCTGATCATTGTGAATCCATGTCACCAGTTGGCGTGCCTTTGTCATCAGCATTTGGCCATTGTACTGATATGCCTGATGATGCATTTCATAATGTTTGGTGCATATGGATGGTGTCAAATGTACTTTCTCAGCTCATGCAGAGGCGCTGATCAGCTAGGATTGTAGTCCTAGAAAGATCACCCCAGAATGAGGGATATGAAAAAAAAACACGAAAATGAAGCCCGACGTTTTTAAGAAGACATATCATGATAGGGTGGTAGAGAGTGCAAATATAACATCAATTGATACAGTGGGAAATGAGCAGAGGGTATGGAGATAATGATAAGTTAACTTGACAAGTCTACAAACAAAAGGCGCAGCAATATCACTGAACTGAGCTAGTAGTTATGTATAAATGCAACTTAAAGTCATTTTGGAGGTATAATATAACTCTTATATGGTTTTTTTTTTCAATTCAAGATAGAAAATAAATATTGTTAGCAATTTAGGTAAAAAAAATTGTTTGTGATAAGTGGACAAATTTCAAGAAAATAAAAAGGCGCTGTTTGAGCCATTGTTGTAATTCATATCTGTAAAATCCAGTGTCAGATTGTGCAATATGCATATATCATCTCTTGCGTAACATGTATTGCCCCCAAATTTCACAGATGGAACGTATAATCATGGCCATCGAAACCGAGCCTCAATTTTGAGGTTAATATGTCACTCCCGCCTTTATATAAACAGTATGTGTATGTTCCTGTCCAACCTGGGCTTCAAGAGATTCTTCAATTTTTGAATTATTTAAATCTAAAGAAAGGCGTAGTAAGAAAACATTTAATCAGCAACCCATATTTTGTTTTGACGAGAGAAAAGAGATAGGAAGAAAAGAGAGAGAGAGAACCTTTGAGATATCTCTACCCCAAATGCCCCTTTTAATCCAATCCAAAAGGATCAACGCTCTAGTCCGAGTTGAGACTTGTTCAGACCAATAAATTGATCTCCACTGGAATCGGAGTTTAGGTGAAAATGATAAAGTTAAAGAGGGCATTAATTGTCTCATTCATGTTGGCAGTCGAAAGATTAAGCGCAAAAGGGTGTCAAATAATTTAATGGAAACTTAACTAGGTATGCAGCTATTAATCCGCCAGCAAAGCTCCCATATTTATCACCAAAGTCAAATACAGCCGAGTTCCCGATATCTAAGTCAAAGCAACCGGGATCAGCGTGAAGAATTCTTGAATAACGTTCATGTAAGAACCGGAATAATTCCAAAAGGAGTGCTTACAAGCTAGACTGCCCAGGTGGCGATAAACGAAAGGGTCAAACAAGATCTCATCCAAGTCCGAGTTCACCAGCTCGTTCTGATCAATCGACTTTAACGCCTTGGGAGACTGGAACCGATTGAACTTCCTTCCTAGATATTTTCCTTGCTGGTCTGCGACTTGCGCAGTTGCTGGCAGGGATGTCAATCGGTTCGAGATCTCTTGGAACATGATTACCAATTCGTTCAATCCTAACTTATTGTCTTTGTCTGAATCATACTTCTCAAACACATCTCTTGTTTCGGCAACCATTAATAACCATCAGCGTTCGTCATTGTGTTTTATTTGGCTTCTTTAAACAAATGAACGATAAATTGTTATTTACCTAACTTTCTCAATGTGGACTTGAGCAGTAGGAAATTTCAAACGGATTTGTTTAATCATTGATTCAAATTCGTCGAAGTCGATTTGACCGTCGTGATTGGTATCACAGCGATCGACTAGTTCCAATAGGTGGTTAACCTGTATCCAATAAACATGGATCAGTAAACGAATCACCCAAGATATAAACACACAGCGACTGACCAGATTAGTTTCAATAGTGGAGGCATCTCCAATTGCGTAAACAGTACCAAGAGGAGCCCCTTTGACTCTCAAACTAAAGATGATTATGGGACGTGATCAAATAAGCGAGGGAAATAATCTCAAAATTTAGATAACAGGGCGAAGGAGAGAAAGTCAGGTTTCCGATGAATGAAGCGGACATGGTACTGACTGAGAATCGACTTCTAAGGCGTGTTTATGGTATTGATTAGGAAGGTACTGGGCCAATTTTTGTGTCAATGGGTTCATTGCAATTCCTGTTGACCAAAGCACGAACCCAGCAGGAACAGTGTGCAGTTTATTCTTGTCGGCTTTGGTGGAGTAGCTAACTGAAGTGGGTGTGATTTCTTTAACCCGACTACATAATTGAGATGTCCAAAAGGAAAATCAATTTAGTCAAGATCGATGAGACCGATTCCCCCTTTTCAAAGGAAAAGTCACTAACGCGTCTGAGGTTCAGAATCAGGTATACAGATAGATGATAAAAGGTCAGCTTTCCTTTCTTTTTTCAAGGAATGGCGTGATTGAAGCCTCACTGAGAATGGTGTCAATCTCAGCCCTTAAGAACCGGTTTTCAGCATACTGAGAAATCTTTTCGCTGTAGGTGTTTAAGATATGGTCTCGGGATTGAATGAGGTGGATAGAAACCTCGTTGATCAATAACTTGGGAAACTGTTTAATTATTTTGCAATTCCGGTTCAAGTTCAGTGCGCAAACAAGCAAAGGTTGGCAAACCATTTTAGATAAGTCAATCGAAAGACCCATTGGAATCCTAGAAAAGGGGCGGGAGCATAAGAAATAAACTTACGTATTTCAATACGTCTTCATGGATCATGTCATACAGCTGCACGCCCGATTTCCAAAGAAAAACGAAAACAAGACAGAAGAGTGTGAATCAGTTTCCACATAGCTCAACAGAAGGATTCGGGATCACGATAGGCGAAGCGATAAACACCGACCTCTGAAGCAAACTCGACGCCAGTAGGTCCACCTCCGCAAACGACGAAACTAAGCAAGCGCTTTCGCTCCTCCTGGCTAACACTGGGCAAACTAGCGCGTTCGAGATTGTTGACGATTTTCTGTCGGATCTCACGCACATCGTCGATCGTCTTCAGTTGAGAAGAATACTTCAGACCGGGCACGCCATGGGCATTGGAGACCGAGCCAACGGAGATCACTAACTTATCATAGGCTGTAAAAACGGTGCTTCTATCAATATCAGACTAAGCAAGGACTGGCAGTTGCTGTCCTATTTTTCCATGATCAGACTAAGCAAGGACTAGCAGTTGCTGTTCTATTTTTCCATGAGGTCTGGGGATCGGAGGGAGCTTACGAATATAGAACGGTTCATCGTCCTGCTCCCGCCCTTTTACTTCCACCAGCCGTTCTCCAAAATCCACGTCGACTGCGTGCGCTTGTAAATAATGGCCCTTGACGCGCGCTACTAACTTCCTCAGAGGTTCGATTAACGAGCGAGTTTCGACCGTTCCTACGGTGGCTGAGGGTAGTAGAGGTGTGAACAGGTTATAATTCTCTGGCGCACTTGTGTTGTTTTTTTATGAGCAAAGCGTAGGAGTAGGTTAGAATTCGTGGATTTATTCAATCGAATACCATACAATTGCGAACAAATCCTCACATCAGTACCACATGGTAGCTATCTGGCTCGAGTGAGTTGATGAGTCCCATGGCCTGAATATATGAAGAAATCGGCAAAAGAATCAGTCCAATCGTCATGGTCCTTTTTCATTAACTTTTTTTTTCAGTCTCCATGATCCGATTTCAACTTACACCCCATCCTCCTCCTATGATCACTAACTTGGGTTTATCACACAGCTTTTGAAACTCCGCATCATCTTGATCTCCGACTAAGTAACTAGCAATCTACACTTTAACAAACGTTAGGAGTGCGCACGTTATGTAATCGAGTGTAAATATAGTTATCTGCCTTTTTTCTAATAATAATAAAATGGGAAGAATTAAAAAACTTACCTTTAGATTCTTGGGTCCTCCCCGGGTTGGGTTCAGTGCCAGGGGTTGAACGACAACGGGTTCAATATTCTTCTCCGAATAGGTGGTTGCGTCGTAAGCCAATAAGCCCAAGAGACAAACAAAACAACTGTTTCGAATCAGAAATGTGTAATTAGGTGATCGATTCGATTTGACGAAGAGTATAGGATTGAGTAGGAAGGGCATTAGATACGTACCTTGCTGTAACCACGCCGATCGAGCCAAACCCGATAACGAGCACCTTGAGATATCTATGCCTATTCAAGAATGATCTGGCGCGAGTGAACCGGCTGATGGCGAGTTGGTTATTTGGTTGGAGGGATTCGTCTTCAGGGGCCTTCAAAGGAGTATTTGGATGGGATGATCTGGCTTGTAGGAGTGATGCTGGTCTATGGATTCGATATAGTTGATGGTGCTGGTTGGGGCTCAATCGAAATGTGGCTGTTCTCAAGAAGGCTTGAGTTCTGATGCTCCGTATCATGATCAATCGTTTCTCCGACTGTATAGCTTTATCTCTTCTTCTTGGTTCTTCCGGATCGGCAGATTAACTCTTGGGCACACCAACGACACAACAAATCTTCAGCGTGTGATTTAATCTGACCGAGGACGTCGAGAGCGGGTAGAGCGTCTCCAGGTGGAAATCACATTAAAAATCGACCCAGCAGTATTCCAAGTTGACCTTGCCCCTAAAAACATCACCTTGACATTCAAAGTTTTGGGCTGAAATCTAAACCAAAAATAAAATGGAAAATACGACAAAACCGAAGATGGACCTCTATCTACTATGGAGCTCTTACTCTCTCTAGACACACTGTTCTAAAGCGAAGTCATGGTCTCACACGATATGACCCAATTACATGCTTACTTTTGATTGAATGAAATGGTCCATGCTACCCATTCGCTTTTACTTGAGTGGGTTGCATCTACATACACGCGAAACGCTAGAGAAGCTATATATGAGATTCGAATTGCGATAAATCTAGGGATATAAATAATATGTTTGCTTGGATTCTGTTCTGGGGACAAAGTGATCAAATGGATGTCTTGTTTCAAGGTCTCAACAGTTGCCGTTCTAGTTGGTGGATATAAATTCTAAGGAGCCGAGTTGTTCTCTCTTTCTTTTAGTTTTCTAATGTAGAGCGTATAGGGTTGAGAAAAATGAAAATCATTGAAAAACAAGATTCGTATAGCATTTAATTGATTTCTCCTTCCCTTCGCCAAATCCAACGAACATCGATCTGGATGTAAACTTCGAGACGAGTAAGGATTGAATCAGTTTGGAATCAGATCAGCATCAAGGAAGGAATATCAAGCTAAGTTTATGTGCCCACCATCCACCTCGAATTAGCAGCGAGTCCCTAAGCACAACCCGCCGCTGGGTTGTAACAAGTTCCAGCCCAAGGTGGATTGAAATCGCCGTCCGGATCGTCTTGGGGAAGTGCTTGACTTTTGACTGGGTTGATCTGACTAAGATCTACTTTGATTGGGTTCGGAGCGCCAATGACTCCCTGCAAGAGGAGTAGTGCAGATAGTAATAGAAAGAATTGCATTTTGTTATTTGGTTTGTTTGTTTTAGGGGAAAGCAATAAATGTTTTGTAGAACTGATAAAATAAACCGATGGTAGGTAGTGATCTTATATTTATAATAATACTCGGATGGTTGATGGCAATAGATGTCTTGGCGGATTGGCCTGGACGAAAGCAATATCCAGCGGGGATTTGTTTTATATCCTCAGAAGCTATCTTCTGCCGAAGCCAGCCAAAGATCGGATTAGCAAATCAATTGTGAGTCAACCCGAAAACAACCGAAAGCCTTAATCACAAATTGCAAGCCACGTACATAAGGAATAACTATCTGGCTTGGCGGTATATGCACAACTAGATTGTATACTCGCTCGGCCGATAGGATTTGGGCTGATTTGTGTCAAAAAATTGGAATGAATTGAAGCTTCCAATTGAAGTGTCATTCGTTCGAATCATCGATATCAGCTACATCATGTTGGTGTATGTTCTTTTTTTCTTGAATTCATCTGGTGAGAGAAAGTGCGTGAAGCGGGGAGGACTTTTCATCGGAGTCACTGGAGGGGTAAGACACTTTGGTGTTGGGCAAGATATTCTCCAAGAATCCTGCCCAACAGGCGAGTATTTGGACCTCATCGTTGGGGGGAGAATCTTCCTCAGCGGGACACGCTGCTCATGCAACGAGCGGTCATTCTCCTGGCGAGTCAGTGCGGAGCCTCACTAGCCTCAGCGAGCAGATACAATCAAGACGGAATTTTCGGCGTGAGTCAGTGACTGGGTGCGCCTGCTGGGCTAGTAGACTAGCAGCTTGCCATCCTGAGCTATACGGAATCCCCAGGGAGTCAGTCATCTGGTACGATTGCATACGTATTCCTCGCTGGTGGCCTACTCGCGGTGTTAGGTCGCAGCTAGTGTGAGCAGTGATTCAGCCGGGGAAATAGCTTCCCATGGAAATGGTACTCATCTCCCAAAATGGTTTTGGATGGCATGATGAGAACTGGGGACAGCGGAGACAGTATCCTGGACGTAGAAGGATCAGGTGCATTGCGTCAGGAATGATCAGACCGAAACAAAATGTAAGAGACAGACAAGACAAGACAAGAGAGCAGAGACAGTGACGCCAGTGGAGATAGTAAATACGTCAAGAGGTCAGACAAAGATCCCTTCCCAGTCTGCTATCTTGGGTTACAGGTGAATCTAATTGACTTGACTTGACTGAGCTTTTCAAGTTGGAGGTTACTGGGTTCAACAAACTCACTCGGACTCCCTGAGCTCAGGGGGTGATAAGAAAAACGGGCACGAGGCCAATACGTTTTTATTTGACTGACTGGAGAGGCTAGATACATACATATTTCCTGATACAAGCCATCCCGACATGAATATCGTTCCAAAGGTTATCTTTTCTTCTTGTATTTATATCGGGTTTTCGTGGATGCCAGGAATTCAACTGAGATAGTTGGAGGTAGAAAAAAAGTTAGGAAGGCCGATCCGGAATAAGAAATCATCATTCAATCGAGTACGACGTTGATATCAGGGGAATATGTAATAAATCACAACAAACTAAGACAGAATCAAGTGACAAGGAAAAGAAGAAGAAACTCGACAAGCAGGTTAGGAAGAACTAGCTTGATTGGAGAAACCGAGGTGTCTGGTGAGAGCAAGATGAGCTCTTCAAGCACCAAATCCGTAGAGGGTACGGCCTTGACGTTTGAGGGCGTAGACGACGTCCAAAGAGGTGACGGTCTTACGCTTGGCATGCTCGGTATAGGTGACCGAATCTCGAATAACGTTCTCGAGGAAGATCTATTGGGGTAGATTTTCAGATCAGGGAGGAAAACAAGCAGAGTAAAAAAAAAAATGAATGTCAACTTGGAGGCTAGGATGGGAGAGCAAGTTGGACCATTCTCTGACCTTGAGGACCCCACGAGTTTCTTCGTAGATCAACCCAGAAATACGTTTGACGCCTCCTCGACGAGCAAGTCGACGAATGGCAGGTTTGGTGATACCTTGGATGTTGTCTCGCAAGATCTTACGATGACCTGGAATCACGAAAGAAAGAAAGAGGAATCAGGAGCTGGACAGCGATTGATAGAAGAAGGAGGGAGTACTGACGCTTGGCACCTCCTTTACCGAGACCTTTCCCTCCACTTTTACCTCTTCCGGACATGTTGGAGATCTGGGATGATAGGTTGATAGGTTTGTGGGAAGTTGGTTGGCTGTCGTTGGTGTTTCTTGGTAAGTGGTCGGAGGAACTTGAAGTTTGGTCAGGGCCAATAGTAAATTAAAGGGGAGGTCGATTTGAGGTTGCAGTCTGGGCGGTCGGGTTCGGGTGCTGCCTTCCCGAGATCCGAATCCGGCATATCCGGGTCCGACACCAGGTATATGCCGGATCTTTTGCCCGCTGCCATCTACATCTGTGATTACTCATTCCCAAGTAATGATCTTTGTAGAGCGCTTGAATTGATCTGCATAAAACCTCTAGATTTTGTCATGCAGTTGTCTCTCCAAGTTGGCATGCGTAGGCCAACTGGCGGAGAGCTGCTGTGATGTTTTGGTAAGGGCTGAGTCCCAATTTACCAGTACAATCCTGGAAAAAATCAAAAAAGAATAATTAATATTGTGCTTAAATGAAATCAAATAAACTGAATAAAAAACAAATAAATACAAATTTACTTACAGGCTTTTGCACAAAGTAAGGAAAGTTTTCAGTGAGGTCCTTCAAGATATGCATTAAAAGTCCTTCCTCCATGCGGAAACTTTGGCAACAGTCACGCGCACTGTATACACAATCTTCATTGCAAAAAATCATCCATTAGTCAAGCATGATTATCCTGATGATTCCTCTCCTTTTTTGGCATTCACAGTTTCTTGGATTGTGGCCTGGTGTCTTTGTCAGAGTTTCTAGAATCCAGATATGTGGTTAAGTCAAAATCATCATCCATCATTTGTTTGATGATATTACAACCATGTTGCATATGGCGTTGTGAGATGATGTCCAATTTTTTCTCAGGGAATGGCATCTGACTATTGGGATCAAGAGGCATGATGATGTTGTAATTGTTGATTTCAGGGAATGGATTATTGGGAGGCATGGCGGATTAACTTAATGCCAGTGTGGTTGAATTGTGTGGGTAGTAGATTAGCGGTTTAGCTCAAGGGTTAATCCAAGCCAATGTTTTCTCACAGTTGGATTAGCGCTAGTTTGGTATTAAAGATAGTGCTAATTGTCAGCCTTAGAGCCAGCACAGCTGAACTGAATTCTGTCTTATCTGCTTCTTTGAATCACAACTGTCTCATATCTTTTAAGAATCAGGTTTTAATGTTGTTTTGACTTCAGATTCTGTTTCCTCATCATATTTTAACCCTAGTCTCCACTGCACATTTTCTCCATATCTTACTCCTTCACATAGTTAGTGAATTATCAGTGATTTTATGATAAAAACTGCTGTGCAGTGTTTGATGCAAGCTGACCACAAGCAAGCACTGATTATGTCAGAAAACTATGAAAATTTTCGAGTCTGAGTATCCTCTACACCCCATAAGATACACAGACTCCAGAATACCACACAACAACCACACACTTCAGAAAAAAGGACTTCAATCAGTTGACCTCAAGCAGCTTCCTCACCAAGGTTTTGGAATATTAAGTAAGGACCTCACTTCTCTGATTACTTCCCAGTTCTACTGTAATTTAATTAACCAGTGAGTCCCTTCTTCTGCTACCTCTTCAACTCATTCCCCAATCCTTTATCTCCAGTCTGTCTGTTCTGTCTTATCCTCCCCCCTTTCCTTTTCCTACTAAATCTTTGGCAAACCATTATTGGAATACCCCCATAGGATTAAATCCTACTTGATAAAGCTTTAACCAGCACTAGATTGCTTGATCATTCCTAGATCATATCCCCTTGTATTTTTGTTGATTTTATCAGGGAAAATCAACCAGGTTTCCATCTAAGGATCCTTGTGTCAGTTTCTTTTGACCAGAAAAAGATTGGCTGGCTTCAGTTTCCTTTGACCAGGCTACTTCTCCCAGTTTCATTTGTGGAAGAAGAGGCTGACCCTCAGTTGGCAGCTCCCCAGATCATTTAAGATCTTTCTTTTCTTATTATCTTTTAGTTTAATACTATCTTTCTACTAAGTAATAAATTACTTAGTTCCCCAATTTTGTGTCCTGCAGTCACATAAGAGACAAAGGCTCACACTAATACCCACACTAATCCAACAACCAATGTGGTTGCTCTTTGTCAGCCTTAGTGTCATCACAACTGACCCAAAGCTTGGCTTATTCCCTTTTTCTCCCAATAAATAATGGACAATAGCCTCATATATTTTTATCCTCAATCTTAATCATCATTTTGAATGCAAATTCTGTCTCCTCATTAAATTTTTACCATAGTGTTCACTGAACACTTTGTAATTGCTCCACTCCTTCATAGAGTAATTAAATAAATGATTCTACACCACAACTGGTTGAGCAAGTAAACCAAGGCCATCCAACCACATCTACATGTAAGATTACACAAGCAAACCTTTAAAATTTTCGAAGTTGGTGTATCCCCCATTGCAGGGAGGAGACACAACCTCCAGACACCCAGAACCACCAACTCAGATCAACAAGGATTCATCAAGTTACAGCTCACCACTCTAACCAACCAAAGGCCTCTTTCACCCAGTACCTCAACAGTATTGTCAGTCAGTCCCCTTTCTGAACCTTGCTCTTCTGACAGAAGTCCTTCTCTGTCTCCCCCTTTTTCCCTTTACTCTTTTCCCCTTCTTCATCAACCAACAGACCAGATCAAATCAAGCTCCTACTGTCAGATCAGATCAATCTTAATCCTCTCAAGAGATCATCCAGTATTTTTCTGTGGTTTTTCCTTGAAACAAACCACATATGTTTCCCTCTAAAAAACCTTAACTATCTTGCTTGACAATAGTCTAAAAAACTGGGCTGATTAGACTTGTCTTCTCAGATACCTTCCACATTTCTATTGTGTGAAGAGGCTGTTAATTTTCTCAAAGTCTCTGGCACAGCTTTCCAACTTTCTAAGTTGTTGATTATCATTATTAAAGAGCACTCAGACTATTCAAATCTCAGATCAATCAATAGTCTTCCATTCTTTCATCCTTTTTTCCCCTTTTCCTCTTAACAGTTGTTTTCTTTATATCCTTGAAATACAACTGTTGCCCCCCATTCCTTGTGTCCTGTTGTCACTTTAGAGACCCAGGCTCACACTCTTACAGTTTACGTATTCTCAATGTGCTAAATGTCTGTGAAAGGATTGTCTTTTGAATAATGCTTGGACAGATCAGCAGGATTTTCCATTCAAAATCATGGATTTTCAGATGTAATTAAGTTTTTTTTTTTTTTTATTTTTTTTATTTTTTTATTTTTTTATTTTTTATTTTTTTATTTTTTTATTTTTTTATTTTTTTATTTTTTTATTTTTTTATTTTTTTATTTTTTTATTTTTTTTTTTTTTATTTTTTTATTTTTTTATTTTTTTATTTTTTTATTTTTTTTATTTTTTATTTTTTTTTTTTTATTTTTTTATTTTTTTATTTTTTTATTTTTTATTTTTTTATTTTTTATTTTTTTATTTTTTTTTTTTTTATTTTTTTATTTTTTTATTTTTTTATTTTTTTATTTTTTTATTTTTTATTTTTTTATTTTTTTATTTTTTTATTTTTTTTATTTTTTTATTTTTTTTTTTTTTATTTTTTTATTTTTTATTTTTTTTTTTTTTATTTTTTTATTTTTTTATTTTTTATTTTTTTATTTTTTTATTTTTTATTTTTTTATTTTTTTATTTTTTTATTTTTTTATTTTTTTTATTTTTTATTTTTTTTTTTTTTATTTTTTTATTTTTTTATTTTTTTATTTTTTTATTTTTTTATTTTTTATGAAATGCCAGTGAGTCAATTGGGTGTTATTTTGATTGTGGCATGAGCTGACCATTCCATCTTTCTGGATCCAGCCACAGATGATTCAATGCAAAAAAAGGTTTTGGCTGTATTATCTAAAGTCAGGGCTAGCCAAGCCTTTGTGGAAGATAATCCAATCCCAAACCATGTTTGAGATTCTGATCAACACTGGAACAATTGATTATACAAACTTCCAAGGAAGTGTGGCCAATGAGATTAATAAACACTTTGATGGCTCTGGGGAACTTATTCAACAAGCTGTTACTTCAGGAAATCCAGCTATAAACTGGAATGTCATTATTTACCTGAAGAATGCACCCAAATACTCAAAACAGGAAAATCAGAACATCAATAATGAAAAGAATTTTGCCGCTTGGATTCAATTTATACTTCATATTGGTAAAGACTACAAAATTTTGTTGCTACACGTGTCTAATATGGTAAATCCAGCAAGAATCAAGGAGAAAGCTAGAGCTTCTGTCCAAGTCAAAGCTCATGTTTTGACTTAGCAGGCAGCTCTAGATGCTAATGCTTTGAAGCCACTATTGGAAATCCCTTCCCAGCCAGATCAAAGCAAATCTGCAGGAGACTTCAACACTCTCAATGTCCTGGTGACCAGAATTTGGTTGCACCACCACCCCAATGGAAAATACAAGACAAACTTGCTAGTGTACATTGATCCAACAACCTCATCCCAATACATTCCACTGACTGCTGGTATTGCTCAAAGATGGGTGCGTGCTCTGGTAAGTCAAGCATTCAAAATTAATAACCACTCACTAACTCCTTCATGCTCTTTTTGAATAAAAGATCAATAGAGAGGAGGGTTTTTCTCTCCACTCACCTCCCCTGGACCTCTGCTTTGAAACCATTTCAACGGCTAAAAAGCAAAAATTGGACAGCTCCACATCTCAATGGATATGTGGCTGTAGCCAGGATTGATAAATTCACGCCCCTGGCTGCACATCCTTTTTTGGGCATCAGAACACCTGTATATGGGTGTGCAGTTTGCACACCCATCTACAGGAGTGTGACACCCCCACACATGGCCGTGCAGCCGCACACCCTGTTCAAAACAGGGTGTGTGTTCTGCATTCCTTTCAGGAGGCTGCCTCCTCAACCAGGGGGAATCCCTCCAACCGGGGAGGTCATACACCCTCCTCAACCAGAGGGATTCCCTCCAGCCGGGGAGGTCATACAACCTCCTCAACCAGAGGGACTCCCTCCAGCCGGGGAGGTTATACAACCTCCTTCTCCAGAGGGAATCCCTTTGGTTGAGGAGGTTGTATAGCCTCCCTGGCTCCTTTACCAGAGGGACTCCCTCTGGTAAAGGAGGTTGTAACTCCTCCCTGCCAGAGGGATTCCCCCTGGTCAAGGAGGTCATAAAGCCTCCTCAACCGCAGGGAATCCCTCTGGTCAAGGAGGCTATACAACCTCCTCAACCAGAGGGAGCCTCTGGTTGAGGAGGTTGTATAACCTCCCTGGATTGAGGGAATACCTCTGGTTGAGGAGTTTGTATGACCTTCCCAGCGGGAGGGATTCCCCCCATTCAAGGATTTTGTATAGCCTCCTTGACCCGAGGGATTCCCTCCGGTCAAGGAGGTTAGATAACCTCCCCCACCGGAGGAATCCCCTCTAGTCAAGGCGGTTGGATAACCTCCCCTGCCGGAGGAAGCCCCCCAGTTCAAGGAGGTTGTATAGCCTCCTTGACTGGAGGGAGCCTCTAGTCAAGGAGGGTGTATATCCTCCCCAGTCCAAGGGATTCCCCCGGTTGAGGAGGTTGTGTTGCAATGATAAATCTGAAGCAGCAGAATGTTGATGAAGATGGTCGTGGAAGGATGAGATTGCATCAGAAAAGAAAAAGAGAAAGAGAAAAGAACAAAAGAACCAACTCACCTGAAGCAGCAGAATGTTGATGAAGATGGTCGTGGAAGGATGAGGAAAGGAGCCTTCCACGTCTGCTGCTCCAGGTGACTACACAGGCGAGATGTCACGGATATGTGATATGTTGTAAGGATCACGTTCTGATCCTTCACTGTCCGTTGGATAGGCACTAGCAAGGGAGCTCAATAGCTCCGGAGAAGAAGTTCTAGTACCAAAGTAGGATGAATTGCTAGACAGGAGAGAAAGATCTCTCCGTTAGTATCTACAAGTGAGGAAATGAGAAGTAGACATCAGAAGAGAAGGAAAGGAAATAAGGTACTTACCTAGACAGGAGAGAAAGATCTCTGCTGTCTAGGTGAAGGGAGAAACTGAGACTAAATACAAGAGGAACTAGGCTTATGTAATCTTGTGACATGTTTGTGTAAGACCATGAGGAGCAGGGCTTACAGTCTCCCCTCCTATAAAAGAAAAGAAAGAAGGGGAAAATTAACAGTAGCAAGGACTAATGAGAAAGCTGGAAAGTGAGTGGGACACATGTAGAAGAGTTCAGGGGAGGTGGCTGATTTGGGAAGGAAAACTGAGAGGGGCTTGAGGAAAAGAGAATCAATATAGAAAGGAGACTATTGGGAGGTGAGGAAGGTAGGAGAATAGCTGGAGGGGACAGAGGATGAAGGTATCAAACATAAAATAGAATTGGGTTGTCGGGATTTGAAGCCGAGTTAGAGGCTTTCTTCTTCTTCTTCTTCTTCTTTTTCTTTTTATCTTCAATATGGTTTGCTTCAACTGAGTTGTCTTCTTCAATAATCTCTTCTGCTTCAAGTTTCTTCCCTTGTTCTAGCGCCTTGAGACAGTTGTCAAGTTCCAGGAAGCTGAGTGTCTCCAGAAGTTGTCCAAGGTTTGGGTGGTCTTCCAGTGCTTTTCGGGAAAGATCTGGGGTGATTCGAGGTTCCACACACTCAACAAATTCATCAACAATGGTGATGCCACCTACTTCAGCTATGTCAAGGTCTTCAGATTGGGCTTGAGCAGTTGGAGTGTCATTGGTTCGATTTTGAGGACAGATGAGAGCAAGCTGATGAGTGGGAGGTGGTGATGGCGACGACAAGGTCGCTTGCAGGGGTGTCTCGGGGTTGGAGGTAGAGACAAGTGGGTCGGGTGAGTCAGAAGTTGTAGGTGGTGCTTGTGGCGGTTGAATCGGTGAGTTTGCTTGCTTGGAAGTCGTAAGGTCGACTGATTCATGAGGTGGAGTGCAGCTAACGGAAGGAAAGGACCGATTGTTGTTGAAGGAGAAGTGGCCGAGTTGGTTGAGTACTCGATCGTTTGAGTGAGGTTGTTGGTTGAGCAGTGAGGTCGTCGGAAGTGCAGCGAGATTGTCAGCGGAGCAGTTGGGTGGGGTATGGGCAGTCACATCGCTACGATTGGGAGTTTGAGCCGATTTGGATTTGCAAGGCGTCGGAGAAGGGTTGAAGAGGCGATCAGGAGAATCAATGGGCAGCGTATGGGGTCCCGGAAAGGAGAGGTTGTTCAAATGAGAGAGCAATACGCCGGTGGGTGGTTGACTGGTAGTACCTTGTCGAAGTTTTTGAGTACGCTTCGGGGCAGATTTGTGATTAGAAGATGATTGAATAGGAGCAACCAGCTGGGCGTTTACGATTGAGTCGGCTGGGATTGGAGGCAGTGCTTGCGGTTCGGTCACGGGTACGCTTTGAGCTGGAGAACGACAGAAACCACGCCGGGTCGATTGAGTTGCCGCTAGCGATCTTGCTGCCGCTTCGGACAACATTGGAATAAGGCCACGACTCCTTGAGTATCGGAACGAAACGGTTGAGGGAGCCAAAACGGACGGGACAGCCTCCTGCGTTGCCAAAAGAGCCCATACTACATCTTCTAAAATCTGGATACGCGCGTTGAGGCCGTAAGGGAGCTGGTGAGAGGCTTGCCTAGACCACCGTTGGGTCATCTTGCTGAGAAGGGTCGGAAGGATGTGAGTTGGAGTTGGAGAAATTGTCTTGAAGGTAGGAAGTCGGATACGGCACGTCAATGAATTATTAAAAATTCTTCCAGTTGTGTTTGTGGAACTAGAAAAAAAAAGTGTAAGGATCACGTTCTGATCCTTCACTGTCCGTTGGATAGGCACTAGCAAGGGAGCTCAATAGCTCCGGAGAAGAAGTTCTAGTACCAAAGTAGGATGAATTGCTAGACAGGAGAGAAAGATCTCTCCGTTAGTATCTACAAGTGAGGAAATGAGAAGTAGACATCAGAAGAGAAGGAAAGGAAATAAGGTACTTACCTAGACAGGAGAGAAAGATCTCTGCTGTCTAGGTGAAGGGAGAAACTGAGACTAAATACAAGAGGAACTAGGCTTATGTAATCTTGTGACATGTTTGTGTAAGACCATGAGGAGCAGGGCTTACATATGTACATGATAGGTTTGAAGCAGAAACAGAGAAAGAAAAAGAAAAGAAGATAAAACCACACAACCTCAACACCCCCCCTTGCTGAAAACCACAGGATGAAATAAACAGGAGAAGGAGAATAAATAACTAAACTACCCCAAACTTTGAGCGATGTTCTTCCAGGAGAGTACGACCTAGCGGTTTGGTGAGCATGTCGGCAAGCATGTCCTTTGTTGAGACGTGCAAAACCGTGATTTTACCCAGCTTGACGCACTCACGGGAGAAGTGGAAACGCGCATCGATGTGTTTCGTGCGTGCATGGTGCTTGGGATTACGGGCAAGGGCCTCGGCGCCCGCGTTGTCGACATGGAGAGGAATTGCAGACTTGGGGCGCAGTTTCAGTTCTGTGAGGATGTAACCCAGCCACAAGCCCTCTTTGCAGGAGTCGGAGAGGGCCTTGTACTCGGCTTTGGTGCTGGAGAGAGAAACCGTGGCTTGTTTTCGAGATTTCCATGAGACGGCGCCGTCTCCCAGACGGTACGTGTAGGCGGAGGTTGATCGCCTGTCATGTCTGTTTTCCGCCCAGTCGGAATCCGAATACCCACAACACGTCTGAGATCCGCCGAGACGCAAGTGCAGATGCTTCGTGGTGATCAGGTACCGGAGGACTCGAACTGCGGCCTGCCAGTGTGCCTCGGAGGGGTCGCGGAGAAACTGCGATAGGCGGTTCACGGCGAACGCGATGTTGGGTCGAGTGCACTGTGATGCCCAGAGTAGCGCACCGATGAGCTGTGGGTACGGGCCAGACGATACCGGCTCCTCCGGCTTCCGCGGTATAAGGTCTTTAAACGCGGAGTCGGTGGGCGTGTTGGCGGAGACGGGAGGCACGATAAGGAAACGAGTCTGTAGATCGGAGATGTAGTGTGACTGAGATAGGAAAAGGACACGGTTTTCGACATCCCTGTCTATCTTCATAGACAGGAAGTGGTGCAGGTCTTCATCAGCTCCTATCTTGAAGCGCTTCCCGAGTGTAGCTATCAGAGGATCGACGAAAGATGGCTCTCCCACTATTGCTAAGTCTTCAACGTGGACAGTAACAGCACCGACCAGGACACCGTCCTTAATCTTAAAGTAAAGTGTCGGGTCGTAGCGTGACTGGGTGAGACCGGATTGGACAAGGCCATCGTGAAGCTCGGTGTTCCACTCACGGGGTGATTGCTTAAGCCCATAGATTGAACGCCGGACTTCACAAACCCAGTCAGGGTGCTGGGGGTCCTCAAAGCCGGGTGGTTGTTCCATGTAGACGGGCTCGTCCAGACAACCATTTAAGAAAGCTGTCTTAAAATCGACTTGACGGCCTTTCCATTTCTTGATGGCGAGAAGACCAAAGATGAGCCGCAGAGTTTCGAGCCGAAGAGTGGGAGCAAAGACCTCCTGATAGTCGATTCCCTTCACCTGAGTGAAACCCATAGCCACAAGCCTGGCTTTGAGTTTCTGAATCGTCTTGTCGGGGCGCCTTTTGACTTTGAACACCCATTTCAATTTGATGATTTTACGCTTCTGCGGACGAGGGACCAACTTCCACGTCTCCATTCCCAGAAGGGACTGCAGTTCCTCATTAGCTGCACCAAGCCACCGCGCTTTGTGAGGAGACCTAAGAAGTTGTTTCCACGTTTTTGGCGTGTCGACATCCTCGGAAATCGCAGCTGACTTGGACCAGGTTCCATAGCGATCTGGGGCACGCCGTTGACGGCCGGACCGCCTGGCTGGGGGCGACGGGGGCGCCGGCGCGGCGGGAGGAGGAGATGGAGGTTGAGACGGGGGCGCTGGTGCGGCAGGAGTAGGAGGTGGAGGTTGAGAAGCGGGTATTGGAGGAGTCGAAGACGGGGAGGGAGGATGACCGGGACTTTCCGGGAGAGGAGACAGAGAGGCGAGGGTTTGCGGTGGAGCGTGGATTGAAGCGGTCAGGCGACGGTCGAAACGAGGCTGGAGTGGGACATTGAGGGGCGGGAGATCAAAGATTGACGGTGACGGCATTCGGTGAGGAGTAGGTGGTCAATCAGGCGATACCGGAGCGGGAGGGGAAACAGCCGGCCACGGCCACGGGACCTTGACCATTATCGGTGGGGGTGAGCTCTTCATCTCGGCGCCGTAAGGAAAGGAAGTGTTGTCAAAAAGAACATCACGGGACTTAACCACGGAGCGTTTTTCCAAGTCCCACAGACGATAACCGTTTCCGTCCCCGAGATAAGAGAGAAGTATCGAAGGCCGGCCTTTTGAGTCGAGTTTCTTTCGGTTCGCCTCAGGTACCTTGTACCAGACGAGGCAGCCGAAAGGGTGAAGAAGGGATAGATTTACAAGTTGTTTGCCGAGAATTTTGTGTGGAGCCTTAAAACCCGCCGGTGTATGGCAGGGGACCGAGTTCAGAGTGAAAGAGACGTGTCTTAGCGCATCTGCCCAGAAAGATTTGGGCACGTTGGCGCTCTGAATGGAGCAGCGAATTAGATTTCCGAGTGTGCGGTTTGCGCGTTCGGCCACACCGTTCAGCTCGGGAGAGTGTGGTGGACCCGGCTCATGAGCGATGCCAGAGTTGTTTAGATAATCGGAGAACTCAGTTGACATATACTCTCCACCGTTGTCGGAGCGCAACGCCATGATCTTGTGGGACCCGTCTTTCTCAAAGTGGACACGGAAAACTTTGAAGCAGGAGAAAACGTTGGATTTGGATTTCATGGGGAACAAGGAGATTGATTTAGAGAAATCGTTGATAAAAGTAACAAAGTATTTATATCCCTCTCTTGAAACTACCTCAAATGAACCGACGTCCGAGTGGATTAGCTTCCCGGGAGTGTCTGATCGGTATGGTGAGCGTGATTTGAAAGAGGAACGATGCATTTTTGATTGCACGCAGGTGGTGCAGCGTTGAACGTCGATTTCGTTCATCAGGGCGGGTTTGACGTTGAGGATCTTCAAGAGTCTTTTGAGGGGACGCAAGCCTATGTGTGACAGGCGGCGGTGATAGCCCATAAGAGAGCTGTCAATGGAGGACAGTCCACGGGATGAGGTGGAAAAAGACTTTACCTCAGTGGATGGCAAGTAGTACAAGCCTCCCTTTCGATATCCGTGCCCGGTAACCGAGCCGTCGATGACGAGGGACTGGGACTCGAAGATGTCGCAGCCCTCCTTCCTGAACACACAGGTCAGACCAGCATCGCACATCGCCGCGATTGAAAGTAACGGCTCGTGTAAGCCGGGGACAACGAGAGCGGGAACTGGCACCGGGTTGTTAAGGGGAAGGGTGATGGTTCCTCGGTGAGAAGCGGCAACCGTAGAGTGGTCAGCAAGTCGAATCGGGGTGTTGTCCGGCTTCAAGTTGGAAACCTCTGAGGCGTAGGGAGTCATGCAATTCGAACAGCCCAAGTCTAGATTGGCGTCCCGGGTCGGAATCGAGGCAGCGTTTGCAACGACATCAGTCACTGCAACGGCGTTTCCGGCCCTGGGAGTTTGATCGTCATTAGAGCCGGAGTAATCAGAGTCGTCTTGCTCATCCCCGCCTCCGAGGTCAACCACGGTTGTGTGGCCTGCCTTAGCTGAGGGTTTCGACCGGTGGCAATATCCCGATGGCCTGCCAGAGCGGCCGGAAGTTTCTGGACGTCTAGAGGGATTAGAGTTTTGACGATCGTGGTCGGCCAGGATTTTAGCCGCGTTTTCGCAAATCTCGAGGTTGTGCCCGGACCTCTTGCAGAAGTTGCAATACAAGGAATGGTCGGGTGGTGGTCGACTCGATCTAGGAGCTACCGACGGAGATGTACCGGGACGAGAGAGCGATGCACGGGCAACAGACTCTACTAGGGCTTGTTGTTCGCCTCTAGTCTTACGACGGAGATGTTCGGCTTTGAGCGCATCGAGGAGCTTGACCGGGGGGATCGTGGGATCGTTCAGCATGGATGAGCAGCACAATAGCCAGTCCGGCGGAAGGGATTTGAGGATAGAAGTGGAGTAGATGTCCTCCAGCGTGAGAGGATTTTCAGGCGTGACAAGAGAGGATAGACTCTCAAACGACTTGGCCATCTCGTCTAGATGCGCCGGAAGATCGTCGCCCGAGAAGGAGTGGGAAGATAACTTTTGAAGATAGTACATCTTCCCGCCCGCCAAGGAATCTTGATGGACGTTTTTGATGGCGGCCCAGAGCGCTCGAGCATCTGTCGTGATGTGGCGGACGTGGCGGACGTGCGAGGGATGGATGGTTTGAGAGATAACACCAAACGCGACTTTGTTGTTGCGGACCCAGTGGGGCTTACTTTTGGCGGCCTGCTCTTCACCTTTGACAACGTAGAGAATGTCGGTCGTGTTGAGGAGAGACCAAAAAAACCAGGACCATTCAAGGTAATTGGAGTCGGGTCCGGGCGGTTTGAGTTGCTCGATCCTCGCGTTCTTGAGAGCAGGATGAGACCAGGTGTCGTGGTCAGGGTTAGACATGGTGGAAGACGAAATCGGCGCAATGTTTTGCGAAGTAGGGTAGTCGGTGGGCTGAAGAAAAGGAGAAGGTGGCGTAGTCATTCGCCGAAAGCTTTAACGATAAGCGTACGGATCCTCCGCGACGAGAGAGACTTGGCGCTAACAGCAGCAACTGGTGCTCATAACCTGTTGCAATGATAAATCTGAAGCAGCAGAATGTTGATGAAGATGGTCGTGGAAGGATGAGATTGCATCAGAAAAGAAAAAGAGAAAGAGAAAAGAACAAAAGAACCAACTCACCTGAAGCAGCAGAATGTTGATGAAGATGGTCGTGGAAGGATGAGGAAAGGAGCCTTCCACGTCTGCTGCTCCAGGTGACTACACAGGCGAGATGTCACGGATATGTGATATGTACATGATAGGTTTGAAGCAGAAACAGAGAAAGAAAAAGAAAAGAAGATAAAACCACACAACCTCAACAGGTTGTATAGCCTCCTTGACAGGAGAGAGCCTCTGGTCAAAGAGGGTGTATACCTTTACCACCTGGAGGGATTCCCTCCCTTCAAGGCAGCTATACAACCCCCTTGACCAGAGGGAGCCTCTGGTCACAGAGGTTGTATAGACGCCTTGACTGGAGGGATTCCCTCTGGCTGGGGAGGTTATATCCTTGACCAGAGGCTCTCCAGTCAAGGAGGCTATACAACCTCCTTGACCGGAGGGAATACCTTTGGTCAAGGAGTGTATAACCTCCCTGGCAGGAGGGAATCCCCCTGGTTGAGGAGGTTGTATTACCTCCCCGGACGGTGGGATTCCCCCCGGTTGAGGACATTTTATAGCCTCCTTGACCGGAGGGATTCCCTCCGGTCAAGGAGCCAGGGAGGCTATACAAACTCCTCAAACAGAGGGATTCCCTCTGGTCAAGGAGGTTGGGTGTTGATAAACACATGCCAAAGGTGCACACCAACACCAACCTGCCCACCAATTTTTGGCCAAAATTGGCGTGTAGACCCTACACACCTTTTTTTTTGGCATGTAGGGGGATATTGCATGTTGTATCACGTAATCAAACCGGTGGGCAGGTTCAATTACGTGAGCAAGTCATTGGCCAGGAGGATTTCCTTCTGGGTGACAAGGTTATACAACCTCGTTGGCCAGGAGGATTTACTCCCAAAAATAAGGTTGTATAACCTTGTCAGCCAGGATTTCCTCCCGACCAAAAAGGTTGTATAACCTTGTTGGCCAGGAGAATTTCCTCCCGGAAACAAGGTTGTATAACCTCGTCAGCTGGGAGGAGTTCCTCCCAACAAACAAGGCTTTATAACCTCATTGGCCAGGAGTATTTCCTCCTGGCTGACAAGGTTATACAACCTTGTTGGCCAGGAGGAGTTCCTCCTGGCTGACAAGGTTATACAACCTTGTTGGCCAGGAGGAGTTACTCCTGGCTGACAAGGTTATACAACCTTGTTGGCCAGGAGGAGTTCCTCCTGGACAATGAGGTTGTATAACCTTGTTGGCCGGGAGGAACTCCTCCTGGCCAGCAAGGTTGTATAACCTCTTCAGCCAGGAGGAAATCCTCCTGGCCAACAAGGTTTCCCACATGCCAAAAATTTGGCGTGTGGGACCCACATGCCACAAATATTTGGCATGTGGGGCCTACGGGTTGGCATTGGTGTGTGCCTTTGGCGTGCGTTTATCAACACCCAATGAGGTTATATAGCCTCCCAACCAGAAGGATTCCCCCTGGTTGAGGATGTTGTAAAGCCTCCTCAACCAGGGGGACTCCCTCTGGTCAAGGAGGCTATACAACCTCCTTGACCAGAGGGAGCCTCTGGTGGAGGAGGATATACAACTTCCTTGACCAGAGGGAGCCTCTGGTGGAGGAGGTTGTATAACCTCCCTGGCCGGAGGGAATCCCTCTGGTAGAGGAGGTTGTATGACCTCCCTGTTGAGTTGCCTGTTAGTCTGCTACCATGATGTATCACCAGCTGAACCATGAGCTCTACCAACCAACACCCTGGCAGTCACAAGCGTCTGTAGCCTAGTTGGTAAAGGCAGCACTCTAGCATGTGTCTCAGCTTAGCTGAGGTCGTGAGTTCGAATCTCACCAGACACATCTCCATTTTACAGTCTCTACAGGTTATGAGCCCAGATTCTACCTAAGCGCTACTCGCTTACATAAGAGACTGAATGAAGATGTGAATGCTTCATGTAAGACCAAAAAACCCCTCTAAGCCTACATCAAGGTCCCGGGTTCAATTCCCACAGCGGCCACACCTACATGGGTCCAAATCCCCATCCTTCCTTGGGTCACATCCCCACACTTACTGGGTCACATCCCCACACTTAATGGGTCTCATCCCCATACCTCTTGGGTTCAATTCCCACTCTCCACATCATGTAGCAAGGGGGGGTGTTGAGTTGCCTGTTAGTCTGCTACCATGATGTATCACCAGCTGAACCATGAGCACTACCAACCAAAACCCTGGCAGTCACAAGCGTCTGTAGCCTAGTTGGTAAAGGCAGCACTCTAGCATGTGTCTCAGCTTAGCTGAGGTCGTGAGTTTGAATCTCACCAACCAACACCCTGGCAGTCACAAGCGTCTGTAGCCTAGTTGGTAAAGGCAGCACTCTAGCATGTGTCTCAGCTTAGCTGAGGTCGTGAGTTTGAATCTCACCAGACACATCTCCATTTTACAGTCTCTACACTCCCCGGCCGCAGAGATTCCCGGTTGAGGAGGTTGCATACCCTCCTCAACTGGAGGGATTTCCTCTGGTTGAGGATTTTGTATAACCTCCCTGGCTGGATCTGGTTGAGGATTTTGTATAACCTCCCTGGCTGGAGGGACTCCCTCAGGTTGAGGAGACAGCCTCCTGAAAGGTGTGCAAACTGCACGCCCATCTGTGGGGGTGTTTCACACCTGTAGATGGGTGTGCAAATTGTGTCAAGTTAGTCTAGCTTAGTTCTGTCAGATATCCAATCTCTTCCACTCACATTACCTCATCTTAAAATTCCCCTTTCTCAATATTAATTAACCCCCCCCCCCCCTTACATTATGATCAATCAATTCAATCACTCTGCCAATAAGTAGTTTAAATTAAAATTCACTCAAAATTATGTTGTTTTAAATCACTCTACTGATTGGTAGTGTTATTATCACTCTGGCGTTTTCCAGTTTTACTTTTCCCTGGTATTTTGCCAGTTTCACCTGCACTCTAGTATCTTACTAGTTTTATTTTCTAATCACTGGGTATGCTGCTAGTTTAAGTAGTGTATACTTTTATTTTTTGTTTGTTTTTAGTAACCTAGGCCCCCTTTGGATCTTGCCAGGGGGCTCTCTAGTTGTGACTATATGAGTCAGCTCTTTCCGTTTGAAATAAAATTATCAAGTCAGAGCATTTTATCTTTTATCCCTTGCTCCTTGATCCAATCAAGTTTCCTCAAGATTGTCTCCCCTATCTTGAGCATTTATTTCTGAAGGTGAAATATCAACAAGTTCAGTCTTGTTCAGTGTGCTACATACATATAGCATCATTTCTTGTAAGTTTCCCTTTGTCTCATGTTTGTAAAATATATCACTTGTTCTAGTTTTGTCTCATGTTTGTAAAATATATCACTTGTTCTAGTCTTCCCTTTCCACTCATGTCACACCTGTGAAACCTCACTCTTCTGTTCCATGTTCCCTTTCTTTCCTTTCCTCCATCCTTTCTCTTTTCTTCATTACACTTCTTTCATCTCAACTCAACTCACTCAATTTACTCACCAACTTGAGCTCAATCAACTCTTAACTTCAACATCAACTCAATCAACTACTCAATCTACCCATCTCTTCCAATACACAATTCCCTCAATATTCATCACTCCAATATTCTCTCTATTCCTCTATTTATCTCCTATTCTATCTCTCTCATTCAATATCTCAAACCCGTGTCTTCTGTCTGGTGAGATTTGACTCACTCACTTCTTTATATCTCTCAATGACAAATCACTCACTCCTCATTCCTAGCTCTGTCTTATTTCATCCTCATCCTCTTGTCCTTCTTCTCTTAGCCTATATTTCACAAGCTTCCTTGCTACAAACTGTTGGCTATTTCATTCTCTTTCTTTTCTATTCTTGTCCTGAATCTTTCTAATTATCTTACTTCTTTAAGTGTGTTGGTTTCATTTCTGAAATAAATTCAGATTAAAAAATCTTGTAATGTTTACTTCATTTCACATACATATCACATAGTCTACATAGTATACTGAGACAGCAGACGTGGAAGGATCTTTTCTCTCATCCTTCCACCAACATCACCAACTCACCCTATCTTGTGTATGCTGTTATCAGGTGTGTATTGAGTTCCTTCTTCTTCTCTACTTTTCTCTCTGACTGTGCAATGATAATCATCCTTCCACCAATATAAACCACTCACCCTATCTTGTGTCTGCTGATATCAGCTTTGTACAGCTTATCAAATTGCACAAACGCCTGTCAAAAAAGGGTGTGCGGGCTGCACACCCTTTTTGAAGGAACTTACCTACCCATTTCCTCCTGATCTGCAGCAGGGTTACTGCCATCATTTGGCAGGGCCCACCATGAGAGGCCATCTGTCATGAGCCATAGCGTGGTCCCACCTGCACTATATGTACATAGTCTATCACATACATGTCACAGACAGACCACTTATAGTATGCCAGGACAAGGATCCACATCCCTTCCTCATCCTGCAATCTACATTATAGGATCCCAACCACCCCAGACCTCAGTGCCTTCCTCTCCATAGACTGACCATAACACAGTCAGAATTATTGTGGACTAGTGTTATGGTCTGATCTGTGGAGAGGAAGGCTCTGGGGTTCTGGGGTTT
The DNA here is from genome assembly GCA_007896445.1 of Puccinia hordei. Lineage (NCBI taxonomy): Eukaryota > Fungi > Basidiomycota > Pucciniomycetes > Pucciniales > Pucciniaceae > Puccinia > Puccinia hordei. The sequence continues at coordinate 159,567 of RDRW01000159.1, read as the reverse complement.
CTGGGGTTTTGGGATCCTATAATGTAGATTGCAGGATGAGGAAGAGATGTGGATCCTCGTCCTGACAGACTATATAGTGGTCTGTCTGTGACATGTACGTGATAGACTATCTACATGTGGTGTGGGCTTTGGCGCGGGCAGGCCCGCAATACGGCTCATGACATTATCCCCCTTTTAATGCTAAATCCTCCACTCATTCGCCAATCAAGAAAAAAAGAAAAAAAAATTCCACCTCTTATCAATTTTGTTCCTCACTTCCTTCTCCGCCTCCGCCGATGAGTAGTTGCCGCATTTGGAAATCTTGAATTAAATCCCGCTACCAGTTCCTTGCAATTCTTCAAGTTTTCCGTTGGTTCCCATGAGTTGTCTTCTGTTCCAAATCCCTTCCAGCTGACCAGGTATTGGGTCTTCCCGCGTCGTCTTTTACAGTCCAGTACCTCTTCGACTTCCCACTCATCCCCGCCGTCCGCTGTAATTGGTTCCGGGTCTTCCCTCCGTCGTTCCGCAATTTCGTCGGGTCTGTGTTTGCGGAGTATTGATACGTGAAATACGGGGTGTACCCCCCGCATGGATATAGGGAGTGTTAGCTTATACGCAGATCTTGAGATTCTTTTACAGATAGAGAAAGGTCCCAGCCATCTATGTTCCAATTTTGGGCTGGGGCAGGTCGTTGGAATGTTGCGTCCATCTAGCCATACTTCGTCCCCTACGTCCCATTCCGGTGTTTCCCTTGTTTTCTTGTCAAATTGGCCTTTCATTGTTTCTTGCGCCTCTTCTAAGCAATGCTTGAGTTCCCCTTGGACCTCCGCAAGTTTGCGGAGTCGTTCCTCTACTACGGGGATGCATTGTTCTGTTGAGGGGGTTCCGCTATATGCCGGGTTGAATCCGTAGTTGGCTCTGAACGGGGAAACTCCTGTCGAGGTGTGGTTGTTGTTGTTGTAAGCAAATTCGGCCATTGGGAGGAGTGGGGCCCAATCGTTCTGTTGGTAGCAAACAAAGTGCTGCAGGTATTGCTCGACTGCTTTGTTGGCGATTTTGGATTGTCCATCTGTCCTTGGGTGGTACGCTGTGGATGGATGTAGTCTAATCCCCATGCGGGAGCTCAATTCACGTGTGATTTGGGAGATAAAAATACTTCCCCGGTCCGAGACAATTTTCTTGGGGGTTCCATGGAGTTTCCATACGTGTTCTGCCATCAGTTCCGCTAGTTGTTCCGCGTTCATGGTTTTCTTGCATGGGATGAAGTGGGCCATCTTGGTCAGTCGGTCTACTACTGTTAGTATGCTGTCACTCAAGCAGGATTCAGGGAGATCAGTGATCAAATCATAGCTAATGTCCTTCCATGGGCCTGCGGGGATTGGGAGGGGTTCTAATGTTCCGAACGGCCGTCGAGTGCTAGATTTGACTCTTTGGCAAAAATCACATCCGTCTACGTACTGGTTGACAAATCTCTTCATTCCACTCCACACAAAACTTCTCCGTACTAATGCCAACGTGCGGGATCTGCCTGGGTGGCCTGCGGACTTTGTGTCGTGTCGACTTTTGAGGATTATCGTCCGCAATGCCGAGTCCGCTGGTACCACTATCTGTCCCTTGTCATAGAGTACCCCGTTGGCTTCTGCATACCTGTTGTGGTCCCCTGTCGGTTTCTGTAACAGCTTAATCCAGTCAGCCAATTTTGGGTCATGTGGGGTCAGTTCTCTAATCCTGGCAATGATTTCAGCGTCAGACAACACTAGGTCGTCCGTTCCCGCATCTTCCAAATCAGTCCCCATCACATCCACCTCAAACCAATGTTCCCCATCATCCATTTGAATTGATTCGTCCAGAAACCAGCTGTCCAATTCCGCACATTCCGCAAGCTCCTCAAAAGTCCGCTTGGTGATGTTACCTGGCTTTAAAAGCTGACCAAAGGTCAGCTTTTCTCCCGGTGCTGGGGCAAGGTCCGGTCTGCGGGATAGGGCGTCGGGTTTTGTCGATTGGCGTCCTGGTCGGAATATGATCTCGAAGTCAAAACATCCCATGGTCTCCACCCATCTTGCCTGTCTTCTCGTGAGCTGCTTGGTTGTCATGAAGCTTTCCAAATTACGGTGATCGGTGTATACAATTGCCGTCAATTGGTGTGGGTTCCCCTCTAGGTATTGCCGCCACTCTTTGAAGGCAGCCACAATAGCCAGTAACTCTTTGTCAAAGATCTCATAGTTGCGTTCCGCCTGTACAAGGGATCGGGACAGGTAAGCTACTGGGTGAAGTTCCTGGTCCTTGGTGCAAACCTGGGACAGTACCGCGCCGAGCGCGAAATCGGAGCAATCACATTCAAGGACAAACGGTTTGTACGGGTCTGCAATTTTCAGGATCGGGGTGGATGTGAAGGCGGTTTTGAGGGATTCAAATGCAGAGTTGCACTTGGCGTCCCACACAAAGGGGGTCTCTACTCTTGTCAGGTTGTGGAGCGGTCTGGTCTTTCCTGAGAAATGGTCGATGAATTGGCGGTAAAAATTAGCAAACCCAATGAATCGTTGAAGTTCGGTGACATTCTTTGGTGCGGGCCAGTCGGTTACTGCTTGCACCTTTGTGGGGTCCATTCTGATCCGGTTGCATGATATCAATAATCCTAGGTATTCCACTTCCGGCCTTGAAAATTCACACTTTTCGGGTTTCAGCCACAATTGGTGCTTGCTCAATGTGTCCAGTATACTGCCCACCGCTTCCGCATGGTCCGACCCTTTCCGCGTGTAGATCATGATGTCATCTAGGTATTCAGCGTTGTCTTTCCCAATCCGTCCGAGGAGGATGTCTTGCATGAAGTATTGGAAGTATCCTGGCGCTCCCGTGGGACCAAAGGGCATGGTAAGCGGGGAAAATTGTCCTGCCCTGCAGATGAAAGCCAGCTTATCTTCGTCGCCTTCCGCAACTCTGAGGTTTCCATATGCGTTGCGGAGGTTGAGCTTTGTGAATGTGTCCGCATCCAAAAGGCTGTCAACTAAGTCCATTGTCAGTGGGAGCGGGTACTTGTTCTTCACCGATACCGCGTTGAGCCTCCTGTAGTCAAAACAGGGTTGCAGGTTTCCGTCCTTCTTTCCAGTGAATAGTACTGGTGCTGCCCACGGGGATGTGGTCCGTCAAATGGTCCCGCTCGTCAGTCCTTCGGCAATCATAATATCAAGTGCCTGGTTCTCTGCTGGGGATAGCGGGATGATTCTTCCGGCCTGTGGGGTGGCTCCTGGGATCAGATCTACGCGGAAGTCATACTTTCTTTGCGGGGGAAGTCTCATGGCACTTGATTTCCGGAACATGTCAAGGTGTCAGTGGTAGCACCGCGGTACTAATTCTTCCGTAGTCCGCTCCGCAGTCGTGGCTTTCCCTTTTGCTGCCAATCGGGCCAATGTCGACCACAATGTTTTGGCCGTGCTGATCACTGCAGGGGTATGTCCTAGGGGGAAAAGAGGCTTGCCAGCTGTTTCGGGATTCAAATGCGGGGGAGATCTATCAGACTCACATTGCGGGGGTGTTATTGTGCTAAAAGCACACACCCCCTCGTCACTAATCCTAGCTTTTCCCATGGGCCTATAGACCGTATGCGGGGATGTTGGCGGAGAGGACAATACTGCCTTGGCAGTAGCAATAATTTCATCGGGTACCTGGTCAGAGTGTCGAGTCTTGGGGTTCCTGGCGGGGCTTGCGAATCTATCTACAAGGCGTACAAGCTTGCCAGATGTCTCGGGCAGTAAAGTATGGGGTGGGGGGTTGTCAAACTCACATTGTGGGGGTGTTATTGTGCTGTAAGCACACACCCCCTCGTTGCTAATCCTAGGTTTCCCCATGGGCCTTTCAACCTTCTGCGGGGATGTTGGCGGGCAGGACGATACTGCTGCCGCAGTAGCACAAGTTTGGTTGGATACGGTTTCATCGAGTACGTGGTTGGGGTGTCAGGTTTCGGGATTCCATGTGGGGTTCTGGGGTCTATCTACAGGGTGTACAAGCTTGCCAGCCGTTTTGGGAATGATGTGGGGGATAGGGATGTCGAACTCACATTGCGGGGGCGTTATTGTGTTCAAAACACACACCCCCTCGTCAATCTTCCTAGCTTTCCCCGACTCGCCAGTTGGGGTGTTTTTCGGAATAGACGAAACCACCGAAGCGGCCGCAATGTCCGGGGTCCATAGGGTACGGTTTGTCCAATTGATTCAGTGTCCATATTGGCGGATCCAGGGCATCCCTAGGATCCCATCATACGAGTCTTTCAGTCGTGTAATGATGAATCGGGACAGGCGGGGTTTGTTGTTCAACATTAGGTCTATCTCATGGGTTGCTCTGCTTGCGGACCCGTCAAATCCGAAGACGGTTTGCCCCAAGGCCGAAGCGGCCTCAAGGAGTCCCCATTGGGATGCGTACGATTCACTCAGAACGTCGTGGGTTGCTCCGGAGTCTATGAGGAAGGATAGGGGGGGATAGGGGCTTTGGGGTGTGGCTCTGGGAGTTGTGATGGTGCATGAAAGTAAACATCTGGGATCAATTTCATTTACATGTAATGTCTGAATAGCACCAATACTGCATGACAACTCCGCTACGCTCAGGAAGGGCACAACCTTCATTCCCAAGCGTCTCCATTTTTTGACTTATCGGCCCGTCCCTTGTTCACCTTGTCCGCCTGTCCCTCTGTTTTGAGCGCCGCCAATCCATTGGCTAGCTGTCGGATCTGGTCCTCGAGTGCGGAGACTGAGGCGGGTGTCCGTCCTTTCCCTTTCTTGTTTGGACACTCCCAAGAGATATGTCCTTGCGTCCCGCAGTGGAAGCAAAGTCCTTCCCGCATCATGCGGGCCTTCTCGTTCTCGGACAGTCGGCCGCTGATCGCAGATGTGTCCATGGTGTCGGGATCTGGCTGGGTCTTCGCAAATCCAGTGGTCGTTTCCTCCCCGTGCATCTCCGAATCAAGCTCCATGGCTAGACCTGCTGCCTCATTGACAGTGGTGAAAGTGGTGCGGGCCAGTACTAGTGCCGTCCGAATGTCCCGTTTTAAGCCCTGTCGGTATTGGCTGATGAGGGTCGGGACCTCCCATCCGGTGGCAGTAGCGTGGGTGAGGAATGTGTGGGTGTAGTCGGCCACTGTCCTTGTCTGTCGTAGCGTTCGTAACGCCCGTTCCGCCTTCCCTTTCTTCTTGGAGCCGAAATACATTGTTCCAAAATCCTTCGTCCACCCGTCATACAAGAAGTCTGCCCCTTCCGTGACTAGGTTGATGTACGGGGCGGACCACACGGCGGCGGGTCCAGTAAGGTAGGACGCGGCAAATAACAGCTTTTTCCTGTCTTCAGGGAACATGGCGCTGTTGACCGATGTATATATCGCCACTTGGCGGGCGAACGTTTCTGCCTTCGTCCCGCGTTCACCATCGAACTTGTCGGGACATGCGATCTTTGGTCCGCGGGTTGGGGTGGAACCGGTTGGTCGGGATGGTTGGTCCCGTTGTGCTTCGGCCGCTCTTCGGCGGGATTGTTCGTTCTCCCTTCCTTGAGTCATCTCCTCAAGCTGTCGTCGGAGTTGCTCTACTTCATCCATCTTTTGGGTGTGGGTGGAGTTGGGATCGTTTGGGTTGTCTGTCTGGTTTTGTTCAGGTGTCTGGGTGTTGGTTTCTTGCCTTTGTCTCCGTAGTGTTAGATCCTGCAATATGTTATGGTCTGATCTGTGGAGAGGAAGGCTCTGGGGTTCTGGGGTTTCTGGGGTTTTGGGATCCTATAATGTAGATTGCAGGATGAGGAAGAGATGTGGATCCTCGTCCTGACAGACTATATAGTGGTCTGTCTGTGACATGTACGTGATAGACTATCTACATGTGGTGCGGGCAGGCCCGCAATACGGCTCATGACAACTAGTCCATTGCAATTTATGATTGTCATTGATCCCCTCCACTCTTGGATAGATATTTTCCACTACATCAGTGTTAAGGAGGGATTTGAGTGCAATACAATTGGTAATCACCTCAACAAGGTACCCATCTAGGTAGTAGTACAGTTTGTTGAGGGCCCAGAACAGACACAGACACTCTAATGGAGAAGAAAAGTACCTCTTCTCCAAGTTGTTCAGCATATTGGGCCCTCCTGCTCTCTGTACCAAATCATCTGAATCTGGTGCAACACCACTCCAAGACCCTCCATACAGGAATCCAGGTAAATTTTAAATGGTCTCTTGGGGTCAGGGTGAAAAAGCAGTGGAGCCATGTTCAGGGCAGCCTGCAGAGCCTTGTACGCCTCTTCCCTCTCAAAGGTCATCTCAACTGCCATGTTTGGGCTACAGATTTTGTACAGGCTTGAGGCCATGAAGTTGAAGCCCGTTTAGTGTGCAGCCTGTAACAAACTGGGAAAACAAATATAGGACTGTGGCCCTTTTGTTGTCACTAGGATAGGTCTCAACAGAGCTGTGGTTGCCCAGCCCTGATTCACCCCTCTTGAACTGGAAGGATTTACTCTGGTCAAAGAGGATATGCAGCCTCCTTGACTGGGGGGGCCTGCTCCAGTTGACCCCCATAGCATCTCTGACTGGAGGTACTGTAGGTTTTTGAGATCAATAGCAACAGTGGGCCTGCTAAGCTAACATTAGCTGTAGTGTAGCGTAATATTAGCTTTTTTCGCTAAGCTAACACAAAGTTAATGTTAGCTGAAGATTTTTTCAGCTAACACTAAACAAATTTCATCAAAAAAGAAAATAGCGGGTAGCATAGCGTTAGCGACATCCAAAAAAAAAGTTAATGTTACAGAAATTGCCTGTTATCTGGAACAAACACTACACTAACTGTTAGTGTAGCGCTCTTTTCAGCTACGCTCACTGTTAGCGTAGCGCTCTTGTCAGCTACACTAACTTTTAGTGTAGCGCTCTTGTCAGCTACGCTAACTGTTAGTGTAGCGCTCTTTTCAGCTACACGAACTGTTAGCGTAGCGCTCTTGTCAGCTACACTAACTTTTAGTGTAGCGCTCTTGTCAGCTAGGCTAACTGTTAGTGTAGCGCTCTTTTCAGCTACACTAACTGTTATCAGAGTGCCCTTTTGTGGTGAGCTAACTGTTAGTTTAGCACTACATTAACTGTTAGTTTAGTGCTATACTTGCAGGAGTATAGCAATCATGTCTTGTTTTGCGGCTTTGATGCTTCTAAATTAGTATTTCAATGACTCTGATGATTCAAATGAGGATTCCCAAACAGTATTGTCCCAATATCCATCATTTAAGATCAAAGGCATTTCAATAAAAATACATTAGACATCAACATAAGAAAATAGTCCTAAATTTTGAGGCCAAATGAAGCTCATTTTAGAGCTAACAGGGGGGGTGGCCAAGTGGACAGCTCAGAAAGCCACAGCAGAGTGTTTTTATGAGCCAAAAGCCACATGGAAAAATGATTTTTTTTTTAAAAAAAAAAAAAAACTTTGAGATAGAAATTAAAAATAAATAAATCAGAAATACACTGTTTTGATTACTGTACTTGCTCAAATAAAGGAGTTAAAACAGCATTTTGATTGCTTTACTTGTAAAAGTAGATATTTTGATTGCTTTACTTGTGCAAGTACAGGATCCTAATTGAGCCGAGTGGACCAGCTTTGACCTAAGACAGGGCAATTTATCACTCTGCTATACTATATGTAAATGCAACATACCTAATTGGTTTCACCCTCATTGGTGAGTAGGATTTGTGATGAGGTTGGCACTGGTTAGGTAGTTCACAGTCACTTGTAATATAGCAGGAGTGATAAATTGCCCTGTCTTAGGTCAAAGCTGGTCCACTTGGCTCAATTAGGATCCTGTACTTGCACAAGTAAAGCAACCAAAAATCTCTACTTGTAAAAGTAAAGCAATCAAAATGCTGTTTTAACTCATGTATTTGAGCAATTACAGAAATCAAAACAGTGTATTTCTGATTTATTTGTTTTTAATTGCTATCTTTAACTTTTTTTTTTTTTTTTACAAAACAAATTGTCCTTCCATGTGGATTTTGGCTCATAAAGAAACACTCCACTGTGTCTTTCTGAGCTGTCTACTTGGCCATCCCCCCTGTAAACTATAAAATGAGCTTCATTTGTCCTCAAAATTTAGGAATATTTCCTTAGGTTGATGTCTAATTTATTTTTATTGAAATGCCTTTGATCTTAAATGATGGATCTTGGGAAAATACTGTTCTGGAATCCTGATTTGAATCATCAGAGTCATTGAAATACTAATTTAAAAGCATCAAAGCCGCAAAACCAGAAATTTTGTGCAAGGTAAAAACTTTCACCATTCCCACATCCTTTTATCTGCCCAACAACCTCACACCAACTGTTGGTAAAATAAAACAATATGCAATCCACCCAAAAAATTCTTTCCAGATTGTTCACTTTGCTGGATCTAAAATTTTGGTCCTGTTTTGAATTCAAACAAGAGAAACAAGTTGTATTTATCTTCTAAGAGACTTATGGCAGCAGGATTTTACCTGCTGAAGCCATAAAAACACCCTTTACGTAGCAGCCATGTTAACTTGTGAAACTAACAGTTGCAGGAAAAAAAAACTGCTATTTGAGCATAGTGTAAAGGGAAAAACTTCAGCTAACAGCTAACATTTAGCAGGAAAAATATCAGCTAACAGCTAACATTTAGCGTAGTGTAGCAATGATCTGATGCCGCTATGCTACTGGAAACTTCAAGATCTGTTAGCGCAAGAAAAATTACGCTACTTGTTAGCGTAGCGGTGAATTTTCCCAGCTAACACTAAAAAAAATGGCTTGAAGAATTTGTTGCTACGCTAACCGTTAGTGTAGCGGAGTGTAATTTCAGCTAACGCTACAAATGTTCTGGGGAAAAAACCCCGCTAGGCTAACACTTAGCGGTCAAATAGTGTAGTGTAGCGTAGCGGCCCACCGTTGTTGATAGTCACTTTATTGCAGCACAATCTAAACACTAATAGTAGTAAGTAATCTTAATAGAGGATGAAATAGAAAAAATAAACATAAGTAAAAATATGATAAAGATGAATGAGTGAGCTTTAAAAATCTTTATGTCTTCTTATGATCTGATCCTAACTAAACCTCAATAAGAAACTTAAAAGAATAATTTATGGAGATAAAACAGTAAAAAACAAGCCTGACAGAAATGATACAATTCAACAACTGAGTGAATGAGATAAGATAGTAAACAAGTTGAAAAAATCCTTTAACTACCTCCACTTGTGTTACCGCTAAACTCCTCCTGAATCCTTTGAGTTCTCTTAAGAGGGTGGTGTAGGATGAGATCCGGCGTTTAGGGTACTAGACAGGTGATTAAGGGAATTTTAGTCAATGCTGATGATCTGAGCGGTTCCGAGTGTCTTGACAAGTCTAGAGAACCATTAAACTTGAGTAGCGCATGCTGAACTTGATTCCAGCCTTGGGATATGCATACAACATTTTGCATACATGAACTTGAGTTGGGATTATTATTCAACAGGTACCCCCTCCAATCAGAGAGGCTATACAGCCTCTTCAACCAGAGGAAATCCTTCTGATCAAAGAGGCCATACACCCTCTTCAACCAGAGAAGATACCTCTGGTCGAGGGGAGAGGGGCCGGCAGGAGGATTTGGAGGGAAGGGTGTGCACACCCGTTGGCAGCTGTCATACACCCAAGAGGCATGTGACCTGCATCTCCTGTGTGGGCATACAGCCTCCAGTGGCATGCTGACACCCAAAAGAAGCGTGTGCCCCTGGCTTGGACTTGCATTCACCAACATCCCATCATCAGTTATGATTGTCAGCTCATCCAAAATTGGGTAAGTGTATCCCAGTGTAACTTGGATGCCTTCAATCCTAGCCAATCATATGTGATGTGTGAAAGTGAGTACAGATGTTGTGATCAAAGCCAAGATTGCCAAAAAAAAATGTAACTCAAAATAACTGATGTAGGTTGTTGGCTACTGAATTAGAGTAGGTATATATTTCCATGAAGAAACAATCTGGGGAGACTGTCTTGCATAAGCCAGGAACAGCCTCCACGCTCCTACAGCTCCCAATACTATATAGACCTTCTGCCTGAACCTCCCATATATAGCATACCATCTCATTGATTGCCCATCCCAAAATTCTTGCTGGTACGTTTCCTAGTTCACATCTTTCTAGTGGTGTGTTAAATCGACCAACTCTACAGAACAAAAATTGTGATGGATGGTGTAAATAGAAGGTACGATTACTCTGTAGATTTCCAAAAGAATCAAATTGGGAAGAAAAAAAATAAAATAAAAAGTTTAAAAAAGTAGATTGTAATTTTGAGCGAAACAGGAAGAATCAATGTTTTTACTTAACAACAGCATTCGAACATACACTTTATGAGCGAAGAGAATTACAAAAAAACAAAAAAAACAAAAAATTACACATAATAAATCCTAAAACAACAACAACAACAATTGAGACGTGGTGTGTATACAAATTCTCCTTGAGTGAAAAGTGGAGTTTATCATCCCATATATATATATATATATAAGTTAATAATCAATAACTTTTCCCTTCAAAGGCCTGGTGACCCTCATGGATGATTCGTTCCATTAAAAGGTTGAATTGTTGAGAGACTTGAGAGTTGAGAACGTGGCCGGCTTCTTGGAACATGACCAATTCGGAGTTGGGTAATTTACCGTAGAGTTCGAATGAACGCAAGGGATAGATCAGTTCGTCTTTATTCCCGGAGATCACCGTTAGTTTGGCAGGATAGAGATCTGATCCGATTTTCTTTAGATGGGAATCGGAGCAATGGTGGAGGGCCGCGGCGCAGAATTGGCCGAAGATACCAGCCAGTGGTAGTAGACGGGGTCTATCGAACCATTTTTGGTAGTACTCGTGCAGCTCATCCCTTCGAGTTTGGCCATTGGGCGTTGACTGGTCTAGATAGCTAGACGGATAGAGAAGTTCAAACAAGAGGTCAAGCCTCCTCTCGTACGATCCTTTCCTCAGGATTATATTCAAGAGGGTGGCTATCGCTCGGGGCTAACGAATAGATATCAGAAGTTAAGGAACTTCAGTCTTGGTACTAGAGGCTGCTGTTAGGTAGTGAGAGATTATGTGGATTTACCGATGGAATATCGAAGACACTCCCGGACCTGGTATTGATAAAGCTCATTGATTTGATGCGCTTGGGAATCAAGAGAGCCTTGATCGAGAGGGGCGAGAAGAAGGAGAAACATTAGTCTTTTTGTTGTTGTTGTAGTAGTTGTAGTCGAGTCATGTTCCTGAAACTGGGTTCACTTGACTAGTGAAAAGATGGAATATTTGGCTTACCAAGTTCTGTGCTACCATTCCACCCAACGAGAGGCCAAAGACGTGGAGTGAACGATCTTGATCCCAGTGTAAGAAATCCAAGAGAGCTTTGAGGTCATTGGCCATCCCTGAAGTTTTATACGGCTTCCTTGGCCCGCACCTGATAGCAATCATACCAAGCCAAGGTTTTTGCTAATTTAGACACACAAGCCCGATCTCCTACTGAACTTGGATGGGGACACTCAACTCGCTGTTGCCTACCCCCCGGTTATCAAAGACTAAAACCGCGTGGTCAGCTTTCTTGCTGAAGTGGTCCACTTGTTCAGACCAGGCTGCACAGGTGAACATGAGACCTAAGATTTTGCCGTAGATAGTCTCATCATCAAGAGGTCATATCTCTTTACAATGATTTGAGTAGCAAGAGAAGTCTTACCCATGACTTTTAAAAGTTGGATCCAAACAATCAGTCAATTCATTTCTTTATGATATTTTCAGGCTTTGATAAACAAAGAAGAGAGCATCATGGGACAGATGACGTACTCAAAACCAACTTTTGCGATCCGTTGAGATTACCATGAATCTCGTAATAGAGTTTTCGTGGTTGTTCATCACGCTGGTGACTCACAGGGCAATATCCCCTCTGGACGCAGGTTTCGGGATTCAAGATGGTGTGTAAGTCAGGAGGCAATCGTTTGGGTTGGGCATACTGGAGGATAGCAAAAACCAATTCAGCTCGGTTAGGCTCGTTGGACCGATGAGGTTTGTGTTCCTCCCCTCCTACCAGTCTACGACAAAAAACACATAATATGAATTAGACAATTACCATGTTATGAAAGGATGATAAACCGAATGGGTTGGAGTGATGAGCCGTTGAATGATGAAGGGTGAGGGCCATTCTTAGCTTAGGCCGCGATTAAATTTATTCCTATAAGACAACTCAAAGCTGTCTCCGTCCGATCGCACCTGGGACTTTGAAATGGTAAGAGGTTGTGGGAGTATGACTGTGTGAGAAACAGGGGGAGGTCGAATTATAGCCTTTTCGAGGATTGAAGTAATGAGATGGTGTGATTGTTACATACATAAATGAGTGAAACCATGGTAGAGGTCATCTGATTAAGGGGGGACATGGTCCCGGTTGTTTTTCCCAGCATAAATCAATGGTCAATCGTACAAAATCTGATGTTGTGTACTGTTGTTACAATATTAGAATTGAAAAAAGTTTTAAATTTGCTCGTAAATGAATTGTAAACATTTTTAAGTTAAGGTTTGATTGAAGATCACTGAAGATCAACTTTAAATTTAATAGATAAATAAAAATAAAAATATGGATTTAGGGTTAAGTTTAACTTAACCCCCCCTGTTTTAAGTGACATCTCATGTTGTCAGTATCACGGATGTTAGACTACGGTAATATAAATAAATATTTGTATTTAAATGTATTCTTCAAGAGATGCTTAACCAGAAACAGACAGGTTTCAAAATACCGACAACAAGAGAGAATCTCACGAGATTAATTCAATTTGGTTTGTTGGAATAAATTATTATTATATAATTATTTGATTTAAATATTGTGATTGACGACCAGTTGTATAAGATATTACATAGTGTTCTTATGTGCATATATTTGGTCAGGAAATGATATTTGGTAATCCTGCTTATTTACTTGAAGAATACTGTTGTGGTTTGAATTTACTTTCTGCTGTTGACCCTATCCTTTCCTTTCCTTTCCTTTCCTTCCTGACTGGTTTGCTTATCTCCGACTTATGTACTTAGATGATGATCTACGCCAAGAGTTTAAAGCTTAATTAATTATGCTATACCCATAATATGTATAGTAAACACATACTCTACGTCATGCATGTACGTAGATCGTTACGCACATCAATACATGCAGATTGAGGACAATTCGAACTTTTACTCTAATTTATGTGGCTATGTCAATGGATTGATGAGACACACGGCTTTCACTTGTCTCTTGTACATGAAATATCATGAGCTCTGAAACTGAAAGCTTTTCTTTCCTCCTTATCATCAAACCCTGGTTCCGATTCACCAGCATATCAATACACCCATTCAAACTTAACAAGTGCTCTCCTAATTAGTGGCAGGGCGGGCGTCCCATTTATTTATGTTGCGTCTCACAATCTCTTGAATATCTTCATTGATTTGTGTTTTTTTGAACCACTTGTGGCTGGCCAATCAACAAAACCCAAACAATGGAATCCACGTGCCAGCTTGTTCCCATGCGGTGACAACAGTAACAATTCTCATTATATATCGAACAACATGAAAAAAAGCCTTTTCAGATAATAAAAAAAAGGGTGCAAACTGTTAATTATCGGTAGTATATTGTAGCTCTAAACAAATCCCTTTGATCAATGTAGATTGGGGACGATCATAGTTGGACAACTTGGGAAACCGTTCGTTATGACCCGAAGCATGTGACGTTAAGCACAGAGAGGGAGAAGAGACCAAAAACTCGGATTGGATGCCGATCCCTATCAGACATTCTTTCCATCTGCCTTCCCACATTAATGTTAATCCCTGATACAGTAATCATCAAACAAGGTCTGTGCTTCAGTCATCGGGTCGATCAAACCATTCTTGCGGATCTGCGCGGATCTAGTAGTTGTAAAATTTCATCATCACTCACCGTTACTGGGGAAACCCTAGCCCTTAAAACACTTAGAGTATCCTCAACTCCGGAAACTGTCCTCCAGAAGTAATGAATCAGGTGACTGCTTGAAGTTACAGGAGCTCTAGTGATATCCTGTTCGTGTTTGTCCATCGAATTCGCGTAAGATCTCTCGGTCCTCTCATCTTTCTGTCCGTCGACTCCCCCAACAAGTGGATCGTGGGTTGGATGATTAAGTTGACAGTTCTTCGGCCGTTTCTTTTGAAGTAATTCTAATCCAACCGTAATATCTGAATCGAAGGAAAAAAAGTTGAAATCGAATCTATCACATGATATCAACCAACCATAAATAATCAGTATATATAATATCTGGTCCAAGATGGAAGGGGGTGATACGCAGCAAGAATTCCAACAATTAAATATCGTAACGCTTACCGAGTGGCCATAGCTAAATTGGGTCCGATTTTGGTGCCATAGGAGGTGCTAATTTGGCCCATTATGGGGTTTAAGGTCGCGTTGATGACGGTTGGTTGCTGGGTTAAAGCGGCTCCGGGAGGATCGGGAATCGTACAAAACCTGATTCCAGTTGAAACTATTTTTGAGAGTCAAGCATGAGATTCACGTGACACTTTTGAAACGTATCGTCTTGCCTCTAGAGAGCCCGACTTACCACCTGCCGATTTTCGTTGGGCAGAAAAGTAGAGTTCGCCACCGACAGAGAAGCGGCCTTTCAGTACGTTATCCATCACTTCATCCTCATCAATTAATTTCTTCCTATGGATCGATGTCTGGGTGACTTGGCTATCTGTAGCAAAATTATTGGCGAGCGCCGGACTATTGTCTCGCCGCCTCGCAGTGGTTGTAGTAGGAAAGTTGTGCAAGACCCGGGCTCCAAAGAGGCCATCCTCCGTTGAATAACTATATTGTTGTGACCATTTTCCAGTGTCGTGATTCATGGAGACCATCAGGTTCCAGATTGACGGGACTCCGATCCCATTCGTGGATATATGATTAATAGGGGAGGCATCTGGATTGGAACCATTACCGCTTATTCCTAATGGATGCGACGTGGAAGAAGGGACTGATACTAGTGTTGCCAAGCCTTGCAAAGTCGGAGAAAATTGGTAGGAGTACAATGCATCTAATCTGTATGTTGGAAGGTGAAAGCGGCCATAAAGTAAATAATCTTGAGCTGTGTATGGAAAAGTGGAGACATGTTGAATTAAGCAAAGTCAGCTCTTCCAATTCTACGTGTTTTACTTTGACAATCTTTCTGAAATAATGGATTAAGAGTGGGAATTAACTATGAAGGCAGACTTGGTCGGTTTACAAACCCGTATAAGTACCATTGCGCTGATCGGCCGACTTGTTTGGAGGAGGGGGTACTGCGAATCGATCGACTACTGTGGTCAGAGCAGCCAATCTGGTTGGGATGAATTGAAAGGACTGTATGCTTGATGCCACATAAGAGACGCTGCCTGTTAGGGTTGGATAAGGGGGCGACTGGGGCAGCGTTCGTTGATCGAGGGAAATGATTGAAGGCGGACTGAGGACGGAAAGTGATGCGGAATTGGCAAATTGATGTGCAGGCAGCTTGCCCAATGAGAAATGGATCCCAGGTAGGAAGCTTAGATCGAGCAATGCTGCGGTACCAGAAGAGATTGTGCCAGCGATCAGTTCTTTTGAAACCAACGGTCCGCCGAGGATTTAAGAAAAGCTCTACTCACCTCGAGTCGGTTTGGTCAACTGAGCGTAATCGTTATCAGGGTCCCAGCCGATGGCAGCGTAATGCGAACTTAACAACTGGGATCCAAATGGATGCATAGTCAGCAATCAATTTCTTCAAGTGTGAAATTGGATGAAGTTTTCAGGAAGGTGGCCGGCATAAGGTTCCCCCACATTTCCCAGTGAAACACACAAGACATGCGCGAACAGCAGCACCCACACAACACTGAGAGCATCTCCACCGCAGCTGCTAAATCGGGGTAGGAAAATATTTTGAACCAGGTTCAAAATATTTATCCATTCATTGACTGTGGACGTCGAGAGGAACGAGTCACCATTTCCGTTTTTTTTAACAAGCTTCTAATTGGAACCCGCTGCCGGCCGCTCTTGTAATATTTTATTTCCTGAAACTAAAAAAGTTGTCAAGTGAACTGGATGATAAAAAAGTAGAGGATTTTTCTTTTCAAGAACTGTTTAATTATGATCAGGCAAAATATTATTTCCATCCACATTTGTTGGGAAAAAATTGGGGTAAAAAAAATGGGATTTTTTTTGTTAATTGGCGCAAGGAGCAAAATGTTATTATTTTTGTTTCATTGGCCCTTTCATTTCTCTGATTAGCACAAGTAAAAGATGAAACTCTTTATAAGAGACGGTACTACTTATTTATTGTTATATGTCAAGAAGGAGAATATAAAAAATTGGTTAAGAGGAAGAATAAAAACATTGATGGTCAGGAGGAAGAATAAAAAAAAGGTGGCAATCACCATCATATTGGCAATCAGGTTAGCTTTGTACTACTCATTTATGTGCATCTTGGGGATGAGACATGCTGAGTTGATTGGTAGTATGCTGCTGGATTGGATTTTTAATAGAGGATGCTCCAAAATAGTAAGAATTTCTTGAGTGAAAAATGTTGCAATAAGGGTCCGATATTTGGGTTTACTTGGAGGAAGAACCACCAACAAACCAACATTTGAGTCAACTTGGGGGAAAAACCACCAACGAAAAGGGACCAACATTTGTGTTAACTTGGAGGAAGAACCACCAACAACCTTATGGACACGGAGTCCAACCAGTTCAACCGTTTTCAAGTGTTTTGAGGGGATTTTCCAGCAATCTTGAAAGGCAGGAGGGACTCTTGGCTCATAGAAGTGTGCTGTATGATCAAATGGGGGAGTGAGGCAGGACCAAACCCTATGCAGTAGCGCAGAAAGTAGGTTTAAACACTACACTATGACTCCAATTGGAATTTGAGTGGCGCGCTGGGCAGGCCCACACACCCTTTGAAATATTTACTCCAACAAAAATCTTACAACAATTTTTTTTTTGGAATTGCGAAAAATTACAGGAAATATTTATTTCCACATTATTGAAGTTCAGCTAAAAAAAATTTTATTCCAATATAGAAGGGGATTGATAAATGCACACCCCTGGCCGCACGCCTATCAAAAAAAGGATGTGCAAGCTGCACGCCCTGCCAGGGAGGTATACAACCCCCTTGGCCGGAGGAATCCCCCCTGGTCGAGGAGGTTGTATGACTTCCTCAACCGGAGGGAATCCCCCTCCGGTCAAGGAGGTTATACAACCTCTTTGAATGGAGGGATTCCCCTCTGGTCAAAGAGGTTGTATAACCCCTTTGACCGGAGGGAATCCCTCCAGTTGAGGAGGTTATACAACCTCCTTGACCGGGGGGATCCCTCCGGCCGAGGAGGTTGTATGACCTCCTTGGCCGGAGGGATCCCCCCTGGTCAAGCCGTGCGGCTGCTGACAGCACAGTCCCAAAAAATAGGGCCGTCAGCACGCCCTATGTATGTACATAGGTAGGGGTGTGCGTGCCCCTACCTATATACATACAAAGGTCGTGCGGCCTGCACACCCTTTATATGTATATGGGTAGGGGCACGCACACCCCTGCCTATATACATAAAAAGGGTGTGCAGGTCACATGCCCTTTTCTGAATAGGGTGTGTGACCGCACACCCTATTTTGGGTGGGTGTTGCACGCCTGTAGACGTGCTGACACCCAAAAGTGGGTGTGCAGCCCGCATGCCAATAAAAAAAAAGGTGTGCGGGCTGCACACCTTTTTTCAAGGGCGTGCGCCCATGGGCGTGGGTTTATCAACCCCCAATATAGAAGTTAGCCATACTATTTGAACTTGAGCTGAAAAAATATTCATTGCAAGAAAATCTAAAAGTAAATATTTAAAAAAGCAGATTAGGAAATAGTTTTCCATAAATGTTTTGAAGCAGATGAACAAAAAATCTTTTGCTGCCGCGGGGTTCCAACACTGTGGAAAGTTGTGCAGACCAGGTGACTTGGCAGCTTGGATGACTCCCTGTGGTGGAGATGGTCTAAGAGCATCCAAAATTTTCTCTGTCAAGTGGCTTGGTAAGCCAAATTTACAGAGATAGACCCCCTGCGCACCCCACTTTTGGCCACTTTTGGCCTCTTTGAGTAGAGAATCCTAATATTCTTGGTAGAGGCGCCACCTCTACAGAGGTTGGTTGTTGGCTGGCTACTATGGCAGACCCAACTTGCCACAATATATAAAATGAAATAAATTGTTGAGATTTCAGTCAAACTGTGCCAATATTGAAGTATACACACTGGATGATCATCAATACTTCAACTCGACTCCGTCCCAGTTTGATTGATTGCCCATCTCCCTCTTCAACAACTCTCAACTCCTCAAAATCCTTGACTCCTCAAGATCTCCATCTTGAAGAACAAAATCACTACTTGGCTCTCAAGATCTCAATCTTTAACGTCAAAATCACCGGTTTCAATCTGTAAAGTTCTTTTCTTTCAGATAACAATCAAATACAAAAAACACTCACCCCCTTGGTCTGATTCTGTTTGCTTCAAAGTTGATTCATCGGCCCAAGATATCATCTTGATCTTCATTAATTATAGTCCAATATAGTACTATCTACTGTTTTTCTTTCTTTCTTTTTTCCTTTTGTTCTCCTTCTCTCTTATTATGCTTGTTGATGAATTAACCTTGAGTTCTGTCATTTTTCACCAATCTTCCTTTCTACTCAATAGACTATCTTTTTCTTCCTTGTCTTCACCTTAAAAGTCCTTCACTTTACATCACTTTTATTCCATTTGCTTTTGGTAAATTTTCTCTATTTCTGATTATCTTGTCATTTTTTATCTACATTCTTATTGACATTTTCTTTGTCATTTTTAGTCTGGTTTCTGTTTGAAATAATAACCTCAAAAGTTTTTCATGAATAAATAAAAGAGAGACATTATTACAAAATTAATAATGTAAACTAAAATAGATATAATAGGGGGTATCAAATATGACCAAATCCACCATTATCTAATCAACTGGTTTTGAAAATCCACCATTTTTAAAAACCATGGATATCTATATAAAATGGATCAGAATTCTCAAAAGTGAACTTTTGTGGAAAAACCTAATTGACTGGTTTTAATCGTGGATTTGGTCATATTTGATACCCCCTAATAGGGGGTATCAAATATGACGAAATCCACCATTAAAACCCGTTGATTAGAAATTGCCAAATCCACGATTTCTAATCAACGGGTTTTCAAAAAGGGGTAGCTAAAAAACAAACGGATTTTGAAAATGAAAAACCCTGGTTTTCCATCCAAATCCTTCATTTCCAAAATAACCCAATTAAATCACATCTCTCATCAGCTCACGCTGCACCATTCAATCCATTTCCTCTTGTCAAACCAAGCAAACATCACACCTCACCTCAACCAATCATGCGACAAGCACCCTCTCAACACAAGCAACTATTTCAAGCGGCCAACTCTGCTGCAACAGTATTGATTTTTGACTCAGATAATGAAGACTCAGGTCTTGAAGATTTCTACCGTTATTGTCGATCAAAACTCCATAAACAATACCTCAATGCCAGAGGCACCACTACACGATTCCATCCTCAATATGACCTTTCAATCATTCAAGAACTTCCTCCAGCTTTTTCGAATGTCGTTCCCATGTTTCCTCAATCTTCTTCAACTGATTGAGTCAAATCCAATCTTTCACAACTCCTCTCAGAATCCTCAACGAGACCCATCAGTCCAACTCGCTATTGCTATGTGCCGTCTTGGATCAAACGGAAACGGTGCTGCGGTTTTCAGACTCAAGAATCTCTTCCAAGTTGGCTATGGAACAATCAACCTTTACACATGTTGGGTGATCAAGATTCTTTATCAAATGCGCTTGCACTTGGTATCATGGCCGACTCAAGAAGAACGTATGGAATCATCTCAGGTCATGCAAGATGAAGGCTTCCCTGGATGTGTTGGCTTTGTTGATGGAACAACCATTCCACTGAGTCAAAAGCCTCCGGTGGACAGTAACCACTGCTGGGATCGAAAAAAACGGTTGGATTGTTTGCATTGGTTCCACTATTTTACCAATTCTGAGCTGATGTGTTGTTTGCTTTCAAAACAGTTACTCTATTTCGGACACTCTTGTTTGTGACATAAACAAAAATTTCATATCGTACCTTTCAGGCTACCCAGGATCCTGTCACGATTGTTATGTCTTCTCTAATATGAAGCTTGCTCAAAATCCAGAACGATTCTTTGACCAACACCAATTCCTCCTGGCCGACTCTGCTTATTCAAGTGATCAACATACTGTTCCAGCCTACAAAGGTTCTGATTTGCTTATACCTGAGAATGTGGATTTCAATTACCATCTAGCCCAATCAAGAGTACGAATTGAACATGCCATTGGTATTCTAAAGGGACAATTTGCCAGTTTGCGAGAAATTCAATCACAAATCAGGAACCCTTGTGAGATGAAGGCAACGGTCAAGTGGATCATCACCTGCATTGTTCTGCATAATCTTCTAGCCGACCTCAAGGATCAGTGGCATGAACTTTACAATGAGGAGGAACCAGAAGCAGCCCTGCCCTTGTTGGAAAATGTTGAATCTAGTAACGATGGATTACGTGGACTGTTACGCCCCATAACGCTTGCACTCTTCAACTAAGGTGAATAATTCAACATTCACTTGCACAACAATACACTTTCAGCTTTCTGACTCTTGCTTTTGATTTTGGTTCCTTGCAGTGCCAATTTTTCTTGATTGCTCTGCTTCATTACAGATATTTGTTCTCTTCTCATCTTGAATGCCAATAAAATCAATAAAGTTTTTACACTTATATGTTGGATCAAAATATGTTTTCTTGCCTAAGTAAGCACATCTCTACAGGACAAAACCACCCACTGGTACAAAAAAAATGCTTCTTCCACTAGCTCAATTTGTTTCAATGTTGCAATTGTGCACGATACACTGTCATGGTAACATTTCCTCTGATTTTTCAATTCATCTTTTTACATTTCACGCTGTTTATTCATTAAACAATCATCAGGAAAAACTTGGCTTGCTCATGTGCTTTGTGGCTGAAAAAGGTAAGCCAATTAACCCATCATCCCTCCTCTTTGGTGCTCAGATAATTTGCTGACATACATGCTGTGTATCAATCCCTTCCACAAAGGTGAGCGTGATCACTATTTTTTTTATTATCTTGACTGTCTTTGGCTGATGCCATGCTGACTTTTTGATTGTTCCCTCCTTGAAAGAATATCTTTGGCAGGACGGTTGCCAACGTTCTTGGAAACAACAGATGCTCAGGAACAATTAAACGACGGCCCAATTCAATTGGATCAGGCCAAGCCACTTTGTTGTAGTTTCATTTGGGCCAAGCCACAGGAGATGGCTGAAACAGCCCAGACGGTTTGGCAGGCCGATTTGGACCTGCCAAAGGTTGTCTGCAACTCTTCCATTATCCAATCATTGAATCATTCTGCTAATTTTATATCGTTTGCTCTCCTCTCCTCAGATTCTAACTAGGCTGCTTCTGAAAACATCATCGCCGAGGACTGCTGCTCAGGATAACTACAAAGGCGAGCGACACTGCTGCTGAGGATCACATAGCCGAGCGACACTGCGGATCTTCACATCGCCAAGCTTCACTAACAAGGAGGACTACCACCAGCTGAGCTTTACATCCCCAAGCGAAGCTGCTGAGCTACCAAACACTGGACTGCTGCTGCCCTTCACACCGCCAAAGGACGCTGCTGAGGAGAACTACCAACTACTGGAATCCTGCTGGGCTTCACATTGCCGAGCAACCCTGCTGAGGAGAACTACCACCGACTGCACTGCAGCTGAGCTTCACATTGCCAAGCGACGCTGCTGAGGAGCACTACCAGCTGCTGAGGTTCACATCGCCGCGCTACACTGCTGAGGAGAACTACCAACAAGCAACGCTGCTGAGGATCACATTTCCGAGGACGGCTGCTGAGGATCACTGATCACTTAATCCATCTAAAAACAATCTGACTCTAACTATGACCGCATTCGTGAACAACGTCTCAGTCAGTCCCTTTGTAAGTAGGGCTGCAAAAAGAACTCAAGAGGGAAAAATAAGGAATGCAGAGCTTGGGTAACCGCTTTATTCCTCTCTTCCAACTGAGCCACCTTTGTATTGCTGATTTATTCTTTCTTGTATCTTTTTTTTCTTTTTGGATCAACCAGCATGGAAGTTACACAACTGGAATCAGTGACAGAGGAGCTCAGAGTGGAACTGGAAGAACCTCGACAGAAAACCATTGAACTCAAAGAACAACTGCCCACCCCCTCCCCAATCCAAGCTGATGTGCCGCTGACTGTTCAAAGATCAAGTACAAACTGTAACATCCATTGGCGATGTGCTATTCCTCTTGATCTAGAACAGTCACAGCACATTAGTGAGGAGCAAGGAGGGGATGATTCTCGCCACCAAGACCCGCCATCACCACGCTTGCCCACCCCCTCCCCAATCCAAGCTGATGTGCCGCTGTCTGTTCAAAGATCAAGTACAAACTGTAACATCCATTGGCGATGTGCTATTCCTCTTAATCTAGAACATTCACAGCACATTAGTGAAGAGCAAGGAGGGGATGACTCTTGCCACCAGGACCCGCTGTCACCTTCCGTTTCAACGTACAATTTGGATTCTGACAGCCCCTTCTCAGAGGCTGGCTCTACCAACAATGAAAGCAGTGACCACCATTCAGAATCATCCAATTTATCCTTGAAGAAAGTCAAAGTCAGCTGTCCTCCTCGCCCACCTACTTGCAAGCAACACTCCAATCCAAATCCCCATGTGCCTCCTAACATGTCTCAGATGGAATCAAAGTCTTGCGTAATTTGTCAAATCTATTGCCAATGTGATCACTATCGAGAACAAGATATACGTGGCAGAAAAGGGTTCAATGAAGCAGAAGGGTCTTGTCTGGCTCCGCAATCACACCTCAGTAAAAATCAAAGGAAGCGGAAAAAGTACAAAGCCGCCACTCAAATTCTTCGCCGTCAGAGGGCCAATGTAAATTTTGCTGGCCAGTCCCATATTCCAGTCCACATCTCCAACCCCAATCCAAATGCCAACATCCGATTCTTCAACAAGTCCTTTATCTGCTGGGCCGATGGAGCTCGTAAGAACGTTATTGCTGTGGTAAAGTTCCGACCATTCTCAACCATGGATGCAAAACTCAAAGAACAATACCAAAATCTCAGCCAACATCTCATCCAGCAGGCCAAATTCCAAAATTCCAATAAATCCAACGGACCAGCATACTCAGATGAAATGTACAGTCTGGGATGGCAAAAAGGTTACGAGGCACAATCCCAAATCGGTATAACAGGCATTTCTTCCAAAGTTGCTACAGATCGACATGGTTATGAAGCGCTTCAAAAGGATGTTCCACAAATAGATAAGTTTTTTGGCCGGTGCTTCCGATCTGTATCCAAACCCCTATTCTGTGAGGTCCAGAAACAACACATTCGACTCAAAGCCCCTGGACTAGCTCCCCAATATTCAGCCCACCGCAAAGGATTCACCTCACACCTGTCGTTTACCCTTGGCCAGTTTGCAAACACGCCACACCAAGACACTGATTCTTCACCCTTCAGCTTTGTCCTATGGATTCCCATTGAGAAACACACTGGGAAGCTAGTCAAGAATAATCTTCAAGTCACTGGAGGTGAATTTGTGTTTCCAGACGATTCTTGTGGCATCAACTTTGCAGGATTTGATGGTATAGTTGAGTGTGCATGGAAAGCCACTTCTTATTCTCACCTGACTCTTCCCTCAAAAACTGCTCCCAACTCTTCACATACACGAATGGGGTTATCTTGCCAACTGCCCAAGAAAACCCAAAAAGCCATTCAGCTTATTAGAGATGGTCACTATATTAATAATCCAAATAAAAGCAACTGGACTATTAGAGATATGGATGCTATTTTAGATAACTCTTTGAAATATAATCGATAGTTTGCATTTTTTTATTTTCTTTCTAATGTGTAACATGCAATGTTTCAAATGATTTGTTGGGTGTGAACAAGGCCAAAAAAGGTGGACTATTTGAATAAATTTGCCAAGCGTTCAATCTCTTCTGTACTCTTCCCATGAGCTACACACTGAGTCACCAGGTCATACTTCTTACCGATGTGCTCCTGACAAGCCAAACGTTCCATCTTGGCCATCTCAAACCTTCTGTCCTTATCCTTCTCCTCCCTTTCCCAGTCTAATTTCCTCTCGTCTAATTTTATTCCTTGATCCCACTTCTTTTCCTCTAATTTAACTCCATGTTCCCACTTCTTCTCCTCAAGTTCAATTGAGTGGTTGAATTTCCTTTCCTCCAACTCGACCCCCTTATTATTGTTGTTGACCTGTCGTTCAAACTTCAACATCTCAAAACTGAGGGTGTCTCGAGCCACTTGTGACTTTCCTAATAAAGAATAAGTTGAAGAAGCATGTCAGTTAATAAAATTGGAACAAGGATTACATCTCCAACTGGCCTTCATCCCTCTTCATATTGAGAAAAAGGATTGGGTGTGTTGGGCCCTGAGGTTGATCGGCTCTTAGGATTGATATTGGCACTGTTGGATGCCCTTCGCTTGTCCTTGGGTGTTTGAGTTGGCAACGGTTTACTTGAATTTGCAGGAGAATCCAATGCAGCGTTGTTAGGTGTCAAAGTGGTGCATGATTTGTTTTTCTTCTTCTTGCAGGGTGACTGAGTATCTTCTTGAGCATCAGATGGACAGTAATCCTCTGAATCACTTGTTTCAAGGGCCCTTTCTTCGGCAGTGAGGTAATCCACAGCCCTTCGATAGCGCTTAGATGATTTAACCTTTCCACTAGGACAAATACTTGCTTCCTTTCCTTGCTAATGTCAAACATGGGAAGAAATGGGGCTTTAGCTAATCAATCAAACAACAGTGATTAATTGATCCAATAACAAACCAGGATTGCCGCTTCATTTTCATCTGACGGATTGTCACAAACACTGGCTGGTCCAACTCTTTCCTAAATTATTTAGTGGAAAGGTCAATTGTTTGAAGAAGAAATGGCATAAGTGATAAAAAGAAATTCAAACACACCTCTTCACCGTCCCTGCCTCCTTCAGACCTATTCTCACCAGTTTCTAAAGGTTCCAAGATTGCTGACTGAGTCATCACGTATAAACAATATTGAATATATTAGCAATTATCAAAAAAGACAATGAAACAACTGATTGATCTTACAACTGGAGCCCTAGAGTTATTGGAATCCAAAGATACATTATCTGAGTCATCTTTATCAACATTTTCGTCCAAGTTGTTGGCCTCCGGACCAGAAGAGTCAGAGCTCTCATCACCGTTTTGGGCATCGACTTTGTACAAGGGCGTCACAAACGGTTTCTTACCCATCAGCTGATGCATAGAATGGAAATGTGGACACATTTTGTCAAGCTTCTCGTCAATGGTGACAATTCCTGCCGATCGGTCTTCATCGGTGAGTCCAAAGCCAGTGGAGAGGGATTGGGTATGTGTTTTCTTGTACTTGTCCTTGTAGCTGTTAAAACGATCTTTCATCTGCCTGGCCGTTAGTTTGATTTGTGAAGGGGATTGATTTCTCAGATTGATTGCCATAAGCTCAAATCCGTTAATCTTCCCTTTGTCTGGCCTTCCAACCACCGGTGCCTTACCAGTTCCAAAGCACAAATCGTAATTCTTTTGGATTTTGAGCCAGTCGATGATTATGAGGAAGTCGTCCTTCTTTAGGTGAGAAGAAGTTTTTCCGGTTGTATCATCGTCAGAGACATGTTGTGCTCGCTTCTTGATGGGTTTCTTCCTGCTTGCTGACGTCTTTGGGATCACTTTTCCTTTTCCAGTGATGAATTTATTCGTTTTTTTGATAGGCATCGTTCTGGGATCAGGGAATGATCGATTAATGTTTTTTCTGCAAGCAAGTTTATAATTGACTAAACTTACCAAATTTTGAGGAAAACTGAACAACAAGTTTGGGTTTGTGACTGGGTGGAGTTGTATTGGCAACGATTTATTGTTGGTGGGGGTTGAATCGTGGAGGATTATTGATTGTATTGGGAGTTTTATTGGAAACGATTTATTTTTGGTTGGGGTTGAAACGTGGAGGATTATTGATTGTATTGGGGTTGTATATTGCAAGTTTGTATCCTGAGTTGTGATTGGTTGAAATGTGGGGGATCGTGATTTTTGTAATTATATTGGGGTTTTTGTTGTTGATACTTGACACGTCTAGTGCAAATAATGGCATTATTTGGATTTTTTATCCACTGGTTTCATAATTGTGGATTTCGTGAAACCCGTTGATTAGATAATCGTGGATTTGGTCATATTTGATACCCCCTAATAAAGAGAAATTATTACAAAATAAATAGTGTAAAAAAAATAATAAGAGACATTATTACAAAGAAATAATGCAAACAATAAGTAAAGAGACATTATTACAATATGAAGATAAACAAAAAAGCAGGAATATTATTATAAATTTTGAATCTAAGTGTAACTTCAACTAGGGGACACCACTCATTAGTTCCTCTAAGAACTCCTCCTTCCCTATGTAAAAACACACTGACAAATACCCTCCACAAGAAATAAAACTTGAAGGAAAGTGCACTCTTCTAGTTCTGAAATAATATATACGGGTTTTCACATAAAACAATCCAGAAACTTTTAGAATCTACCATACCTCTGTGTATCATGATGCATGAAACATAACAAACAAATTTCCCAAAAAATTCTAGATTACACAAGGAAACATTTGATGAAACATGAAAATATTCTGATTACTCTGAATTTTGCATATTCACCAATAATCCAACCTGATACAGCTAGAATAAAACCAAGAACTGGCCCATTAGCTGTATAACCCACAGATTGGCCATTACCTGAAAAATTGGGTGCTCCATGGTATCCATAACAGCCTTCAATGTGGCTGTCCTCAGCAAAGAGAACAGCCATTGACCTGGCTGTCCTCAGCAAATATAACAGCCTCTACATATAACTAAGGGAATTGCCTTTGCAAGCCAAACAAACAATGCAAGGTTTTTACTGTATCAATACATGCAACCTAGTGGTTTGATGTTGGCCTGTTAGGTTGCATGACATGGATTGCGGATTGGTGTCAATCTGTGTCAGAAGTCATTGACTGCTCCAGAAAAGAGCTTTCATTGGAGTCAATGGATTGTTTCTGCTGCAGAAGCCATCTACTTGGCTGTCCTCACCAAAGATAACAGCCTTTGATGTGGCTGTCCTCAGCAAATAGAACAACCATCAACCTGGCTTTCCATAACAGCCTTGTGTGGCTGTCCTCAGCAAAGAGAACGGCTGTTGGATTTTTGAAAGAAAAAAAGGGGAAGGTATTGTTGAACAGACTCTGGGGGACTCAATAATGGGGACTGATTGATTATGAGGAGAGACGAGATGGTGGCGACGCGAAGAAGCTGGTGACAACACCAAAACAGAGGTACTGGTGGCTTCAATGAGGAGATGGAGAAGACAACAGTGTGATGTCAACACAGTGAAGCTGGTGGCGTCGATGAGAAGCAGGAGACGGCGAAGCAGAGAAGCTGGTGGTTTTGAAACAGCATTTATGGCAACAAGGAGATGGTGACGACAGGGGACTGGAGGTGGAGACAAGACTCTACCAACAACGATTTGGTGAAAAATGCCGTTCTTCCTATGACAATGAAGTATTCCAAACACAATGCAACTAGACCAACAACGGTGAGGATATATCAATGACAATAATTCCTAAATAACTGAGAAGTTCAACAGGTTGGTTTGATGAAGGATTGGAGTGAGGGATAGGGCAGGTGGAAGCATTATTTTGACTGTTAATTGTGTTGGATTTTTTAAAGAAAAAAAGTGGAAGGTATTGTTGAACAGACTCTGGGGGACTCAATAATGGGGACTGATTGATTATGAGGAGAACTGATGATTTTTATTGCTTGGACTAGGCTATGTATTTATAGACGAGATACAAGTGGTTAATTTGTGGTTGATAAAAACAATAATGAATAACATTTGAGAGACAGAAAAAACAAGTTCTTGCAAGTACGTGACCAGACAGGCATCTAATTCTATTTTAGACAAGTCAGACAAATTAATCAAGAAAAAATGTTTTTACAAGTCACAGATAATTTGAGGCATTAATTCAAACTAATCAATTTTTAGTAATCATAAAATGAGTTCAGAAAAAAGAAATAGCAATCAATTAAATTAAGTATTGTAATTTGAAATAGTTTAATATTTCTGATGTATTCTAGTCTGAAAAAACAAGTTGATTCTCTGAAACTAAAATGAAGGGAAACTAATTTTGGGGAAGAACGGAAAAACTCAACAACAGCCATTGACCTGGCTGTCCTCAGCAAAGAGAACAGCCATTGACACCAGGACAAATCTTTTTTCACTTGTCTACAAGTGATTTCAAGAAGTACAAAGGGACATTTGTACTTTGATACATCACTTGTAGACAAGTGACAATAGTTTTTTCCTGGTGTGACCTGGCTGTCTTCAGCAAAGAGAACAGTCATTTACATGGCTGTCCTCAGCAAAGAGAACAGTCATTAACTTTGATGACCCCTCTTTGCTGAGTGTCATTGTTTATGGTTGTCCTTTGGCATCACAGGATAAAACAATCACTCCCCCCTCCAAATTAAAGATTATTCTTCTTTTTTTTTTCTCCCCAAACATTATCAATCAAAATTTATTCTTTTTTCCCTCTCCTCCAATAAAGAAGAAAAAAAAAACCCCTTCATTATCCAATCTTTTTTTCTTTCTTTTTTTACAATAAAAAAAAAAAGAAATTGTAGCTAGAAGATTTTACATCTTGGAATCATGTCAGACACTGAGACAATAGCCCACATGTCTACAATTAGTACAAGTTATAATATAGCCCAATGGTTAAGGACTTTTATTCAAAAAATGAACTAAGTAATTTACAATAAATTCATAAGTTCAATTCCCACTTGATTCATATTTTTATATATTTAATTTATTTGATGTTCATTATAACAAACTAAGTACTATTAAATAATATAAGAATTTATCATTGTAGGAGAGATTAATATCTCTCCATAGATCTACCCTATGAACTATAATTAGAATTTTACAAGGAGACTATTTTCTTAAAATTACTCCAAGTAATATAAAATCCTTCAGTTTTTATCTTGGGGTTATTATTCTTTTTAGTATTTAAGGGAAAGAGCTGACCTTCTAAAAAGGATTTTCCCCAGATTATTACCATACAAACCTGTTCACCTTAGAGCATCCACAATTGTCTCAATAAGTCAGCTTGATAAGCCAACTTTATCAAGAAGGTACCACATTTGTGTGCTCAATAGCGCTTGATAGATATGGAATCTCTAGGACTCTTGTAGAGGTCCATAAATTTATGGACCTCTATTGAGCTAAATAAGGTAAATTTTGAATACCTTCCACAAGTCACCTTGTGAACCCTCCCCCCATTCAATAACACCAAGAACTCCCACTTGTAAAAACCCACCACGGGTAGTGCTCCTCTGCAACTTGAGTTTCAGAAAAGGAATGGCTATTATGAAGCCTGATAATTAAGAGTATTATGTAACTCAATGCTAAAATTTATTATAAAAGGAGCTAGTTTTCTGAAGACAACCTCTGTCAAGATTTCAGCGCAATGAAATTATGCAATGAGGGAGGGACAATCTTGAGGGACCAAGATTAGACCGGGGAGCAAGGAACCAAGGGTTGTTCATGTAGAGAAATGCTCAGAATCAATGATTTTATTTCAAAAGAGAGGAGCAGGATTAAATAGAAAAAACTAGAGAGCCCCCTTGCAAGA
The DNA here is from genome assembly GCA_007896445.1 of Puccinia hordei. NCBI lineage: Eukaryota > Fungi > Basidiomycota > Pucciniomycetes > Pucciniales > Pucciniaceae > Puccinia > Puccinia hordei. The sequence continues at coordinate 129,798 of RDRW01000159.1, read as the reverse complement.
TCCAAAGGGGGCCTAGAAATGACTAATCACTAAAAATGGGACAGTTACTGGGAACAGGATAGGAGAAAGGATAGGGGAAAGGAACAGGGGACAAGACAGGACATCTCACTTGAGATGGAACAGTACATCTCACTTGAGATGGAACAGGACAGGATTTGACAATTTGGCCAGACAGGAAACAGGGGGCCACTTGGCCAGACAGGAAAAAGGGGGCCGCTTGTCCAGACAGGAGATATATGAGCGGAAGGTGAAGCTGTTGGAGTTATCAGAAACTGCACCACAGAAGATTTCTCAACTGAAGCACGTCCTGAGTGCAAGAGGAGTAGAATTTAGTTTTCAGAGTGTGAACACTCCATTTGAAGATTTAAGTTCTGAGATTATTCATCCCATTGGAAATGAATCACATAAAGAAGAACCAACTCAAACCAACAACGTCAACAACTCAATGAAACCACACACTAAAACAACTCCCCTCCAATAAACTCTTAATTCAAGGCCATCAATTCTTGGATCTCCAAATATTATTGAAGAATCACAGTAGTTCTATTATTAAGGTATCAATCTTACTTTAATCAAGAACTCTACTTTGTTATTCATAATATTGACTCCCTTTTTGCTATTATTAATTTGTTTATTTTATTATTAAGTTTGCAATTCAATCCTTCATCAGATTTATCTAAATAGAGAGGACACAACACCTAGAAATTCTTACAGAAGCCAGAATTCTGACAACCTCCAACCTAGAAATAGGTCTGCTACAAAGGAAATTTAAGGGTAAGAGGGTTTGTTTAACAAATAAGGGAGGACAGATTCTCTTCCTTTTTTTAAGGGAAATGGTTGGTGGAATAATAAGGTATGAAATGGTTCAGGATAAAAAAGCTACTACCTAGAATGTTACTTCAAGGATTTATTAAGGCAGTACTGAGAATGTCTCCAATGTTGAAGTTTTTCCATATATTTAATTAATAATTTTTCAAATGGTAAGTAAATTCCTTATGAAATTCATCACTGCCAGCATAATTGCCTTGGTTGAGTTCATCCCAGTTAAACTAGGATGCAAAAAAACCAATTTAAAGTAGGTTGACCTCAACCAATGAAAAATAAAACCAAGGGGGGTCCCTTGGATTTATATTTCATCAGTTGATTTCAACCAAGTTTAAATTGGTTGAGTGCATCCCAGTTTAACTGGGATGACTTCATCCTAGGCAATTATGCTGGCAGTGCATGAAATAACAATTCCAGATGACAATATTCATTTTTATCCATTATATGACTGGATCACACAACTAAACACAAAACTTCTCTTGCAGATGAATGAAGTCAAAATGCATCCTGATAACATAATATTTGATTCAGGTTATTTGTAACACTTCCAAGTAACAATTCCAGTGATAATATACATATCTATTCTCCTTTATCAAGCAATTTACTTTTATTCAAAAATGTGATCAAATTTGAAACCTGATTTATGAAGATCCATACCCTGCTCTTCTTTGTGCTTGCTGTTCTAATTATCACTTTTCTAGAATCCTTGGCATATGTGCATATTTTTTAGTATAGATTCTGAATTATCTCAATGGTTATCAGTTAGTTTATCTGGGAGAATATTGATGATGTGTAATCTTGACATAATTATACTACTTACACCTTCCAGAAATTATTATTATCATTCATGAGGGTACACTTCAGTCAGAAATGAAAACAGTCCTCATTTATAGGGTTTGAATTATTTTTGATGAGGATCAGTGAATTCAAATTGGTACATCTGGGAGAATTGTTAACATTTAATTTTGACATGATGGTATTACCAATCAGTTACACCTTCCAGAAATTATTATGATTTCTCATGAGATTGAATTTTACCCTGACTCAGGATTCAAGGCAGATGGAATATATGGAATATGGTTGAATAGAGGGTATCAAATATTTCCAAATCCACCATTCTGTAATTGAATTTTTCAAAAAATCCAACATTTACAAAACATTCTAGTCCTTTCCCTACACCCTTTTGAAACCCACTGGACAAAAAAATTAAATCAGCTAATTTCCTGGGTTTAAAAGTGGATTTGGCCATATTTGACCCCCTATTATATTTCCTTTTTTCATTTCTAACACTGATTGGTTTTATTACAAATATAGATTGATAAGAATGTGGAAGTGTTAAATAAAAATAATAAAATGAGAAAAATGAGAAAAATGAGAAAAATGTATCATACCTGCTTATTTCAAACTTACAACTGAAGAGGAAACATGGAAAAGCATAAATGCCAGTCAAATTATCATTTGTGATTCTGGGTTGAGATTTGCTACCAACTTAGCCAGGGTTGAAAATTTGAAATAACAAAAAAACTAATGAATTTTATATGGTGTACTGTCAATTTGATTTGTGTTGATTCAAACCTAATTATACTATAAAGGTATTTCATAATAATTTGTTTTGAAAGAAAATTCAAAAGATAATTTTCATTTAAGAGTTATTTCATGATAATATCTTATGTAAGACATACTTTGTCTGCTTTTCACATGGAGTACATGGCCCTAGCAATTGCAACTAGGAATACACTTGGGTAAGAAAATTGCTGGAAGGTATTCTAAGAACTGATTTTATTGGCCATTTGCACTGTGATAGTCAATCAGCAATTATAGTTTCCACTGATCATGTGTCTAAGAAAAACACAAGAAATTCTGACAGGTAAATTTACATCACAAAAAAAGCTCTATCCCAGAAGAAAATAGAGCCCCACTGGGTGGGTAAAAAGGAGCAGTGGGCTGAACATTTTTACTAAATTTCTCAGTCTATATGTGTTTCCCTGGCTTTGCAGCAAAGTACTTGGAGAAAGTTGATATTTTTTGGTATCACCTATATCAATTGTTTCTTTTTATCATTCTTTGGCGTGCGGGGCCAACATGTTTTCCCTTATTTTCTATTATTATTTTTGTGCAATTTTGTACATAGATAGGTGTCTATGGCAAAGGGGGGGGGGGGGGGGGGTGTGAAATATATGTCACATACATCTCACACGCCATTTTTTTTTGGTGTGTGGAAGCACCCATGACACATCTCCTCCTGGGCCAAGCAATGGATGAGGCAGTGAGACTACTGCAATACACACACAATTACCAGCCGTACCCACAGCCAAATAGCTTCTCTCCTCATCTTACCCAGAACTCCCACAAACAAATACACTCAACTAAAAACCAAAGCCTTTGATAAAACTTGGCCTTGGTAATTTGTTTGGCAAGATCACTGGCTGCAGGAAAGACAAGTAGTGGTAACTGGTCACTAATCTCTCCCTGTTTTTCAGTATCCTCTTGATTTCTATTGTTCTTGTTTGTCTGTTTCCTTTGTACCTGTCTCTTCCTATAACTCAAGACACACATTCCTTGTCTATTTCTCCAGTCTTTGTATTTGTTTTGTTCCTACAGTCCCACTGAAATACATACTTCTAGTTTTGCCTCCAAATTTCTTAAATTATATTAATGAGAGATATTTTCAAGGATATGATTCTGAGTACGAGTATTCAACCAATTTTGAAGATACACATGAAAGCTTTAAGAGAATCTTTTTGGATTCAATACCTGTTGGGGTGTCATTCAATTTACCAGCAACAATGCAAGTCAATAAATAGGAATAACTAGAATAAAATATAATATAAAGATAGAATAGAAACAGTTAGTTTTAACTTTTACTCCTTTACCCCTTTACCAACTGTGAAAAAAGAATTAATTGAGGGAATTGACATTTTCCCTTCTGTAATTAATTGATTTATTTGATTGAATAAAGAAAAGCAAAATGGAATGCGGATTGAGTTATGACATGCCAGAATACTGGTGTGAGCTATGAGTACAATTAATGAGACTGAGGAGAGAAGCAAAAGAGATCTGTGCACCTAAGGATGGTGCAATATGAGAACATAGTAGCTGAGTGAGAAAAGACAAGGAAGAAAACAAGGTAGAACAAATACAACACAGAACTAGGCTTATGTAATCTAGTGATGTGCTTGTGTAAGCCTGTGAGGAGCAGGGCTTACAATGATGTTCTAGGTTATGTTAGTATTTACTATAACAGTATTTTGACTATATTATACAGTCAAGTCAGTCTTTAGGATACTCTGGAGCTAGGGTTGTTGAACCATCAATGCAAACAGGCCTTACAAGTGTTCACAAATCTAGCAACATAGGAACTTATCACAACTTGTGGGCACCCCTTCCAAGGAGAAAATTGACATAAAAGAGATTTGAATAATATGAGTTATTATTGGTTTTTGGGGCCTTTTATAAGTTTAATCCCAATCAGAACACCTATGCATAAGCACGTGCAACAAAACAGCCATGCCATCCAATTTATCAGCACTTGCAGAGCTCATGTTGAGTTACAGAAACATGTCATTCATGTCAGACTCAACAGAGATTGTGTGAGGAGGAATGACTGTGGTACATCTTTTTCCTCTGATGTATTTAGATGATCCAATGTCACCCTTTCCCTTCACCTAGACAGCAGAGATCCTTCTCTCCTGTCTAGGTAAGTACCCTGTCTTCTCTCTTCTCTTCTCATTTCCCTTTCCTCACTTTCCTTCACTTATAGGTACTGAAGAGAGATCCTTCTCTCCTGTCTAGACATCAATTTATCCCCCCTTGGTACTAGAGCTTCTCCTCAGGAGATATTGAGCTCCTTTGCCAGTGACAATCCAACAGACAGTGAAGGATCAAAATGTGATCCAATTCAACTTTTCATGTAAAATTAGTTTGGGTAGCTCACTCAAACCACCACCAATTCACCAATTTACTGGTTTGTATATCAAATCTAACAATTATAAGGAGTTTAGGTTATCCTCTGTGCATAGTTTGGACAGCTGATAGGGTTGCTGTTAACTGATGATGGCCCCTGATAGGGTTTCTGTTTACTGATGATGGCCCAAAGCTGATAGGGTTACTGTACATGATGGCCTAAACCCAAAGCTTTACTGACACTGTCAGCACAGTTCTATCAGATTTTGTTTCATCTGGTATTACATCAGAAACCCAAAACCTGATTTTATGATGTTCAAACTGACACAACATCAGATTTTTTTCATCTGGTCGGATGTCCTAGGGCCAAAGAATTGCATCAGATGGAAAAATCAGATGTTATTTCATTTGGAACTGATATGTCACTATTGGTTTTGATATAATATCAGATGCAACATCTGATACGACTGTTCTCCTCGAGAAACTCCATTTTTTTTCATTTCTTGTGTTGATTCTGAAATTGGCATAGTTGGATTTACGAGAACGAAGAAAAAGGGGGATGGGATAAGCAAACAAACAAAAAAAGTAAATCTAAAGAAAAACAAGAAGCCTGTGAGCTCGTTTAGTGAGTACGGAAGGGATGGTGGGGGCAATATAAGTTTTGTTCGTTGCATTTGTGTTGTTTTTTTCTTATTCATCGGGAAGGAGAAAAGAAGGAACAAGATGACAAGAGTTGATATTGATAGTATATATATATAAGTAGCGGAAAGAACCAGTTTGATCAGAAGAGAAAGAGAAGAAACAATGAAAAGTGTGTTGGGGAATATTTGTGGGACAGGGTGGGTGTGAGAGGTAGATGGAGCCAAAAGAGAAAAAAAAGGACAACCGATTAAAACTAGTACGAAGATCTCCTGTCTTTTTTCTGTGTTCTAGAATTGAGCTTATGGACAACTTTTTTTTGTTTGGTTTGTATCAACTTGGGGAAAAAATGATGATGATGATTTCCTTCTCTCTATAATTCAAATTCTAAATGTAGAAAGATGAGAAACGGCACCAAAAGAAAGATTGTAATAATTTATTCACGGCTATTTTGGCTTTTATTTTGTTCGTTTCGTTCTCTGACTTTATTCGTTTCGTTCTCTATACTCGAGATTTTATTAGATGAGGTCAGCTACGTTCAGGGGCATCTGTGGTAAGACAATGGCAAGGTTAGCTCCCATTTTGTGGCTGTTCCGTTGGAATCCATATAAAAAGATAGAACTTGACTAGCCTCATCGATTTGTGTATTGTAAAATCGCTCTAGTTCTCTTAATGCAGGAACATCTTCAGAGGCGACAAAGTTGATTGCTACACCTTTACGACCGAAACGACCACCACGACCGATACGGTGAATGTAGCTAATAGACATTGACCGGGTCAATTTGGGAGTCTTAAAGTACAGGACAGACTTAAGTGAAAAGATGCTCACTTCTCTTTTGAGACGGGCAGGTCGTAGTTGATGACCAAGGAGACTTGCTGGACATCGATACCACGGGCCAACAGATCAGTGGTAATCAGGACTCGTGAAGAACCGGATCGGAACTCTTTCATGATCACTTCTCGCTGGGCTTGTTCCATGTCACCGTGCCTATTTTGATGTAGATTATTAAAGTCAGTAATCTGCGTGACGATGGCAAAAGGTATGATACATACATGGACGAGACGGTGAATTCCCGTGCGGTCAACTTCTCTTGTAGCCAGTCGACTGTAGAGTCACAAAGCATTATTATATGTCAGTCAAGATGAACCAGGCATGAAAGAAAATAAAAAAGAGCTCTACCTTTTCTACGAGTGTTACAGAAGATGACTGCCTGAGTAATTGTGACAGTCTCATACAAGTCACAGAGGGTGTCGAGTTTCCATTCTTCCTTCTCGACGGCAATGTAGAACTGCTTGATACCTTCCAAAGTGAGTTCGTCTCTCTTGACAAGAATCCGGATAGGATCTCTCATAAACTTGGAGGTGACCTCGAGTACGTCTTGTGGCATGGTAGCACTGAGCAACACGACCTGGGTGGTCGGAGGCAAGAGTTGAAAGACGTCATAGATCTGATCCTTGAAACCCCGACTCAACATCTCATCGGCCTCATCAAGGGTGAAGATCTTGATGTGGTCAGTCTTGAGAGCCCGACGTTGAATCATATCAAACACTCGACCTGGAGTACCGACAATGACATGGACACCCTCTTGTAGCTTTGCCATTCCATCCCGGACTGATGTTCCACCGACGGCAGCATAGCATTCAATGTTGAGATAGTCTCCGAGGGCAACCAAGACCTGGTGAGATCAGCAGTAGCGGTCAGAAATAGTGAATAAGGGAGGGAGGAGAGAGAGAGGGAGAGAGGGTAAGCAAACCTTTTGAATCTGTTGGGCCAGTTCACGGGTCGGGGCGAGAACAAGAGCCTGGCAAGCCTTGATGTTGACATCGATGGATTGCAAGATCGAGATGGAGAACGTGGCCGTCTTGCCTGTTCCTGATTGGGCTTGAGCAATCACGTCGTGACCCTTGATGACAGGGATGATAGCACGCTGTTGGATGGCCGAGGGTCGTTCGAAACCGTAGGCGTAGATTCCGCGCAATAGTTCAGCCTTGAGCTCCATGGCATCAAAGTTACTTCGAAGGCCCGAGTCAAGGGGGAGAGAGTTCGACAACAAACAATCAGGTCGAGGTGGATCATGATGGTCAGGCGGAGGGATTATGTTGGATGACATACTCGACAACCTGGTCCCAGTTGGACTCGATCACCATTTCCTCAGCGCCGCCTTCATCGACAACGGTGGTGACATCGGTTCTAAAAAACAACCAATTCCACAAAGCAAGTTAGATCCATGGGGGTTCAAAATCCGTTCAAGTGGGGGATGATGGATATGGCCAAGAGAGTCCGATGGGGAAAGCGAGTGGATAGAATCTTTCTCCTTTTCGTTTATCAGCAGATAGTAGCTGCTTGACGTGGAAAGGAGATCGGGGAAGGGTGCGACTTACTGGGTTGCAGCAGCCATATTGAGATGATGGTTTATTTATTTTTTTGGTATTGGTTTTTGTGTTTTTGGTAGTGTGAGCGGTTGTGGGAGTACTATGCACCTTGACTTGATGGTAGTTGGTTGGAAACTCTCTGGGTTGTTTTGGTGGGAGGTGTGATGGACCTGACCGAGCAAGGGGGGCTAGGCTAAGGTTAGGGCTAATACATGAAATGTATGCTCTCCTGCCGACGTACTCCGGACGACACGCAACAGGGTCAGTCTCGTCCGATATCGGCCTTCAAAGCCCAAACGCGGAAACACAGGGCTCTACCACAACTCGGTCGGAATCAGCCCAAGTGTCGGTGGAGCTTGTGTTGGAGACACCATTGTACATATTTACATCCTATAACACGCGTGTGACGTCCCCAACGGAAACCGCTCCCAATCTCAGCATACGAGCAGCATCATTTGGTATATTTCAAGTCAGTTTGAACAACGCCGGCTCCAGAGCAGAGCGACTCTTAGCTCTCAAATGGGAACTCATCCAAAAGAACCAGCGAGCAAGTCGATGAAATCCGAAATATACAACCTTATTCCTCCCAAGGCCCCGCCAAATCTAACAAACCCAAGCCTGTATGCCGGTCGCTCGACAAGACCAATTCCATTGGAATTGTCTCTACCTTTGCGCTGGCAAAGAGGAGCTCAGTTCTTAGCAGTTTCATTGTCAATCAGTATGTCTACAGACATTTGTTATCTCTGCCCATGTGTTTGAATCCATGTACTCACTTGTTGTGTTTTGGTTAACAGCTTGTGGCGTCTGGGGTGTACTATTTGCCGACTTTGGAAATGGAGATCGGGAGATTGTTTTCTCACCAGTTAAGTGACCCACAACCCTCCTAAAAGCCAAAGCACCTCTTTGGAAATGCCTGAAAAATTTGAATTCCAGAAAGATTATGTGAATACTTTGTGCACGGGGGGTTTTTTTTTCTTCTGGCTGATTTTGATGGCTGCTGTATCCTCGCCTTCTCAATAGATTCGCCGCTGGTTCACTCCTTACAAGTCTCTCCTCTTCAACAGTAATCATCAATCAACAGATGCTCAAGTGGATAAAAGCAACCTTACCATGAGCCCTAAGTTGGATCCGCATCCGTGATTTATAGATCCACTATCCAAAATCCCACTGCCCTCCCTATCTATAGCGCAAGTCAGGTCTTTGCATGTAGAGATTCACGATTGTAATGTGTATTATCCAAGCTAGTTCTTACGCAAGATTGATATTGTTCTCAAACATTCCCAGCTCCCTTTTGGCAAAAATGGACGACCAAATCCCATCGGGAGATCATCTCCACCTATGTTTTTTATAAACGACCAAGGGAAAGGAGTGGAAGTCAGTACTGGTATCCAAATCTGTCTTGGCCATCTTTTGCCACAAGGGAACTGGGGATGCAGGAAATTACTCGGGATAATCTCTGTCTTCCTTAAGAAACCACTTTGTGGGATCATGAGGTGGAATTCAAGCCAGGTACTTTCTATTAGCATATTTCATATCTCAATCTTGTAATAGCATAACTTAGTTATAATTACAGTTTGTAATCCGCAGTAGTCTCTGAAACCTAGTTGATAGTATTTATTTCAGTTCTTGTTCCTTGTTCTGTTTTTCTTCATCCAACTTTGTTTCAACACTCATTCAGCCTGCTCACTCTTTGACAACAAACTATCTAGGTTAGTTTACTAGTTTCTCTACATCTCATTTCATCTGAAGTTTCTTTTCTTTATTCTCATTTATACTTCTTATCATTAGGTTTGATGTCTGTGCTCCTGTTGCTGCCGCTGTACGCTTGCTTGCTCACAAGCATCTCAAACTCTGAAGGTTAGTATAAATAAAAATTGATTCAACTTTGTTTCAACACTCATTCACTCTGCTCACTCTTTGACTACAAACTATCTAGGTTTGTTGTCTGTGCTCCTGTCACCGCCACTGTACGCTTGCTTTCTCATGAGCATCTCAAACTCTTAAGACTTTTTGTCTATTACTTTCACTACTTAATTTCCAAGTTTCACATGATAACAGAAAGAAAGAGAAAAAATAAGCTTGACCAAAAAGGATTTCCAACTCCTTTCCCTCAGGGGCAGTTTGGACACTGCTGCCAAGTTAAGATTTTTAAAAGATTCTGGATATTTGATTTATTGGATAGAAGCATATTAGCATATTTTATTGTTCAAGTAGTAATAAGCATAATCTAGTTATAGTTACAGTTTTGTATTCCGCAGCATCTTTGAAACCTAGTTGATAACATTTAAATAAGTTTCCTCTTCTTGTAATGTTCGTCTCATTCAACTCTGTTTCCAAAACTCTTTTGCTCTGCTCACTCAAAACTTTAACAAACTGTTTAGGTTTGTTTACTAGTTTCTCTCTTCTCTCTATTTCTCTATCTTATTATTTATGCTTCTATCTTTTAGGTTTGTTCTATCAACTCTTGTTGCCGCCGCTGTCTGCTTGCTTGCTCACAAGTCTCTCAAACTCTTAAGGTCAGTATAAATAAAAACCCTCATTCAAACTCTGTTACAAAACTCTTTTGCTCTGCTCACTCAAAACTTTAACAAACTGTGTAGGTTTGTTCTATCAACTCTTGTCGCCGCCGCTGTCTGCTTGCTTGCTCACAAGTCTCTCAAACTCTTAAGACTTTTTTGTCTAATAAAGCAGCCAACACACTGAGAGTAGAAACATCAGAGACAAACAAGGATAAAAAGATGTAGAGAAAGGGAAGAAAAAGTGAAGAAAAAGTGAAGAAAAGGTGAAGAAAAAGTGAAGAAAAAGTGAAGAAAAAGTGAAGAAAAAGTGAAGAAAAAGTGAAGAAAAAGTGAAGAAAAAGGGAAGAAAAAGGAACCAACATTATGCCAAGTAGAGATAGAAAACTATGAGAGGATAAATGAGGAAGGAAAGAATAGGACAGGCTGAACAGGTGTGCTAGTTGAGTTGAGTTGAGGGATTGTCAAGGAGTTGAGTAGAATCTTACCAGACAGGAAGGACAATTGGGTGTTTTCAAAGAGGAGGATAAAGAAGAAGGAAGAATGAAAGAAGGAGATAGTTTTATTGAGTTATTGATGTGGAGTGCCAATTGATTGGAAGAGAAGTTAACTCTGGGGAATGAGGTTGAGGAAGAATGAGTTTTGAGTGGATTGATCTGAGAATTGATTTTGGATGTGGAAGCTAGGGGTGAGACTTTAGTTGGTAAAAGATGTGTTGCAGGTGTGACAGGTCTGTGAATATTACAATTTTTGAAAGATCCTGAACCTCAAGGCCTGAGGGTCAACCCAAACTCAAAAGAAGTCTTGGGAACCCATAGGGTCTTGAAAAAAAAATACAAGATCCTGAATCTCAAACTGAGATCTACTTCTTCTGGTGCATCTCATTTGAGATTTAGAATAAATTTAACAAAAATAACAAAATTACCCATTTATATCTCACCCAGCCACATCTTTGTAACCAGAGCGTCAGGTGACAATTTATTTTTCCTAGTGCCTATACAGTTTTTTTTCAAAGGGTGTCATGTAAGCAAACCACAATTGGTGTGCAATTACATAATCCTGGCCTCTCTCTCTCTCTTTTACCGGAGGAAAATCCCTCCAGTCAAAGAGACTACATCTGTGTAGTCTCTTCAAACAGAGGTAAATCCTCCAGTTGAACTATGTTGTACATTTATGGGAATAGCTAAAGGAATTCAAATCTGTGATTGATTACAAAACAGAAGCCGGAACACTAAAGAATAGAAGGGTTAGAAAACTGAGTCAAAAGATAAAAGAAGAAAACGTGAGATGAAAAGATAAGGAACCAACACTATAAGATCAAGGAGCATGTAAGTGTGAGCTATGAAGAGAAGAGATAAGGCAGGCAGGAATGGATGAAGGACTGAGAGATCATTGATCAGTTGATTGTTAGAGTTGAGAAAGAAGGAGTACAAATCTCACCAGACAGTAGGAACAAGAGATCAATATAATAGTAGATGAAGAAATAGATAAGAAGGAAAGAAAGTAGTGATTAGGAAATGAGGAATGGGATTGATTGTGTAGGAATTGATTGAGTGAGGATAAGAAAGGGTTGAAGTGATAGAGGAGTTGAATTGAAGGGATGAATGATGTTGATGAGATGAGGATGTTGAAGGTTTCTAGCTTGTGTAGGTCTCCTCACTCAAGTGAGAGTTCAGGCAGATCCTTAAACGAGTTCTGAGTGTGTGAAATTACTGTGATTTTTACAATAGCCAATACATATACCCATAGAAATGGTGTGACATTTGCACACCCTTTCTGTGGGTATACAGTATGGGCTATGCCCATACCACATACACATCCAGGGGTGTGTGGCTGAACCCCCCGCCCTTCTAACTGGTGTCACACACCTGTGAATGGGTGTGTGACCTGTACACCCCTTCCTGCATGGGTGTGCTGAAGCCCAAAAAAGGGTGTTCCCCTGGTGTGGGTGTGTAGCCAGGGGTGTGCAGTTATCAATGCTGATGTTTGGAGTACACATAGTGATGTTTGGAATATTTAAGCTGAGATGTTATGTATCTTTGTAAAGCCTGTGGTTAGGGTTTCACACTGACATAGATTTTTTACCCATGGGTATTCAATTTCAAAATTGTTTCCTCTATCCAATTGGTGCTAATGTTATGGTACTGAACATTTCACCAAAACTCATCAAATCTTACTTTTTTTTTACCTAGGTTTCTTGAAGAGATTAGTATTGGCTTATTCCTTGGCTCATTGAGGCTTTACTGTTTCTATTCCTGAAATGATTCATTTTGAAAAAATGATGAAAATATTACAATCCTCAAGAAAATAATTTCTATTTTTTTTCATATCACCCCTGGCTTTTGATCTCTGTTGTTTTTTATTACATGAACAATATAGAGTTTTAATTTTTCCAAAAGCTTCTATATACTATTCCTACAGGTTACACTGGACTATTGATGAACTAAGAGCATGAAATATGGAATAAACTAAGCAGATAATACAACATCAAAAAAATCCAGGTTTAATGAAAGGCAAATGAGTTCTCATTGCAATTTTTCCACCACAACCCCAGAACAATTTCATAGGTTGATTTTTACTGTAAAAGATTTTTTGAATTGAGAATTTATTAATCTAGAACCAGAATGGACTGAAGACAAGAAAAGGACCAGATTGACAAAGATCAGGAACAAAAATGGAATTGAGAAGAGGAAAGAAAGATAGATATCTGAGGGAAGAGGTCAGTATGAGTTGATCAAGGGATAATTTATTTATTGTGAATCTCAATGGAAAGAAAAAGAGCTTGATAGGAAAGGAAGGGGTAGAAGGAAATAGGTAAGAAGAAAGAGAGAAGAAAAGCATCAAGAAAATTTATGAGAATATGAGTTTGGTGTTGAGTTAGGGAGTAAGCAAGGTGATTGAGGGAGTTGAGATGAGTGAGGATGAGCAAGGGAGAAGGAATGAAGAATTCAAGTTTTGAGTCTCAAGATTCTGAGTCCAAAATTTTCTGCTCTCTTGACAGACACAAGAGATTCTGTGACAGGTAAGGTGTTGTGGTAAGCAAAAAGTGATTCTAAGAGCATCTCCACCACATGAGCTGCTATACTAAATATAGCAGCCCAAACCTCATTTAGCAGTGCCACTGCGGCTGCTAAATTAGCATTCTTTTTAGCTCAGCTGCTATAGCTACATATTTAAACAGGTGGAGATATAATTGCAGCTTTGTTGGAACATGCTGCATTTCAACTGCCAGCAGTTTCTCTACTATGAAATTTGCTGCAGGCCCCATGGCTCCACTCAGTTTTCCTGCAGTGCCACTGCTTCAGCCTCCATCTGCAAGAACATTGAATGCACTATTCAGGTTCTACCTGCAGAACTTTCCATGATTTCCCTGTGTGTGTTGAGAACCACCCTGCTCTGGCTGCACTATCTCCAGTGCATGTACAAGGACAAAAGCATGATTATGCATTGGATGTTGTCATCCCCTGATATCCAAAACAAACTATCTTTCTTCTAATGCTTCCCTCAGCCTGCTACCCCACTCAACCCAGCTGAGCGCTTGTTGCACATACTACATATAAAATCCCCACAGTGAGTGTGTTTTCTAAAAGAAATAAGGCCTAAGGGCTGGAGAAAGGTTGTGGTGAGCTGAGAAAGTTGAGAGCACAAGATTCTCAGGGACTCAGAAGAGCAGAACAGAAGTCTCCCATGGAGCAGGTCTGACTACTATGGGCTTGGAACTGAGTCAAGTTTGTATTTCTGGTGTAGAGCAAAGAGATACAATCTACAAAGGGGGCCAGAGTTGAGGGCCTAGATATCTGAGGCACGGAAAATAATGAAAAGGGATAACTATAAACAGGTCCTCTTTTGGGCATGGGGCAGAATTATAACCTTTTCTGCAACAGTTTTGACATCAGACATGCATAAAACCGTGTGTAAGCGCGGAAAAATCCCGTTTTTTCATTAAGGCCCTTTTAATTAAGAAAATAGGCCAGCACCAAACTTCAAATCCAACTCAAGTAATGATGAAATTTGTCATCCAAGCTCTCCCTCTTTTTGTTTTTGTCTGAATCTTGCACCAAAAATTTTTTGATGGTTTTTTCTGACAGCTGTCATCACACTTATCTCTCTGATTTCACCAATTTCATTTTCCAGTTGTGTTTCAAGTACCAATTCTTATTTCTTGGCTTCAAATATTCTTAGTGTCAGTACATTTGCCTGTCACAAGGATTTGTCCTGAAAATAATCAAAAAAAAGTGACTTTGCATTCAATTGTTTCCCAACAAGCCATTCCAAATGCAGTCTCAGAATGTCCCTCTAATCCAAATCCCCAAATGATTGGAAGAAACCTGCTGCCAATACGCCCGCGGAAAAGGGTGAGAGAAGCACCTTCAATCCGAGTTGATTGTTAACAATGGATTGTCAGTTTTCTGTATAATAATTTGGAACCACTCAATAGTTGTTGTTGTTCACCATTCTGCACGTACTCAAGAGGAGAAAAGCGGTATTATTTCAAAAAGAAAACAAGGAAAACGAGAACTATCCCACAAAAAGAAACCTGATCAGAAGCAGTAAGAAAAAAGGGATAATCGGTTTACTTTTGTCTATGCACAACATCACACAGTCTTTCCTTGAGGGAGAAAAGAGTTTTACTAAAAATAACAGTCATTTATGTGAGGATAAAAAGGGGAGTAGAGAGGGGGTGAGTCACGTATGTACAAGGAAAATAAACAGGGGAGAGGAATGGCATAGCGATTGGGGATGAAAGGAAACGTCTAGTCATATATCCCAGCTTGCATCTATGTTTCCGTTCCATCCTATGACCAATAAAAACACATCAAAACTTAAGCTTGAGGAAAAAATAGAAGCGGACTGGTCCAAGAGTTAAATAGAAATGCTTACAAAGTATGGATGCTTCAATGAAGATTTGGCAGAAGCTCGTTTTGCTGGATCGTATACTAACATTTTCTGTTAAATATAGGAATTACATCGATTGAATGTTTCGGTACGAAAAATCAGACCTGCGGATTGGAAGTGAAAATACATACGGCTATTAAATCGACGCTAACCGCGTTGGAATTTTGAACTTGGGAGCCGATATCTTTCGCAGACCATTGAGGAAATCCAGGCTTGTAGTCCGGTAAAGTTTGAACTCCTGGCCAGATAGTTTCGTTAGGAGTTCCCAAGAGACTAAGAATGATGGGCAAATGAATGTTTTCACAAACAAAAGAAGAAGTGTGCTTAGACGCGGCTTTAGTTTAGACGCAGGTCTTGAGATGAAGCTTACCGGAAGATACGGAAAATTTCGTCAATTTCCGAATCACCAGGGAATAAGGGTTGTTTGGAAATCATCTCCGCTAGAAAGTTGAAGCAAGGCATGTAAGTGTGAAGTTATTTGGCGAAGGCAAGTATAAAGTTTTCTTACCAATGATGCATCCCACTGACCACATATCAACACCCCTGAAAAGCAACACAAAACCAGTTCAGATGCTTTCCCAATTAGCATTATGGGGGATAGAGGAAGATAATATGTACGTGGAGTAATGTCTACTTCCTAGTAAGACCTCAGGGGCACGATACCACAGGGTAACAATCTAGAGAAAACATAGTAATCAATTTTCAGCTGGAATTGCGAAGGTGTAATGTTGTCAATATTGATCGGAACTGGCTGACTTCGTGAGTGTAACTTCGAAGAGGGATCCCAAACGCTCGAGCCAAACCGAAATCCGCCAGTTTCAAATTTCCATCTTTGTCGATGAGTAAGTTTTGCGGCTTCAAGTCTCGGTGTAAGATTCGATGGCCATGACAGTAGCACACCCCTCGACACAGCTGGTAGGAAAATTTCTGAGATGATATTCATTAAATAAAGTGTATGATAGGCGTCCAACGTGAAAGAAAAACGGCCGGTTCGGACGCGTACGATGTAAAACATGTGAGGTTAAATATCAATTACATTATTTTCTTGAGCAGATGAAAGTCTGGCAAAAATATCAAAAACGAGGTCATTGTATTTGATTACTGACTTTAACAATTGCAGGACCCATTCCGTCCCCATCTCCGACTTTGTCCATGTAGCGTTTGAGATCGAGATCAAGAAATTCGAAGACAAGAAAGAGTTTTGCTTCGGCATGACAGATATCCAAAAGTCTAGTAAATAAAATGAAGAAAGCAACGTGATTGAGCCCGAGTGAATAGTGTATATTGAAGGTTGGGTGGGAGAGTGAAGCGGAGCATAGTAAAGATGGTGTATGACATACCGTACAATATTCTCATCATTCATCTCTTTTAATAAACTGATTTCGCGGATTGCTGTGCTGGGAACCCCCTCATCTTCAGCTTCGAGTCGAATCTTCTTCAATGCTACGATTTCGCCAGTTCGGAGGTCCTTCGCCTTGTAAACCACGCCATAGGTTCCTGTAAAACAAACCAGAAGGAAAGGAGGCCAACAATACATCATCGATTATTTCCACTTCCGTCTTCTCAATAGTTTAACGTACCTTCACCGACCTAAGCGTGATACAGAGTACGAAAAGGACCACGAGAAACAAAAATTAGTTCATCGACGCAACGTCAGATAGATTTCGGTATGTGAGCGTCATGTAAGCAGACAGTTTACCTTCTCGAGTCTGTTGTAGTTTTCCATGAGACCCTTATCGGTTCGTATGTTCGTAAGCCCAGTCTTCAGTTGAGAGGTTGATGGTAGGATATAGTGAGTCGATGTAGATGAGACGGAGGAGGTTATGGGATGGATAAGAAGGGGAAGTACTAGAACCTATATAAGTATTTAGGTGGATGTTGATGTTGTAAATAAATTTAATTCCAAAGAAACGTTTTAAGTAAATCTGGGCTTGGCTAGACTCTACGCGCTCAAGGGCAACTCCCCCTTTTTACTATTGGCCAAAGTCCAGCCTCAGACCACATCCAATTATCTCCTGGCTCAGTCGGCCAATGTCACAATATGCACTGCACACTCAGCCGGACTGAAGACTTCCTTCTTTTCGTTTCGTACGACGGGCAATTCTTGTCATACTCAGCTTTCTGTTCAAGGTGTACCCTGTATTTACATTCAATTCTTTCTCTCTCTCTCTCTCACACACACACCACTGCCGCTAGACTCACCAGCACGACAGCTTGGACGGCAAGTATTGTGAGCAAGAAGGTAGTTATGGCCCATCCGCCTGTATAGTTCAAACCCTGAAACATTGCGCTTGAGGTGTCGGAATTACCCCCAAGATATCACTTCTTGTGCACATATCCTTCGTCTAGTTGAGCCCTTCAATCACTAGCATCAATAGCCTGCCGAGTACACGTACATGAGTGAAGAAGCTCACCTAATTATGTGAAAAAGCACATGGGATCCATTTTCGTCGTAGACATTCAGGAAATCGACTCAACAACTATTATTCTCTGTGTCGACACACATGTACTTTCACCCTGCTCCAACTGAAGTCCGTGCTATGGGACCAGTTTGAAGTTGAAGCGAATCTCTACACCCTCTGTACCACGTTGGGTCCCGTTACAAATTATGTCCCATGCAGCTCACCATTCTTCTGAACTCAATTAAGTATGTATCGTCCGCCAATTCACTCAACTCAGGCTATCGCTTTTTCTCCCGTCCTGCCGGAGCGTGTCATGCATTTAACAAGACGAAAAAAGTGGCTTGTTAAGAAATCGGATAGATTTCAGATCGGAACATTAATGTGGATAAAATGAAATTGAAGAGTAAGGAAATGTTTCAACTTCATGTAGCTATTGTGATTGCCTGAATGGGATCCCTAATTCATGGCACGTATGTTGTATGGCTGTTCTACTTAACCCAAGATGCGCTTACAAGGAGGAAATGGGTTCCAATCTGAGGACTGAAAATGACAATGGACACAGACACGGATTGTAGGATGAAAAAATGGAGCTTCAATTTATTGGAGCAATGTTTGATGTGGATTGGTGGTCAAAGTGTGAGTGAATTTTGGATTGGACTTGTATGTGGTGAGAATTTGAAATTTTGGAGAAGCAAAAATCTTTTTCTTGTAGTATACTATAACCAAGAAAAAAAGTAAAAAAGGACTCAAACTCTGAAGGTATCCTGTAGAACTAATTACAAGGCTATTTTTAAGTGCAGAATTGATTTGAGATTGCAACTATGCATCTTCAAGCAGCTGAGGTGTAATTTTCACGTGAACATTCTGACTAGATTACTACTATGCTGGGTTTTGTTCACAAAAATTGAAGTGTGTTGAAACTGGTAAGAGGGGTTAAGTAGGCCAAGGGGGTTTACAAATTGGAAAAACTAATAAAGGGTTTAGAGCATCCACAATTGTTGTGGTGCTATTTTCTTTAAGTAATGAGTTGGTAGCAAGTTTTGGCTTCTGTGGAGAAAGATTACGTGACAGTTTCACATTTGTGAAACTGTAGTACACTCGTTAGCTAGCTACATAGAGTTAAATGGACCCATCACACAATCATTGGTGAGTTATCTTTCAACTCCATTGGCATCACTCACCATGCCTATATCGATTCCCTTCCTTCTTCCCCCACTCAATCAATACTTCCTGGTACCTCCTCTCAGCTTATCTCACAGCCTGATTGAATTCAACAATGACATCCAACAAAGTGAAGCCAAAGCGAATGACAACTATTGGAACCACTGTCGACGATGGATATTCAGAAACCGAGTAGCAGCAAATGATCGTCTACTAGCTGATTACTTCAGCTTAGATTCCACCTACAACTCCAGAATGTTCGAGAGGCGGTTCCGAATGAGAAAGTTGGTGTTCTTGAGACTGGTGGATGCCCTTCAAGGGCATGATGTATACTGGACACTCCGCAAAGTGAGTGTTTTTTTTTTGGCAATACAATGCCAATTGAGCACTGAAAATTGATTCAAAGGACTGTTGTGGGCAGGTCAGCCTTTCACCCCACCAGAAGATCACCTGCGCTATTTGTCAATTGGCCTACAGATGCCCTGCAGATGCTACTGACGAATATGTACGAATTGGCAAAACCACTGCCATCAAATCTTTGAAGCGCTTTGTTTCCAACATCATCACCATCTTTGGGGATGAGTATTTGCGTGGACCAAACAATGAAGAGCTTGCCCAGATCATGCAAGGATACAAAGTACATGGTTTTCCTGGCTGTAGAGGGTCGATCAATGGCATGCATTGGGGCTGGAAGAACTTCCTGCAAGCATGGAGTGGACAGTACAAAGGAAAGGAGGGGGAAACAACAATGGTGTTGGAAGCAGTCTCTTCTCAAAATCTTTGCTTCTGGCACGCTTTCTTTGGGTCACCGGGTACTCACAACGACATCAACATCTTGCACAATAGTCCCCTTTTTGATGACTACCTCTCTGGTAAGCTACTAATCTTCTTTTTCCCCCCTTTGATCATGCTCAAAGCTAATCAGTTCCCTAGGTCAAGCTTCTTTGGTATCGTTTAAGGTCAATAATCACGAGTACCCTTACGGGTACTATCTTGCTGATGGGATTTATCCCAGTTGGCTGGTACTGATCAAGACCCTCCGGGCCCCTCAAGAAGATGCAGCTTGGCACTTTTGCAAGCTCCAGGAGGCAGCCAGAAAAGACATTGAACGTGCGTTTGGGGTGTTACAGGCTTGGTTTGGTATGGTTGCATGCCCTTCTTGATTATGGCATTGCCAAGATATCATTTCTATCATGAAATGCTGTTTAATATTACATAACATGATAGTGGAGGAACACTCTCCTCATGATCCTTTCTTGCATGATCCTCCTCCCCTCAGTATCTCCAAAACCACTATCCGTACAATTGTCCATGATCCCACAATTTTCCATAGCTTCCAATCACTGGCAGGAAACACTGCAGCTCTCCATAGCTCTTCTGCCCATTATACTCTCATGAATGACCTCAAGATCCACAATTGGATTGCCCGTGGTTTATCACAATAGCAATATGTAATGTATGAATGAATTATTTTTACCGGTTGTTGTCTCACAACAGAAACTTGTTTGACATTTCAAATGAAGCGAGAAGAAAGTGAGAAAAGTGAGAAAAGGAAATGAAGCGAGAAGAAAGTGAGAAAAGGAAACAAGCATTCAATTGTCAGGAGAAGCAGGTGGACTGTTATCATCATCAGCTACAGGTGGACAGTTATCATCATCAGGTACAGCTAATAGTTGAGTTCGGACTTTGTTTTTATACAATCTTAACATCATTTTGCTCTCAGAGTCAGGACAATTGTCCTCTGATTGCATTATGACAGACAAATGGGTGGCAGAGGCTTGAACATTAGCCTTCTGTTTCTCAAGGTTGAACATTTTTTCAACAAGTTCGTTTTGACACCGACTGATGTTATTGTTCTTGATCATTACATTAAGTTGTTGATGTGCCAAACTTGAAGCGTCCTCCACTTCGCTTTTGTGGGTATTGTGTCAACGTTGCTTGGCTGCTTTCACCCCCTCGGGTCGAGAGATTGTGCTAGGAGAAGATGGTGGAACCGATGGGGTGTGGGATTGGTTTGAGGAGGTGAAATCACCAATCCATTTGGGATGGTTCCGGACAACTTCCCAAGCAGATTCAACTTTGAACGGCTGTCCACGAGTTTTCTGCGAGTACATATCCTTTGCGGCCTTCATCCAGTCCATTGGAGAGCTACCACTGGGAGGGTTGCGTTCAATCGCCTGGTATATTGAATAGAATTTAAGGGTAGCAGTGTTTAGATTGGCCCAACTGTATAAAAACATTCAATCAGAAACAGTTGCCGATGAGAAAAAAATGAATTGCACCGGACTAACCGAGTTTTAATAGTCTCCCAATCACAATAGGCTGTTGAGGAATGTGAGTTGAAATCTTCCTCAACTTGCTTGTAGAACATTTGCCCTGTCTGATTTGTAGCGTATTCAGGGTCCTCACTGACATTTATCCACGATCAAGCCAGCTGTTCTTCTTCTTGAGGGGTCCAGTTTGGAGCTCGTTTTTTTTTATGATTTGGGGTGGATGTCGAGTTGTCGGGTGGGGGATCAGCGGGATCCATGATGGTTGAGGTTGATGATATGCAATGTCGGAGGGATATTGAGGGGTTATGGAGGGGTGGGTTAGCGAGCTTGGTAGATTCTGGTAACTTTAGAGAAAGGCCAGGTGATTTGTTGAGCTTGCTACTTGGCAAACACCTAACGAGTCACGAGTGTGAAACAATTAGGATTTTTGTTGGTAAATATACCTAACAAGCCAAGTTACCGCATTGATTGTGGATGCTCTTATACATATGAAAGGGTGTGTAACTGCACTGTACTCTGTACATTCTCCAATAATCTCACTTGGGAGACACCAAGCTTCTGTAGGTGATGGATACTGCTAGGCCATTGGGGCCCTGATTATTAGGGGTTTCTTTATGGCATGAGCTAACTCGCCTGCCATTTCAACATTTGTTCAAATGATGATTTGGTAAGAAATCAAAAAAATTAAAAAATATTGCAGCTGAAGGTAGATATTGTAGGTTCACTGATGCACATGATATTGAGAAACAGCTTTGATTAAGCCTCAGAAGCACTATGCCTGTCACCAATTCACTTCAATCTGTAAAGGTCTTGGTCATAATACACTCAATATTTGGAGAAACAACTCCCAAAATGTATTGGTTGCAAATTCCCACAGGACCACTAAGACATTAGAAAAAAGACTGATTTCTTGGTTACCTCTGGCTGACCTGACTGCAGGGGGTTTTAACCAATACAATCCCTTTGCCAGTGCCAAGACCAATTTTCTAGGAGTTTTTTTCTCTAATTCCATTGCAAGAAAAAGCCTCTCAACTGCTTCTGTAATTAATTTGGACTTCAAATTGGGGTCACTGTGAGAAAATCTGCTACAACTGTCACCAGTTAACATGCAGGAAATTCCAATCCAGCTTTGCTCTGACATGTTGTTAATTTTGATGTGCAGTGAGTTTGAATCATGCAAATTAAATTTTGTTTCAACCTTTTTTTGGGCGTTGATAAACGCACACCCATTTTTTTTGGCGTGCAGGGCCTACACACCAATTTTTTTTGGCGTGTAGGGTCTACACGCCAAAAAAAAAGGGCGTGTGAGACCTGCACGTCAAAAATGGCGTGTGGTTCCCACACGCCATTTTTTTTGGCATGTGGGCCCCGCACACCAAATAAAATTGGCTTGTAGGGCCCGCACCCCAATTGTTTGGCATGCGCTCCCACACGCCAAACAATTGGCGTGCGGGTCCCCCCTCACTCACATAATCAAATTGGAGGGCCCATTTGATTACATGAGCAAGCCCCCTCCCGGCTGACAAGGTTGTATCCTCCTGGCCAACGAGGTTGTATAGCCTCGCTGGCCGGGAGGAAGTCCTCCCGGCTGACAAGGTTATACAGCCTCGTGCCGGGAGGAAGTCCTCCCCTCGCTCACATAATCGAATTGGCCCTCCAATTCGATTATGTGAGCAAGGGGGGACCCGCACGCCAATTGTTTGGCGTGCGCTCCCACACGCCAAACAATTGGCGTGAGCGCACGCCAAACAATTGGCGTGAGCGCACGCCAAATAATTTGCGTGCGGGCCCTACACGCCAATTTTATTTGGCGTGCGGGGCCCACACGCCAAAAAAAATGGCGTGTGGGAACCACACACCATTTTTGGCGTGCGGGTCTCACACGCCCTTTTTTTTTGGCATGTAGACCCTACACGCCAAAAAAAATTGGCGTGTGAGACCCGCACACCAAAAAAATTGGTGTGCGGGTTGGCGTTGGGGTACGCTGTTGGCGTGCGTCTATCAACACCCCTTTTTTCAAGTAAGCCCATAGTAAAAGAACAGATTTGTTGGATTTCTGCTAGTGGCAGTTGAAGCAGATTTGTCAGTCATCCCTGCTGTTCGTCTGCGTGTGCGCTCTCTCTCTCTCTCTCTCTCCGCCCTCCGGGCGCGCTCTCCCGCGCTCTCTCCCCGTGGGCTCAACTTTCAGTCTCTGATCCTCTCCGACTGATTCCTCATCTCGAGCGGAACCATCCAGCTTCCAACCTCCTCATTGACTCCGACAAGATTCATCAAAACCCTCGTTGTCGTCAATCTCGAGATCAACCGCTGCCACTCAACTAGGGCCTTGGTATTTCCTCTCGTCCACTCTCTTCTCTTCTTTTCTATCTAGTTCATTGTACTGATCTTTTCTCCTCAGTCTCTGTTGTTTGATAGTTTTATTGTGTGTGTGGTCGTGTCCTTCTAAAGTCTTCTTCTTTATTAGCTCATCCCGGTCCTTTAGGTATTGCTCTTTTCCTTATAGTTTGATCTCTTATCTTCTTGTTCTCTTCAACTCATGAAATCAATCTTTAGTTTTTGCCTCAGATTTTGTTAAGATTTTCTTGTTGTGAGTTTTTGTGCAAACTTAAATATTAAAGAGATGTCAAAAAAAAATCAACAGCCTCCCTTGGTGCATCAAGGTGTAACAAAATTTCACAGCTTCTGGAGAGTGTCTACCCCAACTGCTCTTAAACTTCTTTCAGTATCACACATCTTAACTTGACATAAAGAATAAATTAGCACCATTGAGCCAAACTTCCTGCTAAGAAAAGTAGGATGGGGGTTTTATTTGGGCACCAAAACCTAGAGGCTTGGAGAAAGGCCCAGAAACAATCTCTGTTCCAATTTATAGCAGTATTCAAAATAACGAATTGATGTTGAGATTTTGGTGGTATTGGGTCAAACTTACCACTGACAAAAGTGGGATAGGATTTTTGTTTATGCCGCACAGGGCACCAAAATTTCACAGAAGTAACAAATTCAAAATCTCAAGTCATTATCAGATTTTCAGATTTTTACACATCAAAAATCAGAGTTGAAAGTATCTTAGTAGGAGTTTTGAATCAATGGACCCACACTGGCAATCATAATTATTGAATGAAATATTGCTGATAATTTAACATGGATTTGGATGATCTTTTTTTTCAATATTCTTAAGGTTAGTTCCCTTTGAAGAATCAGGAATCAACCTGACCTGCCTTTTTTGGCTCAATGGCACTAACCTCTCAAAATCAATTTATGATGTGCAATGCTGCTACAAATTGGAACATAAATTCTTTCTGGTTCTTACTCAAGTTTTGCTCTACCGGCTGAAAAATTACATAACAAACCCAGGTTCTTGGTGTTGAAAAGATGTCACACATTTGAACCTAGAAACTGTGTATTTTTGTACACTGTGGCATAAACTCAGAAACTACTGTTCAAGATAGTTATTGCTAAGCTGTTTCTTGGCTATTAGACTATGAGCAACATTATTGAAATCATCAAGTCTAATTTCTGTTCCATTCAGAATATCAAGTGAACAAATAAAATGAAATCAAGAATAATTATAATTATCCAAACTTTCAGTTTCAAGGATTACATAGTAATAATTACATTTATCATCTTGATGGCTGACAACAACTTTCAATACTCTCCAGCAACAATTTTACCCCCTTTTTTTAAGAAAAAAGTGCAGATTTGATCTGAAATTGTGCCCTATGCATCTTCATGTATCTGGGTAATTGTATGTACATACATATAAGATGAGGTGTGTTTTCTGCTGAAGTTTCTGACTAGATTACTACTAAACTAGTTTTGTTTTCACAATGGTCATGCAAGGGTGTTGAAATTGGTAAGTGGGGTGAGTGGGCTAAGGGTATTTTTTTAAACTGAACACGCTACATCCAGGCCCAAAAATTGTACCTTGTGTGAGGCCACTGCTTCTTTTCTCTGCCCTTGAGAGAAACCTGAACCAGACACAAAGATAGCTAGCCACCTTAATAGCAACAGTGTACCCGCCTGCCTTATCATACCAATGCACTGACAAGACATGTTGGATTGATGTGAAACTGTATAGAATATGCCAGTGTGACATAGTGTGTTATTACAAATTATTGGAATGATTTGCAACAAGATTTGTTTCTTGCTATCCAAAAATCTTCCAGTCCAACATTAATAAAAACACAACACTTAGCTTATTGGAGTTTCACTGTTTCCCTGGTTTCTTTTCTCTTTCTCTTTCCTTTCTCTTTCATTTCCCCCCCTTGTCTCACTCCAGATTGGCATGTGCAATCTTGTCCACCCCCTGTTCCACCAGCTGCATCAGCTATGCCTAGATAGTAATAGAAATCAATTATTCTTCTGCCCCTGATCCCTGCGGACACTCATAATAGGTTCAATCTTTATACCCCTTATTAGTACCAAAGCTGAATTAGAGTGTCCTAAAAAGAAAAAAGAAAAAAGAAAAAAGAAAAAAGAAAAAAGAAAAAAGAAAAAAGAAAAAAGAAAAAAGAAAAAAGAAAAAAGAAAAAAGAAAAAAGAAAAAAGAAAAAAGAAAAAAGAAAAAAGAAAAAAGAAAAAAGAAAAAAGAAAAAAGAAAAAAGAAAAAAGAAAAAAGAAAAAAGAAAAAAGAAAAAAGAAAAAAGAAAAAAGAAAAAAGAAAAAAGGAAGACACAGATATTAATTTGTCATAAAGTCCATCATGGTGCTAAAATCTAATGCTAAAGATTTCTACAAAACACATTCTGATTTTGAGCACCTTTAAAGCCTCCCTTTTCAGATTCATCTAAACAACTTTCCAACCATCAGTCCAAACCCCTTAGACAGCTGAATTGTATTTTCTTGCAGTGATTGGGTGCACCCCAAGAGAGCCATGATTTGTCTTCAAGGTGAATCAAACAAACTTGCTGCTCAAGTCATCAAGTCTTCTTACAAACAAAAACATAGTTCTCACGATGACTCCTGAGCCATCCAAGACAAATTAGAGTCAATCTTGATATGGAAATAAGAAACACGTACACAGGGTCTTCCGTCCCGCTTCTCCACACTTTGACTACTTAAGCTTGTCAAAGGAGGGAATGGGACCAGATCAAGCTCCAATGACCTAGATTTTGCGGAAAGAAATGGCCGAACGGGTCTACATACACCGACATAAAAGTTATATACACATGCTTTTGTACGAAGGTGTTAAAACCCAGATGATTCTAAGTGAATATGCAATTTATATATTGGCTGAAAAATCGGGCTCAAAGAAGTAGTACATAAAGCAGACTCCCGGGGAAGCGAGCAATGAAACATCTTCTTTCAGTAGCAAGAGAACAAAAATAAGAGAGGGGAGCTAGGGAAGAACAGGATGGCCCGGAGGTGCTAACGCAGGCGGTAAAGAAAAAGTAGATTACAGCAATACCAAGTGAAAGATGAAACCAAAAGGAAGCCTCCTTTTGAGTTTCTCTAAAAAGAAAGAATCTTCAAATACCAGGGTTCGAACTACTGTTTTGCTCTGGGAGTGGTGATTATGTAAATAGTATCTCTATTGATGAATTATGCCGGCGAAAACATGTTGGGCTTGTCTTTTGTTTGGTTGGGTTGATTTCTCTTGCTTTCTGATTCTTCCCCAAAAACGTATTTCATAACACATTCAAGGGTTGTTTTTTTTGAAGAAATAAAAGCCCAAACAACAGTTGCTCTATTTAGATTGGACAAAAGTCTTAGCCTACAACAAGTTGATTAATTGAAAACAAAAAAAAAATCAATATGGTGTTTGAGAAAAATGACTCCTTGTCAAAAATCCACATCAGATTATCGAAGCTTACCTTGTCACCTTGAGCACTTGCACCAGTGAACGGGTCCTATTAGAACCAACAAAGGGAACGAGTCAGTCAAATCATAAACTGGAGATCAGACCAAAAAATCGATGAAGAGAGATGAGTTACCATCTTCTGTTCAATAGCGCGTTCAGTGGCAGCTTCCTGCCATTCCTTGGTCATAGTTCTTGGGAGTTCAGGGGCTGCATTGATTACGGCGGGAAACGTGGGACTGTCAGTTGGTAGCAAGAATTCATGGAGAAGATGATTGATCGAGTCTAACTCACATGCTGATCTGATGAGGACGAATAATGCGATCGCAGCCGAGACGCATCCGGTGATCCCGAGAAGGAGTTTGATCCCTGAGCCAGGGGCGTGGAGGGGCTCACGAGGACCATGTGGACCGAACGAAACCCAGTAGGCTGTGTAGGCGAGTTATGCGTGTGGAAAAAAATGATCGAAAAGCGACAATAGAGGGCAGGTTAAGTAAAACAAAGACAGTGTGGGCGTCGATTCAGTTTTGTTTCTTCTTTTTTTTCTTTTTGAGGGGATAAAGTGAATAAAGGGATACAAGAAAAAGGGTGGCTGAAGGGGAAGGGACGAACATGCTTTCTTCTCGTCAAGACTAAGTTGAGTCCAGTCTTTCTTTTGTAAACCTTCGAGATGATGGAAAATGACTTCTTGTTCTTGAGGCGACATCTCTTTCCATGCTGCTTCGATCTGAAGGAGGTTGGAGAGATGGTAAATGATGTCCAGTTTGTTTTTTCATAGTTTGTTGTCACACCACACTGAATTAGTTTGTCATTATTTTTCAACTTTTTTAATCAGATAAAGATTATAGACCATGATTTACATTACTGATCGACGGTAAGGACGAAGTGCCGGAGGTGGATGCTGATTGATCGGCGGATACGGCGACGGTGGCTAGGCATCGGTGCTCAGTTTTGAAGCTTGGCCTCATTCTGAGTGAGGCCAGTTTTTGAGAGGCCGGTAATAGGTTTGGGGTCTTGACGGCCCGTTGTAAGAGTACTAGTCGGTTAGCAGCGTTGGTCAACATCTTCTGGAGGTGAGGTTCGATCGATTCGGGTGAGTGAGATATGTACTTGAGAGAAATGTACAGTGTAAGTTGAACGTCGTCTGTCTAGTCTTTATCGGTTATAAACTGTTTCTTTAATGCGTGGAGATTTCTTTTTTTTTTTTTTTTTTTTTGCGGTGTGTACTCTTCGCTGGCACCCGGAAGTTCATGGGAGTCGGAAACCTGATTAAACCTGGCAGAAACCCTCACCCATAACATCTCATAACTGGATAAAACTCAACAAAAACACTCCAGTAGTCAATTTCCAATTCAAGAAAATCCCTCATTCACACCTGCGCGATTTTCGCGAGTATTCAATCTCAATCGACCTGTCACAGGGGTTTCTTCATCGATCCTCTCCTATCCGATTCCAATCCCGGATCGACCCGATGATCGGGTTTTCAAGACTCTTTTGTTTGACATGCTCTTTCAATTCTGCATTGCGCACGATATCATGTAATGATTTATCCTTGAAAGTGGAGTTGTGTACATATCATACCTAAACCTTTAAATAAAGATGGTGGTGAAGAAGCATTCTCTCAGCTTACTACTATGGCAGAGACAACCTGCCACAATAAAACAAAGATCAAAACAGATGTAAATATGATAAAAAAGAAAACTTGTAATACTATTGGATATTCTGAAACTGAATAATAATGTAGGGTACCTCACCCCTAATTATTACTCCTTGATTGTGCAAAACAAGTTCAAAGGCTTAGCAGGACCCTGCAAAGGAAGAGTGACCCACATGCTTGTGAATAGTAATATATATGTTTGTGCACCATTTTCAATGACAAAAATGAGGTGTTGTGTATATTTGCAAAGGTAGTACTGTGAGAGCATCCACAATTCTTACAGTAACTAGGCTTGTTAGGTATAGTTGCCAAGATAATTACCAGATTTTCTACAGTCATGTACCTATTAATGTTTGCCACAAATTAATATCAACAACTCCACAACTCCTTCATCACAGTTACCAGAACTTACTGAGAATGCTAGCTCTCATCTCAAAATCCCTACAATATCAACCTTGGCCCCATACATTCTCTGACCTCAGCAAAGAATGGATCCTGTTCTCACTGAAACCCCACCTGAAAACTCTTCATCCACACCAAGTACCTAACAAAAATCTCCAAATTGGACCCCTTAGGAGCATCTGGCTTGATTGTGGATTTGCATCAGTGAGGACCCAGAGTACGCAACAAATAAAAATGGTAAGATTTTCTACAAACAGGTTGAGACAGACTTTAATGTGAATTCATCAGTTGCCTACTGCAATTGGGAGACCATCAAAACTCATTCAGCCTGATGGCTCTTTCTTTTCTCATCTAAAATATTTCTTGACCATGTTTTACTGTTTGTTTTATCTAGCTGGAAAAATCTGAATACTGCAAAACTGAAATTGTTGTTGATTTACCAATCTATCTAATATATCCCTCCCAGTGGTAGCTCTCCTGAAGACTGTATGAAAGCTTCAAAGGAGATGTACACATAGCAAACTAGTATCCTCTCATTCCAACCATCTTGATCCTCTAGGTAAAGTGTCATCTCTATCTTTGTTCCTTAATTGTCTTTGTCTTTGTTGTTTCTTTTTCTTATGCAATCCTACCTCTAGTTTGTTGGAAAGAAAAATTAAAAAAGGGACTTGGTTAAACGACTCCCTTTTTTTGGAGTATTGACTCCCAAAAGAAGCGGACGTCATCGTCACCTCCTCTGGACCAGGCAAAGACTGAAGCAGGACGTAAAAAGGCTGCGGTGCGATTTTTGGGAGTTGATGCTCCAATTCTGCCACACATGTTGGGAGTGGGATAGATAATTATCAAAAATAATAAAAAATAATAATTTTGGGAGTTGATGCTCCAATTCAAGCCCTCAATTTGGGAGTCAACCAGATAATTAGAAAAAAAAAGAACAAAATAAGAAGAAAAAATAAACAATGAGAAACAAATGACTAATAATTTTTATATTTATCCTTGGCGGCTGAAGCCTTGAGAGTATCTGTTTAATAAAAACATTGAGCATATTTTTTCTTCCACTCCAACGCCTCAGGGTCAGCTGCAACCTCCCAGTCAATCTGGATGTTGGGAGCAGGAAAGAGCAGAGGATTTTTCAGCTGAACAACAACAAAATGTGAAGTAGAATAGGCAAGGAATATGGGGGGATTTTTGTTTGGGGGGCAAATGGCAGGAAAAAAAGATTGGGAATTGATTTTGGAGAAAATTAAAACTGGGCACTTGAAGGCATTGGCCAGTGGGTCACCCATGCTTGGCATACACATCCAGTTGGGTGGAGTGCACCTCTTCTGGATGTCTGGAAACTTTATTCTTCTCAGGATGGCATCAATGTCTTCAAAAAATGTATTGACTTCATAGAATCTTCTGTTTTCAACAATGTGTTGATAAAGTTCTTCTTGCATGCTGGGAAATGTGTTGTGCCCTCATCCAAGACAGTGCTTGGCAGCTCAAAATCCACATTGAGAGTAGTTTCAACATAATCTAGAAGGATCCCTGGGAGGTCAGTCTTGTAGCTAGAGTCTTCCCATGCTTCACGTAGTGGTTGAATGGATTCTGGGGATCTGGGATCTGGGGAATCTGGCGCAGGTGAAGATATTGGGAGGTGGCTGGCAACTTGGACGGCACGGCGATTTTTTCTTGGAGGTTCAGGAAATTGATAAGATCTTGCGGCGGCTGTTCTCACGGGTCTAGTGCGGGTGGGTGGGGCGGATACATTCTTCTTATTCTCAGCTTCTTCCTTTTCTTTCTTTTTCTTTTCTGCTTCATCTTGTTTCTTGAATTTTTCTTCTCTCTCTTTTTTGTTGTTGATCCTCACCACAATCAGAGTGTCCCTCTTATTTTTTGTTCCAAATATTTGAATGCTGAAGGGTCCCTAGTTGTGGATTTAGCCTTGTTGTTTGTGCTAGCCGTGGATTTGGGCTTGTTGGTTGCGCCTTTGGTTCTTCCATGTCCTTGAGGCGCCTTCTTGGGAAGCTTGATGTCCACAACAGTCCCAGAGCCGTCCAACACGCAGGAAATAGCGTCCAAATGGAAGATTGCGCTGTGCAGGATTCATTTGAAGTATTCTTTCTCTTATCTTGTCAAGTCTTTCTTCCACCGTGGCATCAGGTTTTAGCTGGGTGTGTGGCTGGGTCTTAATTGGATGATTAAAAGTGAAAAAAAGTCAGCATATCACTTTTGATTGGTTTGGGAGATGTGGTTGTGTATTCTGAGGGGGGTATGGGTGTGGAGTTTTTTTGTGAGATGCTTTGGGGCGGCGACTCCCATCAACTCCTAAATAATGGAAACATTGATTTTTGCATGCTGACTCCCTGATCTGGCGACTCCCAAAAAAGTGCATCAACAACACCCAAACAAAGATTTTGTGTTGATTGCTTTAGCCTGCCAACTCCCATTGACACCCAAATAAAAACAAATAAAAAAAATATTAGCTTATCGACTCCCATTGCCGATTGGGATGAATAAGGCTTACAACTCCCATCCTAAAATTTATGTCTTTCTGATGTGTTGGCCGACTCTGATTGACACCCAATTTAAAACCAAGAAGAAATCAATTAGGGACCCGACTCCCATCTGTGTGAGTCCAGAATGATGACTCCCAAAGAAAAAATAATACATACACTATTATCCGGCAGACACCCAGCGACACCCAAACACATACATTGCAACAACCGGATTAGATGGCCGACACCCATTGACTCCCAAAATACTCTCTGAAATTGAGTTTTTTTTGTGACAACTCCCAGTGCCCCCCCCCCTCAATAAACCCCCCCCCCCCCCCAAAAAAAAAAAGAAAAAAGGCAAAGAGTAAATAATAAAAATTTGCATACCTGAATATGCCATTGAGGATGGAATTCATCTGGATCCACCAATGCGCCCAAATCTACCAATTCTGCCAGACGGTGTTTGCAAGGGATCCCCGTCTTTTGTTGATGGAATCCATGGCAAGTGTTGCTGTTGTCAAGGGATGAAATGGCAGTTAAATTTGTCTGAGCTTTCCGGAGTGCGTAGTGAGTGATGTGTCTGTGGAAATTCTTGAATATCTTGACTACATTACAAAAAGAGTTGATCTTCTGTTGGTGATAGTGAGCTGAGATTTTGTGTGCTTGAGCCTCCAGAGCATTAGTGATCATCTTGATGACAGAAGTGAAGGAATGGTTGGGACCAAGGAGGTGAGATTTAATGAAAGCATGACCAGATTCCATTTGAGAAGTTGTTTGGTTGTCAAAATGGGTGATTGATTTGGTCCAAGCATTTAAGAATTTTTCTGCAATTGGGAGCCACTGAGAGTCCATGTACTTCTGAAAGTTGGCACCAAATTGGGAAGAAAACTGGGAAAAAGCAGATTGGAACTCAGATGGAGAAGATATTTGGATGACTTGATTCCATTGTGCAATCATCTTGTATTCAGAAGACTTGTCTTTGATGAATTTGGCGCCGTTGGTTACCAAGTTCTTCTCAATGTGCCAGATGCAAAGCATGTGGTGGGTGTTGGGGAAAATTTGAGAGAGGGAATTGATCAGAGCTTGTTTGCGGTCCGTGATGACTACTTCAGGAAGGGGACTATAATTTGAAGTAAAAATATTGAGGAGATTTTGAAGCGCCCATTTGTAGTAATCTTGAGTTTCTTCATGTAGAAAGCAAAAAGCTAGGCTGAAAGATTTATTTGCTCCAGTTACACCGGCAATGTGGAGGAGTGGCATCTTGTATTTGTTTGTTTTATAAGTGCAATCAAGAAAAAGCACGTAGTGATAAGAGGAGAGGAGTTTGATGGAGCGCACACCAGGAAAAAACAATTGTCACTTGATGACAAGTGATGTTCTACAACTTTTGGTTGTAGCTCCAAAGTAGCCCTCATGCCCGCTTTGTGCATCCAGAGGCGGTGAAGCCCAGGGTGCACTGAGCTGATGTTCAACTGGGCCCGCTCAGTATTGACTGCGGCACAGCTCAGTGTTCAGCTGGGCCTGCTCAGTGTTCAACTGGGCCCGCTCAGTAGTCACTCTATGTAGCACACTCGATCTCTCCCTTCTCTCAATCCGACCTCCACCAACAACTCCTCTCCAAACACACATCAATAGCCCTGTGCCACTCTCCTGGTCTATCACCAGCAGCCCACCCGACCAGCTCAAAAAACCAATGCATCAATACTACACCCCAACCCCCTTTCAGCCTTCCGACTGGCCTGTTTTGCAAGTTTGTTCCTAACATCTTTCAGCTTTCCAACTCACATGTTTGTAAATCTTTCAGCTTTCTGAATCACATGTTTGTTACTAGCTACTATCAGCATCCATGTTTTTGCTGCCTCTCATGTCATGAATGTCTCTTTTCACTATTTGTATCTAGTAATTTGAATGTCTCTTTTCACTATTTGTATCTAGTAATAAGGATTGTAGGATGGCGTCGCTGGCAAGAGTAACAAAGCTTGAAAATTGCACCTGATCAATAGGATTGCTGTGTTTGGCAAGGGGTTTGCTTGAGAGCCTCTTTGGATGGTTTGATTCCAGATTTGCCAGTTGAAACAACAAGCGTAGCGGTAGACATGTTGTTACTAGCTACTATCAGCATCCATGGTTTTGCTGCCTCTCATGTCATGAATGTCTATGGCGTACTGATTGATGATCGTAGGATTCACATTGATTTCTCTCAATCGGTATCTAAGCTGTAAGTTGATCAGACTTGTGCCGATTGTTTGGATTCACCCAGTCTGACCTGTCCTCCCCTCCTCCATCCTTTTTTGGTGATATACTACTACACAGACATTCGGATTGGATTTTCAAAAGGACAGGAAAGTGAGTCAAGCCGAACCAGACCTACACACACCGAGCAAAGAACAGATAGCCAGTCGAAAGATCGCCTCGAGCCCAATGGGGTTTGAAGTACAAGATGGCCTTCGATGATGCTGATCTGATAGAACGTCCCCACTCCGACCATCGAAGGCACGACGATTGTCGCTTGCATTCCAGAAGGGACCCTCCACCTAGCACTACAAACCCTCACCAACGTCTTAAACTTCCTCAAGGTCCAGAAAATCAACATTGCCGAACTTCAGAAAACAATGTCACTTGAGAAAGTCAAAGAACACTTGATCGAAATCGTCGGCAAGTGCCATAAGGAATCTATATTGAAGGAAGAAAAACAGGGATTCATTTTACTTGAGCGTGGATTTGCGTTAGTAATCCTTTTTCATCCATCTCACCCGATCGTCCTTTCAAGCTAAAGACATCACTGTTTTTTACGTGCATCAGCTCCATTCCTCTTCCGGGTATCAATGTACCATTCCACTCACGCTATATCTGGGCTGGTGTCATGCCATTCAGAGCCTATCTTTCCAAAAAGTTGAACCCGGCTCATATGAACCCCAAGCTCCTCATTGACAAGTACATTCCCAATTTGACTGCCGAACCCTTCCAAATCTTCAAGGCCTATGCCGAAAGAATCTACCAACAGACCAACTCTCCGCGGTTAGAGAAAACGTTGAACAATTGGGTCCAGGATGGCTGGGATCTTCCGGAAAATCGAAGCAAACTGGGTTACGTGATTATTGTCGAGCTGCTTGCCTATCAGTTTTCATTGTAAGTAGCTTTTCTATCTCTTCAAATTCCCCCATCTCCTTCCAGGCGCAACTAAAATGTTTTTGTCTGCAATACTAGGCCGGTGCTCTGGATTCAAACGCAAGACCAACTGTTTTCCCATCATAAGTACAACATTGAGCGACTTATTGAATTTGGCCCCTCTCCAACTCTCACCACCATGGCTTCTTGTACCTTGAAGCTGAAGTACGATAACCAGGATACAGCTCACAATATGTCCCAAGAAATACTTTGCATTTCAAAGATATTACTAGATACAAATAGTGAAAAGAGACATTCAAATTACTAGATACAAATAGTGAAAAGAGACATTCATGACATGAGAGGCAGCAAAAACATGGATGCTGATAGTAGCTAGTAACAAAAATGTGATTCAGAAAGCTGAAATATTTACAAACATGTGAGTTGGAAAGCTGAAAGATGTTAGGAACAAACTTGCAAAACAGGCCAGTTGGAAGGCTGAAAGGGGGTTGGGGTGTAGTATTGATGCATTGGTTTTTTGAGCTGGTCGGGTGGGCTGCTGGTGATAGACCAGGAGAGTGGCACAGGGCTATTGATGTGTGTTTGGAGAGGAGTTGTTGTTGGAGGTCGGATTGAGAGAAGGGAGAGATCGAGTGTGCTACATAGAGTGACTACTGAGCGGGCCCAGTTGAACACTGAGCAGGCCCAGCTGAACACTGAGCTGTGCCGCAGTCAATACTGAGCTGGCCCAGTTGAACATCAGCTCAGTGCACCCTGGGCTACACCACAATGAGCACCAAGCTTGCACAAAGCGAGCATACACAGTTGTGCAGAGCTGCAGCAGAGAAGTGTGGGAGCTACAACCTAAGCTGCAAGACATCACTTGTTGTCAAGTGACAATTGTTTTTTCCTGGTGGCACATGTCAGAAAAAGAGAGCAGTGAGGTCGCCATTGTTGTCAGTTCTAGCCTTAGTAGTGAATTCAGAGTTTTGGAGAGTTTTGTTGAGATGGATGATGGGTCTGATGCCTTCGAGCATTTGTTGAGTGGCCTTCTTGTGTGCTGTGTAGATAGTAGAAATGGTGGCCAAGATAGTCTTGTTGGGGTGTGTTTTCTTCAGAGTTTCAAGGATCACTGAGGGTTTCAATCCAGTGTCACCAATTTTTTTCATTTCTTCAAAAAGGGATTCAGTAAGCTGAAGGTTGGCGGTGTGGGCAGAGGGATCAAGAGATGAGGGGTGGTTGTGAGAGGGATTAGAAACAGAAAATTTCCAGTGGCC
This sequence comes from Puccinia hordei, assembly GCA_007896445.1. Taxonomy (NCBI): domain Eukaryota; kingdom Fungi; phylum Basidiomycota; class Pucciniomycetes; order Pucciniales; family Pucciniaceae; genus Puccinia; species Puccinia hordei. Next base: position 94,089 of record RDRW01000159.1, on the reverse strand, counting down.
CTTCTTCTTCTGGAAATAAGCAGAAGCGAAAAACGGGCAGTTGATCAAACGGGTAACCTTGGGGAGATGTCCATTGCCTTTGCGCGTGTTACGTTCTTGGTTACCTCCCCTACAAGACAGAAAAGAGACAAAAAAAATGTTAGCAACAGGACCAAAGAGACAAAAAAACAGGAAAGTGTGAGGACATAAAACCTTCAAACTTGCCTAGAAACCCCAAAAATCCAGCAACAGTCCTCTTTGTCACAATAGCATAGCCTTGAGCTTCAGCAAATTCCTTGATGGAAGCAGAGAGGGTTTCCAAGTTGTTGTAAATGCCTTCAGGTGGAGGTGGAATATTGTGGGATTCTTCTTTTTGATTCTCAGAGTTTTCTTGATGGTTCAATTCATCTTCTTGTCCAGTGGATTGATTTTTTCTTATTTCTAAATTTGGAACTGGTTCAGTAGCTTGATTTTGATTTTCTTGCTCATCTTCTTTGTTATTTTTTTCTAGTATTTCTAAACAGGTTTCAATTAGCTTCTGTTGGTTAGCTTCTTCTCCATCAGGACTAGTATTTACAAAACTACTTCTACTAGGATTATCTTCTTTGTCATTTTTTTTATCTTCTTTTTCATTTTTTTGTTCATTTTGTTCATTTTTTTTTTTTGGAGTTGCTTCTGTTTTTTCTATCTTCTCTCCTGGTTTCTGGTAGAATGAGGGGTTGGGAAAGGGGGATGGGCAATCTGTAGGGCTGGTGGACATGTTGCTTTGGTGTGGTTGGGTGGGTTGAGAGGTGGAGTGATTTGATGGTGGGTGTCAATTGCTAATTCAAGGATCTCGGTTGTTTGTTCTGTTTGGTTTGAGCATGATTTTATTTTTGGCTTGGGAGTTGATGACTGCCTGTGACGCGTGGTTGGAGGTTTTCGGGGATTGACTCCCATGCTCAGTCTCATTTTTGGTGTAGCAACTCCCACAGGGGTCACAGCTGTTTTATTTGTATTTGTTTGGCAATTATCCTGCCGACTCCCAATTCTCAAGCTGAATTGGGAGATCAAATCCCAAACGGTGTGGAACTCCTAAAGGATCAGGAAAGAGCTTGAAGGGGAAATAGACAACAAATCCAGTAAGTAGAAGATGTTGAAGCTACAGGTGCTGATGAGGCTGCCCTTCTTGACTAATGCTGAGGGGAAAGGGTTTCACTAAGAAAAAGAAAGAAAAAGGTGTGGCTATATTTCTACTAATCCTTAGACTGCTGCTACTAATGGGAACTTAGGTTGTTTAATCAATCTGAGGCAGGGACCTTAAGAGGAGTGAGAAAAGCACTGAGAAAGAGTATGGGGTATGTGTTATGATTGTTATTTGTGTGAAGGTTGATGCAAAAGTAAATGTAAAAGTTTTAAAGGTAAATGTAAATGTAAACTGTACTTTGGTAAAAGGGGGGGTGCATGCCTCTTCCATAGAACTAAGGGGAGTTCTACTTATACAAAAGGGCACAAGATGGCTGATCCTGGCAGTAAAGAGAAAGGAGAAATGTGTTCAGAGGTATACAACCAAAAGAGAGTAGTGATAGTGTAAGAAAGATGAGCCAATGTAGCTAGTAACTGTGTATATAAGGAATGTAATGTGACTAGTAACCAAAGAGGATGATAAAGGCAGAAGATGTAACTATGTAATATGAATGACTGTGCTGTACAACTTTATACCAAAGAAGATATAAACTAAAGAAGAGTATGTAATATCTGTGTTTTATTTATGTACTGTATATTTATAAATCAATACCTTGTATAATATCCTATGGGGTTGTAGTATTGGTAAAGTGATGTAGTTATAAGTGGTAATATTCTAAGAATGCTAATAACTTCTGAACCAAAGGGAAATCAGGGGTACTTTGAGTGAGTGACTAGGGGTAGTTTTGTATGTAGAATCTGATAATGTAATAATAATGAAGTATATGTGAGAGGAAATGTAAGTTGTTGATGTTTGTATGTGAAAAGGTATGGATTACCACAACGGTTGCATCTTGGTTGAGACGGGGTAGCAGCGATGTCTGCTTCTTTTGGGAGTTGATACTCCAAAAAAAGGGAGTCATTTAACCAAGTCCCTAAAAACAAAACTGCCAGACTAGCAGAGCAATGTAAAACAACAGAAGTTGAGCGATTAATGAAAATGACACTACTTTGAATGTAGAGTGGAATCTATTTTAGACAGGGGGTAATGATTATGAAAGATGATTGGATAGAAAATAAAATATGTGAGCAGAAAGACAACTTGGAAATCTGACATGATGCAAACAAGGATCATGATGAAAATTATCCTCCACAATCATGTTATGTCATATGATACAGCACTTAATCATAGAGATGATTTACTGCCTAAACCAAAATGATGAGGGAAATCCAAAAATCTCAAACCAAGCCTGTAAAACACCAAATTCATTTTCAATGTCTTTCCACGCTGCTGCTTGAAGCTTTGAGAAGTGCCAAGTTGAATCATCTTGAGGAGAACAGAATTTCTTGATGAGCACCGACCAATTGGGATAGATTCTATTGGAAAGATAGGAGCCAAATGGAAAACTATTATTGTTTTCCTTGAAAGAGACAGATGAATCCCTCTCTAGCCCTACCTATCAAGTAAAAAAGAATTCTAACAATATGGGTTTAAGAAAAATGGAAATAAACACATTTGAAGTGAGATATTTTTAAAACAGAGGACTATTGTCCAAGATTTTGAGGACCTGGTGTGACAAAGAAAGCATTCTAGATGCACAGGCTTTGAGATGAGACCACTTCCAAGACCATGGTTGTTGCACCTTTCTTTTGGTGAAAGTTGAGTGATAACCAAGGCAAAAGTTATGAAAGACCAGACTAGGTCTTGAGAGAGGTGAGACTGGCTAGAATCATGTACTTATATCATCATTAGGTCTAGAGCTTGTACTGATATATAACCACAGGAGTTTTCCCAGAACATGTTGACAAGTTCCTTCTTCCAACTCATGCCAATTTTTGGTCCAATCCTTTTTAGATAGTGGTTTGAAGTTGGTTTGAGGTTGGTCTGATCTTGGTTTGAAGGCCAAGGTGATGTAAGGGCAATCTATAATGATGTTAACTGAAATAATTCCATATGTTTTGTGTAATGTAACTGTATAAGGTACACCATACCTACGTTGAAACCCAGCCCAACTTGATGATCAGGTGTACTTGATCCATAATTTTGACCAAAGATTAGAATTTTTTTACCATGATGATTTTTAAGCTCTGTGTAAGCCCATACACCATAGGTTGGTCTGGAACATTCTTTTTATAATTTTCAGTGCACACAGAAGTCAAAAGGAAGTATGTGAAGTGACAGAGTAATTATCCTTGCTTCTTGAGATTGGTCCCATTTGGCGCTTTTACCCTTGGGCCAAGGTAAAATATGGAGAGGGTATTATCCTTGCCAAAAATATGCCAGTTTTTCTGAAATCATATTAATTTTAATCTGGTTTGAATTTGGTATGCATTTTCTGAGGGGATAGATGGAAGAATTTGTCACACAAATTTATATGTGTACATTTGTGTGATACCTATATTACCACACAGCCAAGTGATGCTGAGCTGAGTGCCCATGTAACACCAGAATATTAGGTGAAATGTTTAAAAAAAATTATGTATAATTTTCACCTATATGTACACAAATTCCTTTGTGGGGATTTTCTGAAGTGATTAAGAAATCCTTGATAATCTGGGGTTTCCCTGAACTTTTCCTGGACCTCCAACTCCCTTGTGAAAAAAAAAACAGAAACCTCCCTGAAAATCTTGAATGTGAGAATTCCCAGATGCCTATCTTCCACCTGCCAGATCACAAGGTGGTTATGGTGGGTGATTTATCACTTTTTAATGCTTTAATGCAAAAGGAAATCATGAAGGGGGTAGCTAGTGAGTGAAGCTAGCTCAGTTCAAAAGGAAATCACATTTTATCTCAAAGGATGTGATGCTTATAGAATCAAACAATACAAAAGATACAATTATCCACTATGTCAAATTTTTCCCACACATCTATAAATTATCTTGAGTGATGAAAACAGAAAGATGATTCATTTAATTTATGCATGAAAACACATTTTGAGCCGTGTGGAAGACATAATAAGCACATGATCAATGAACATGAAGTTGTACATGGGATGTGGGAAAGTTAAAATAATTCAAATAGTCCAGTTGGGGTATCAGGTTGATATGAAACCACCTCCAACATGAATTCAGAAAGATTCGGCATCAATTCAGCCAAACCTGAGCAAAAATTTACCACACAATTACACATAACTGGGTCAATGTCACGCTACCAACTCTCAGCCTCAGCCAAATGCAGCTCAGCACTTCATTATTCATTGAACTTTGAATGCAACTTTCAGCTTTGAAATTTCAAAGACCAAATGCGTGACACCCACTCAAATGGACATTCAAACCTCATCTTTGGTAATTACCCTATCTGGTCCCTGACTTGAAGATTTCCCATTCCGGTGACTCAACAGCTACTTGACACTTATCCAATAACCCTCACTTGGACTAGCTTGAATGCTTCAACCTTCAGCCTGGAACTTAACCCTTTCAATCAGCCTTGCACTTAACCTTTACATCACCTGGGAATTTCCGTTTGCATCTTTGAATCATTTGTCATATTTATGCTTTTCATTTGACTTCTTCAGACACTTGTGTAAATCTAACTGCAAGTACTTACCTGTTTTTTTCATCTTCACACAAAAGCCTCATGTCAACATTTGCCTATAAAACACTTTTACTTTCTCTATGTTTCCTTTTCCTCACTTAATTAATATAATATTGTTTAACATTACCCTTTCCAGTCAGCCATCACCCTGATTGCCTTGAAGCTTTACTGAGTCACCTGTCCCTTACAAACTCATCTTCGAAGTTATCTTTGAAATAACTTTGACTCAAAGATATCTTTGACACAAATTCAAGGGATATATTTGACCCATTCCCCAGTCCCCTTTGCGCTTTGATCAACCAAATCCCCATCTTTATGTTGGGTTGGTTGCATGACAGTCAATTTCTGCAAGAGATCTTACAGGGTTGTTAATGAGAGAGGTGGTGGCACTTTCATGCAAGTGCTGAGCCAACCCCCATGGTGTATTCACATCAGTTGTGTGTCCATTCCATTCCTCTCTTTCTTCACTCATCTATTTACTCTCATATCACACTTCATATGGGTGATCATCTTCTTTGGCTTCTCAGTCAGCATTAATCGTTCCAACTATACTATCTTGTGATCCCTAAATTCCACTGGTATTCCATAGTTTAATTTGGATTGTACACTCAAAGCTTGAGGGCTGTCCTTCCAAACCCATGGAATACCATTGATTGACCCTCTACACCCTGGAAAACCATCCAATTTGTATTCTTGCATGATATTGGCAAGTTTTTTATTGTTTGGTCCCCAAAGGTGGTGTTGAGGTTAGAAAAAATCCTCTTCCATGATTAGATTGCCTTGGTTTCACCAATTCATACATATTCATCAGTAGAATCTGCAGGGCATCTGTATGCCAATGTTTGAATAGCACAGTTGATCTTGGGTGGGGTGAAAGGCCAACCTTCCCACAATAGTCTGTCAGATACAATTCAGGATTCTGTTGGCATTGTATTTTGAAACAAAACAAAACATTAATTTTACTCTATGAGGTGTCCAGTATGTGGCATGACTTTGTAGGGCATCCACCAGTCTTACAAACATCCCCTTTCTGTCAGCCTACGTGATGCCAAGGATAAGTCCTTCTAGCTACATGTGGTGAAAAATTAAGGCTAGAGAGTGGTAATTCTCTGGAGTAATAAAGACAGATTCTAATTCCCAAATAATGGAGGGCATTGTGATGTAAAAAGTAAAGAACAATGGTAATTATTATATTAAATAAATTTAATATAATAAGAAACCAGAGGGGCCTGATAAATCAGGGGTGGTTTAGATCCATCTAAGGTATCTTGAAGTAAATGCAGAGGATTCACTTACCTATAGCAATGGTTCCTGTTGAAACAGGGGTGGTTTGAATCCCAGGAAAGGAATGGGGGGATATTCTCAAGAACAAGGGGTTATTACTTACTCGTAATAATTCTAGGAGAACTTGAGGATATTCAGGGTGAAACAGAACATTTATGGCCGCTTAGAATGGTGGATAATTGGGCTGGGTGGTAACTGTAATTTTGGTGGAGACAACAGGGCTAAAGAATAGCTACTAAGGACCTTACCAGACTATTGTTAAGATTGTATCTAATGTAAATGGTGGTTAAGTATCTAGTGGTTATTGTAAAGCATGAGGAGCCTTCTTTGGGCGATTGAAGAGATCCTTAAATAGTCCTGAGATCCCTCTGGGGCAACTTGTGGGCGCTTTTAGCTAAGTATTGGCCTTCCTAGTGACACTACAGAGGCTTATGCCTTGGTTATGGGTCACCAGGCTCCATATATATTGTTTTATACATGTTTTATGTTTTATGTATTGTAGTATATTAATTTATTAATGAAAGCCTTGTAGTACATTATTACTGGTTGTATTATGAATATATGTGGCTTATTTCTATTTAATAATCAGCTACAGTACTTTTTGTACTGTTTTTTAGTACTTCCTGTACTTAATTTTAGTGTATAAAATAATTTTAATATTTTTTCTAGTCCCTAGTGATATTTATTACATGTGTATCATACTTAATGAAGATACTGGGGCGCCTTTGTTTCCTCTTGTACTTATTTTGAGGGCTCTTCCCTGCGCGGGGGCTTGTACTCCAACTTGGGGCCGGCCTTCAGAGCATCTCCAGCAGAGATGGGATCTACCCAAGTTGCTTTAGCGGGCCAAGGGGTGTTTCACAGATCTGTCTCAGATCTTTCACCCCCCGTGCCACAGCAGACTGGCAATAGGGCCGGGGGTGGATAGCCATCGATCAAACCCAGACCTATAGAAATGCTAGGCGCAGAGAGTCTTATGAAAGACCGACGAGTGTTAGACACTACACGAGTTGAGGATGAAGAGAAGACAAAGCAAGCACACCTTATGAAAGACCGACGAGTGTTAGACACTACACGAGTTGAGGATGAAGAGAAGACAAAGCGAGCACACCTGATTGTGTGAAGTGAGTTGAAACAGTGAAATGAAACTGAATGAATGTCTTGACCAAATGAGAAAGAAATGAAAGAGAGAGAAATGAAACAAAATAAGAACCTTATGAAAGACCAACAAGTGTTAGACACTACACGAGTTGAGGATGAAGAGAAGACAAAGCGAGCACACCTGATTGTGCGAAGTGAGTTGAAACAGTGAAATGAAACTGAATGAGAAAAAGAAAAAGTTGAAAACGGTACAACATGTCTACAACTTAAATAGAATCTCAATTAGGTTTCATTTTAGGTTACAACTGTGTCTATCACTATACAACCGGTTGCCGAGTATGCTTATACTGATGTAAACTCAACAAGACCGACCCTCTACGGCTCACCAACCGCCAACCCGGCTACTGATACCTACCCGCAGATACACATCAACACTTCTCTTCAAATTCCACATTGAGCTCAGGGGTTTTTTTTTTCTTGGTTGTAGTTGGGGTGGCTTGTGCAGAAGACAACAAAACGGTGGAAGGTGGTACTTCCATCACGTTTGATGGCCCAAGGATGTTGAGATTCAGATCAATGTTCATATTGATTGTATATATGTATATGTTTGAGATATTTTCTGTTTGGAGAGAAGTTTTTGTAATCAGTGTTGACGTCGAGAGGATGGATGGCGCACATCGAATGGACAAGACTCACTTTCTTGGGAGGCCTTCAAAAGCCGCTATAGGCTGGGGTTGGTAGCCAGCTGGGATGAGGGATGGGATTGGATTTGATCCAAGTCCCATCCTGTAGCGGGTCTGCTGGACCCCTGTTTTCCCGCGCGACCCGCTAAATTTAGCAAAAAGTTGCGCGGTCCCATCTCTGCTGGAGATGCTCTCAGTCACATGGGTTATGAAGCTGCACTGACTGTGGTGTCTGGGTGTGGATTTAGAGCAACTCCAGCGGGGGTGGTAAAATTGAGGAGGTAAAAATCTTGGATGCAGTCCCAACTACCAGCTTTACCTCCCCAAATTTCTGCAGCATCCAGCAGGTGGATCTATCTGGGGAGGTAAAACCACCAATTACCTATTACCCAAAAAGCTATCATCCACCGTCAATTCTGTTTGGGGGTGGGGCTATGGATGTTGCGTACAGTTCACAGCCAGTACGCCTGGATATCATCAAGAATAAACATGTAACAGGTGGGATAGGGGCTCCAGAAATAGCAACCCACTCCCTCCCCAGATCCCGCCCAAGGCTGATAGCAACCCAGATACATCCCCCGGTGGAGGCTCATTTCTAGGGGCGGGGAAGATGATAGCCAACTTGGACATTTCTCGTATCCATTTATGTGATTCTTCAAACCTCATAAGATTGCTTTCCTGGTTAGATTTTTTTCCCCTGTCTCACTAATATCAATGTGTTGAGGTTATAGTCTTCTAACAATGGGATCCTAGAGAATTGGTATCAATGGTAATGAGAGTGGAAAGCCCAAATATATACAAGCGTTTGTATTGATGGAAATATGTAAATCCGAAGAAAAGGTAGCCGGTCAAAGCTGAATTATCATCAGCTTTCTGTGGGGCTAAATAGCCTGCAGCCACGAGAGGGACAGTGGTGGGGGCTAAACCACTTGGCTTTTGAACAATCAAACGAAGACCTTTCCTGCTTGGATTTTTCTTAGTATCTCGTACAGGAAAGCTAATTGATCAAGCGGGCCAATTGAGGGTCATGACCAAAACGAAAAGAGAAACCAGTCACGATTGATTTAATTGTTGGTCGAGAATTTGTGGCTAGATTATCAGGTTGTTTTCGAAATCAAGGTCAGAAAAAATGATCAACGTTGTTTTGAAGGGCAACTTGTAGCAGCTCCAGGAATGAAACAAGAACAGTTGATGATGTGAATTAGTGACTTACCTGCAATTGGGACACTCGTAAAACACTGTCGTTCCTTCGTCGGCACTTCGTAGTTGAAGGGTATGATATCTCATCTGAGGGTGTTTGCATTTTGGACAGCTTTCATCCATCTAACAAATGCGAAGGGGTTTTTTTTTTTTTTTTTCGAAAAACCCGAGGTTGGAAATTCAAAGTTGTTCAGCAATAGTCTGTATCAATGAGATGTGCAATTGGAGGGTGATAGTTACTTACCAATGGAGCAGCTGCTGCATCGTTTTGCTGTCCAGCCGAGTTGATTCTCTGTTGGACCAGTGTACGCTTCTGGCGCAGCAAAGAAGGAAATGCGTCAGGATTCGACCGAGTTACGATAGCCATCTCGTCCCGTACTTTTATTCATAACGTTTTCATTTTTCATGAAAGACAAAAGTAACAAGATAAGACTGAATCAATAATCTCACCAGATAATTTATTATGTCTTCAAATTAAGTTTTTTTCTTTGTCTCTAATAGACAACAGCTAACCTTTAAATTTCTGACTTCGTTTGCAATGGCCGCATCGTATTGAACGTTGGTAGGTGTTGGGTAAGGGGAGTAAGTTTCCGCAAGTTTCACAAAAAATTAAAGAGCCGATAATCATTTCTTGTTCTTGAGTGCTTGTCCGTCTTCCTTCCGATCTATTGTAGAATTTGGCTACTTGTCGGTGAAATTTTTTTGGAAATTTTGGAGTGCGGGTGGGCTTTCAGCTTGGGAGGGGGCTTGGCAGTCGGACTGCGGTCATCGAGAGGCGGCATAGTCGCAGGCGCCAACTCCGACCAGAAACAAAAGAGGGACTCCGTCTGGATGGACCCGTTTCAACAGAAAATTAGACCCAGTGAGTGAGACCCGTTCTCTTTTTTTTACATACCCCTAGTCACGTAGTTAACCACCGATTCTCAAACTCTTTCAGCAGTTCCACCACCAATAACCGGTCTCCAATTATTAAACTCACTGAAGCAGTTTGAAGCGTTTTCGACTGGCCATCGACAGATCGATTGCCTGCTCTGGACTCGTCCTTTGAAACGAAATAGGACAGATTCATCGCCCCTCTATCCTCCACTCACGGGTCTGTCCAGACGTCAGCTTTTGCAAATCGATGGACCCCCTGGCTCCGGAAAAACTAAGTTTGTCGTGGGATTGGCCATTCGTGCTCGTGCCGCAAGCTTGGTCCGTCATGGAGGTCGGGAACAAATTGAAGTTTTGTTAATTGGTGAGTCTGATTGAAAAAATCAAGTAAAGAAACATGCGACAAACATGCCTTACCTTGCCCATTCCGCTCAACTGAACTCTTGCCTTTTTGTTTGCTTTATTGGTTCAATTTGTTTAACAAAATCAAGACTCAGATGGAAGCTTACATCCGACATTAATCCGAAGATCAGCTCAAGCGCTCGTTGAATCTTGCTACCAGGACAAAGTAGACTCGGATCTTGTAGACCGAATCTGCGATGGATGTCATCTGGTCAGAATCACATCGACTGCTGAACTAGGATTTTTCTTCAAACACCTACCGGTGTGGTTAACATCTCATTCCAAGGTACTCACTCTTGAACAGCAGTTATGATCATGTTACTCATTTTTATTTATTTTGGATCGTTCAGGTCAAGTTGATCATTTTGGATTCAATCACTGCACACACGCGTTATGTTAGCATGTCCATTAGCCAGAGGAGGACGATTGCGAAAATCATAAAGGAAGGGCTCACAAGCGGATCAACACACCACGATTGTGCAGTATGTCACTCTTTTCCTGAATTCCAACACCTTAAATGGATGTCCATATATTAGGTTCTGAGGCGATTGACGGGCTTGACGCTTGTTTGTGTCTTATATGATACCTAAAACTAGGTGGTAGTCACGAGCCAATTAGCCACCAAATCAGTACACCACCAATCTTCATTCACAAATACAAAGATCTTAACCCCACCGGACTTCGGGGCCAATTTTTGGCAGCAAAAAGATCCCGAATGCTCATCTAACTCAAACCGTTTATCGCCATCATCGTCATCAGGTAGATTGATGAGGATTTGTTTGATGTACAATCTGGATGGAACTCGAGGAGCTATTGTACTTGAAAATGATAAGGTTCTTCATCCTAGACTTAACATTCTGTTCAAGATCAATGTAAGTCCTGTCTTTCCCCTCCCCCCCTGGGCACTGATAATGTCTTCGTCCTGAATTAATTCAATTGCTTATTACAATATTGTTTCCTCTATCTCCGACGAACTATCTCCGACAAATTTCATCGTATCTGACAAATACTATGTTCCTTATCTTGACAGGACATAGGGATATGTGAACCGTTGTCCTGCAAAGACAAATGCGTGTAATTGAATCAAACCAAAAAAATGATATTTACCTTTTCCCCTGCGTCATCAATCTCAACTAAAATATTTACATAGACTCTCTCGATACCTATCTTTTGTAGACTATTTTCTGTATAAATCTATGTATTTTTTGTTTTGTTTTTGGCGTTACATAAAAGTAAAGAGACATTGAATAGGTAGATGAACCAAAAACCAACAAACGAGACACTTTTCTTGCGGGAAGCAAATGAAAGAAGGAACAGAATCACCATTTCATATAGATATACCTGTATAAAAACATGTAAATGTTGATTGATATAAAGGGTTGTTTTTTGATTTATCTTGTGAAGAAAAAGAGGGGGGGAGACGATAAGAGTCGAGAGCATGTAGAAGATAGCCAGGGCACAAACATACAAACCGAGCACAGAAACAAGTACATTGAAGTAACAAACCACCCAACGTAAAGATCGGAAAAAGGAGATTAAGAAGGATATACAAAAGAGAAACGGACAAGGACTATAATCGAGTCTTTTTGTTTTGCAGAAGATGAGGGGAGGGGGATGTATTAGAAGAAGTAGAAGAAAGTGAATTGAAAGGATTGGAAAGGAAGTACTGAAGAGGTGGCTGTGGCCCAGAGTCATCGAGCAATCGTTTACAAGGAGGGTGAGGGTTCGACGTTGTAGGCCCAGGATGGGGAATAGAGAGCCCGAGCCGATGATCGGTAGGCGATTTTTTGCTGGACATGATGCGACGGAGATGGTCGTCGTCGTTGAGATCGAAGGCGACTTTACTTGAGTTCTTTGGAGCTTCGGACGCATTGACTGTAAGCGACCTGCTTGCAGACGACGACGTCGACGACGCTGCGGTTGGGTCTTGGAGCTTCCCAGTCAACCCCTCGTTTGTGTCGACCAGCCGGACTGCACTCTCATCGAGCTCCAGCCGCGGTGTCGGGACGGGCGAAATCAACGGTGTTAGACCGGGCAGGATCCGGCTAGCGTCTTGACACGTCCATTCGTCGAGGAACTTGTCGATGTCCAGCGTATCAAGTGACTCGCTTGCTTGGCTTCGAGCGTGCTCGTCCAACTGATCTTTCCCGTTGGCTGCAGTAGAGACCGCCCGAGTCTGCATTCCGTCTATTGAAAGAACACTCGATTCAGCTCTGCTTTTTCCATTATTTTCATACAGCTGCCTCTCTTCAGTCTGACTTATATCCTCTGGTGAGACTGATGAATCTCGTCCGTCCAAAGATTAATGTGATGTTAACATCATTAGAAAACGAAAGACTTACTCAAGGTTCTCAAGAATGCATCCGCATCGAAGTCTGCGTGGGTGTCAGATGTGGCTTCTGCAACAGGGATATGAGATGCACTGAAGGGATTGCCATTTTGATCGGCCTTCGGCAATTCACTGGGGTTAAGATAGTCTTCCATCTGATCGGGAAGATTGCTGACGAGCTTCTCAATAGCCGTTTCTAAGCTATCCATTCTATTTGCGACACTTTCGATACCATTAGCTTGTCTCTGAGTATTTGCAATCAACTGAGTACTTGAATCTGTGCTCATGCTCATCGGAGAGGGCGAGGTACGAGAGACTGGACATGTGCTGTGCCCATCTGTAATCCTCAGGGGGCTAGGTGGATTCATTACAGGTTCACTTTGGTCCTCATTCAATCCGACCATACCATCGGAAGACAAGAGTTCTGCCCAGTTAATGCTGGTGAATGGATTGTCGTTCAGGTTGAAGCCTCCCGTCGAGGAGTTGCCGTTGAACAAGGCTTGCAAGACGGCGTCAGGGCTCGACTGGTCGTGGGCAGAAGCAACTGAACTACTGATCGCTTGGCCAACCGTTCCGTTTGCGTCTGTAGCAGTTTCCAAGTTTGGATCAATAGATGAATCTTGAAATTGGGATGATTGGCCGAACTTGGGGCTAGAAGCTGCGTGAATGTTCACAAGAAGAGAAAGTTGATCAGGGAGTGGGGTTGGAGAAAGTACTTTGATCCTTTTTTGTTAGTTTCAAAACACAACAAAGAAATTCTCACTGGTAGATGATGAATGGGGTGTAGATGGGGTAGGCGAGTGGGTATGGTTTCGATTATTGGCGTTGAAAGACAGATTCTGGAACGAATCACCGTTATCCAAAGACTCTCCAAAGCTACTTACGTTATTGACTGATGGCTGAGATGGATCTGAGGAGGGATCAGAAGATGACATTTGAGTGCCCTCGAGCATCAACCTAGGATGTCGCATTTGGGAATAGAGTGACAGGGCAGTATTTGAAGGAGATGACTCGTAGTTGAAGTTTGTCGCATGAGGATGATGATGATGATCTCTAGAGCTTTTCGCTCGTGATCTATGTCGATCTACGTCGGGTATGCTGTCACCTTCACGCATCAAGACACCGATGTGATGGCCGTCAGTAGTGTTCCGATTCACATTGACACCGTTTCTATTATTGTTCGGTCCTGAATTACCTAGTGGAGGATCATCGAGGTTCGAGACCTTTCCGGCAAAGACCTGAGCCAAGAAGCCAAGGATCTTGTTGATGGTATCTTGACACCTTTTAATTCTGTCCCGATTGGCAATGGCCTCTTTCCATAGATGAGCGTTAGAGCTTTGTAGGGTCTTGAGGTCCGATGACATGAGTGTCTGATGTTTTCTGATAGCAATGATATCGACTAGGATGGCTTGAAGATCGGTAGAGTGTGGTATAGTGGGATTGGATGGCAAGGGCGTAGAGCCAGGTTCAGCAGGCTCGCTTGGGGCTGGATTATTTGAATCCGGAACGGGTTTCTTGCGTTGGATAAGACATAATAGGTGAGGCTGGCCTCGTTGAAAGTTGATGTTGGTGAATTCAAGCCTGCCGGATGAAGATGTAGAGAGATGAGTGGGGAAAGAAAGGCAAGTGAAGTGAGTTCGAGTGGTCTTGATAGGTTGGGATGAGGAATAGGTAAAAATACAGACTAGTTAGCGAAACTAGAATTAATTGGGCCGCACATTTCAGTCTCGGGTATTTCACCTTGGAGTACCCCTTGATTGAGATGGGGCACTTTGTGAAATCCGTACATGTTGAGCTGCCTGACAAACGATCCAAAGTTTGAGTGCTTGAAGTACTTGGGTAACAATTCTCGCCCGAATCGCTCTGAGGAGACGACGAAGAAGGAGTCGCCATTGGGTTCGTTCCACTTGATCAGATGATCCGTTACTGGATCATTCACCATGCTAAATAGAGAAACGGGGCAAAGTCAGTCAGTTTGGGTGTGTTTCTTTTTTTTTCTTTTCGGTAAAGGAGCATCTCTGGCTGTTGATTAGTTTGTGGCTTTCTATTGACATTATGGATATGATAGATATGAATGGTTGCGATTTCCTGATTGGATAGTGTGTCGAACATGAAGATGGGAGAAGGGGTGGGGGAGGTCTAAAGAGTTTGGAGATTAAGGGGTCAAGAGTAGAGTGACCGACGTCAATAGCTTGGTTAGGAATGCTGGGATCTGTCTTGCGGCATTCCTATGAGAGCTTCCTTTATCGACGGTCAACGCACCTGGATGGATGCGGTTGGTGATGACCATCGATGACTGAGTGGGGTCGACTGCTGGGTTGGTATTGCTGTTGGACATGGTGGTCGTTAAAGTTTAGTTGCTGCTGGTGTTGTTGTTGTTGTTGTTGTTGTTGTTATTGTTGTTGTTGTTGGTTGATTGTTTTGGTGTTGTGAACTGTCAAGTTGTAGTGTAAATTGTCATAGTGGTTGTTTTTGGTTTGGCTCTTTCTCAAGGATGAAGTTTGTCTCATGGCTGAGGTGACGGCCAATTGACCTCAGTAGTCTGTAAGCCCGCTCGGTAAGGGGGCTTTACAGAGTCCTGCACAATTTTCCACACTCTGTAAGATTCTCGGTAAGGGTTTGTTCAGTTGCAAACCCGTAGGGAGCCTCATTAGCTAGACTTTACAAGGCCAGATTATGTTTTCCCCCAAGTCCCTGTTGCAGCATACCCCTCACATTTATAAACACCTTCATCCTTGCTACGCTTCCCATTCAACATCTGAACATCTCGACAAACTCCAAGATGGCAAACCTGAATGAATTTCTTCCAACACCTCACCTACCAAGAAACAGTGCTCCCCCAACTGGCTTCCACTTGAAGAGGAGCAACTTGTAATTTCAAGGGTCCACATCAGCAAGTAGCCTGAGTTTTCCAAGTACCAGACTGGAGCTATGCTTTATCAACAGATCAAGGAGGACTTCAATTGTAACTAAAGTAAAATTAATTAAGTTTTTTTTTTTGGTATTCCAGTGGCCCAATTGGCCCAATTTTTCCTTGAAAAATCATTGAAAATTGGAATACAAATTCTCAGCGGGAAAAAAACTACAAAAATATTTATTTGATTTTTAATAAATTTGTGTACCCAGTTTTTTTCTTCTTTGTTTTTGGGCTTTTCTAAGTAATTTCAAATTCTTTTTGTTCTCAAAAAAAATAATGGGCCTCAATTTGGAGCCTGTGTGGCCCATTTGGATGGCATTTTGACACATTTACACAGGTGGGTGGAAATATGTGATACACAAGGAATAGAATGTATGTGCATAAATTACAAAAAATGAAAATAGATAAAAAAACAGGTCACAAAGGAATGTGCATAAATTGTGAAGCCCAAACAGTGCAAAAAATTCATGAATTCTTCACTATTACATATTACATGTGCCTTAAATCCTTAGCAATGGAGTGATATCAGAACATGAGATATAAGGGGTGTTCAGTAGGCTAGTAGAAAAATCTAGCAAATTGAATAACCTTTTGAGTAAATGTCTCAGAAGGCTAATAATTCAGTGGTATGCTCAGTTGTCTTTACATTATTTTCTGTTAACTCATTGGCAATGGCGTGGAATCTGGGGGTGAGATATAAGGGGTGTACACTAGTAGGTATCATGACCCCTGTCATGTTTCAAAGTAGCAATATTTCCAAGAAGCTCAGTGAACATGGAATATACACAATCAAAAATACCATCAAATCTTTAGATTTCTGGGACATGCACTGAAAGTTTTATCCACTTTTCCAGATATTTCCTGTTAACCTGCTGCACACTCCTTACATCTCATGTTCTCATACCAATCCATTGCTAGAAACTTTAGAAAAAATATATATATTTGATTTTGAATAATTCCTGAAGTTTTTGCACCGTTTGAGCCTGTAAAAAAATATACAGCTACCAATCTTCTCTCTATTGAGTCCCCCATGCAACACATATATGTTATGTTCTGATGCCACACTATTGCTTATAATCTCAGGGTTCAAAGCTTATGCATAGTTCTCTGTGCCCTGAAACTTTTGTGCTTGTAATTTATGTGCAAACATTTTATTCTTTGTGTATCACATATTGCCACCCACCTGTGGAAATGTGTCAAAATGCCATCAAAATGGGCCACAGAGGCCCCAAATTGAGGCATTTTTTTTGGGAAAAAAAGAATTAGAAATCACTTAGAAATGCCAAAAAAAGGAGAAAAAAACCCGGAAATTTATTTAAAAATAAAATTTAATTTTTTGTGGTTTTTTTGGGCTGATAATTAATATTCCAACTTGAACCGACTTTTGATGTAAGAATTTGGCCATTAGAATACCGTGAAAAAAACCGCCCGAAATAAATAAATAGAGTGATTTTGGTGTAAGAGAAATGAAAACAAGTCATTGAGCATTCCAGCAATTTTCAATGACAAACTGCGTTCATCCTTGCAACCTTAACCTATGTTGCTCTCAATCAACTCCGCTCGAAGTTCCAGCCATTGCTGGAATTCACTTGCATAGCTCAAGAATCCAGATTAAAATTCAGATACAATGATGCCTCCATCCATCAATCAATCCCCCGAAGCGGGAACTCTTTTGTTTTCTCTCCTGATATTCTGATCACATAGAAAAGCAGAAAATGCAAAAGGGTCTCTTTTGTTCAAATGATTCCTTCTTCTTAGTTATTCGGGAAATGTATACAAGCATAAGAGTACTAATACATGCACCAGAGTATTGGATTGAATCGAAATAAGATGAAGCCTGTCGTGGTACTGAATTGATTTGATGTCACCAAGTCGTACGGATACGTATAATACACGTGGGAGTTTATAATTAGAGAGATAAGGGAAGCGCGAGGATCAAAATGATTTCAAAAAGCTTTGCTCTAGGTCGGCGATGAGGTCCTCGACGTTTTCAATACCAACGGAGAGTCGGATGAGGGAGCCATCGATACCTAGTTTGGTGCGATCTTCTATACTCAAGGTAGCATGAGTCATCTTAGCAGGCAAGGAAGCTAAGGACTCGATCCCACCCAAGCTCTCGGCCAAGGTAAACAGACGACAATTTTTCAAGAACTCGTCGGCTCTGAAATAGTCCGTCTGGCTATCCGAGCCGTCTCCTCCTTTGGGTTTGATCTGAAAACTGATCATACCCCCGTAGGGGAATCGGCCGCCGTGCTGTCCGTCTGCCGAGGGTCCGTAGCCTAATTTGTGTAGCTCTTCTTGCGTTTCCTGTGGGATCTGTCGCCAGGCTATCAGGGATTTCTCGAGGCCGATGTACCTCACTTTGGTGATCCATCCCCGGGAAAGCGCGACATCCTGGAGCCAGGTTGCAATCGTCAGTGCGTTGGTTCCATGGCGCAGCATTCGGAGAGCAAGAGTCTTCAGGCCTCGTTGAGCGAGCCAACAATCAAATGCAGAGGGCACGGCTCCATGTGCGTTTTGTAGGAAGCGCATCTTCTTAATGTGATCTACATGATGAGAGACGATGACGCCAAGTACGACATCGGAGTGTCCATTGATGTACTTCGTGGCCGAATGAACGACGATATCCGCACCCAATCGTAGCGGTTGTTGGTAGTAGGGGGACAGGAAAGTGTTATCGACAACAAGCAGGAGACCATTCTTTCGCGCAAATGCCGACACGGAAGCAATGTCGACCAGGCGCAGGGTCGGGTTGGTCGGCGTCTCAATCCAGATGAGTTTGGTAAGTCCGGGAATGATTGATTCCTGTAAGCGTTTGATGGCCAGCTCAGCGGCTTCTTTTGAATCGTCGGCAAAGCCGAGGTCGACCATGGTAGAATCGATGCCGAGCTGTTTGGCAACTTGGTTGAGATACCGATAGGTGCCGCCGTAGACGTCCGAGACGGCCAGCAGATGTGCGCCCGGACCGACCAGAGCATTGATGACCGTAGCCGTGGCTGCTGAGCCACTAGAAACGGCCAGCGCACCGGGTAGGGGGAGCCCCGCTGGCTCGACTGGCTCGAGCTTATCGACACCCTCTATCGAGGCTATCAAGGTCTCAAGGTCCAGCCGGTTCGGATTCAACGAGCGTGAATACTCAAACCCAGCATGAACGCCAACCGCCGATTGGGCGAAGGTGGAGGAGAGCGAGATGGGCCGAATGACTGCCCCAGTGCTGGGGTCAGGATGCGCGCCGACATGAATCAATCGTGTGTGAAGGTGGTCGCCGTGCGGATTGCTGGACATGAGGTCTGTCTCCTTGTCTACATTTTTATCCGCTGGATTGGGCATCGTATTTCTCAAAGGACTAAATTAGAAGTGAGAACCAGAAGAAAACTCAGAAACCTAGTGAGCTCATTCCAGATGAAAACACTGAGAAAAGGCACATGAATACATACCTACAGGAAGATACAGATTGGTTTGGACTACCTTTTGGAGGACTCTGATATGTTGGAAGTGTGCAGGATTGTCCTATTTCATGATCTGATGAGCTGGACGAGATGGCGGGTTATATCCAAAATGATACCCAGGGGTGCCCACCTCAGCTGATGAACAAGGTTTGGCTGGAGGGTGGAATGTTAAGAATGATGTGATGATGGCGTGATGTGGGGTCTTTACAGTAGTTACGTTGCCGCCGCAGCACAGGGTACAGGCCCGCGGCATTACAACACCTGACCGGTGCCTACATCTGACCTGGGATGTCGGTGAGAAACAAACAAAGAGAGTAAGAGTTACAGTCTTGAAGGTCTTGAAGGGACGTACAAGAAAGAGAAAAAAGGTGGAAATAGCCGAAAAGACAAACAGGAAAACAAAGGATGTTGGTGAAAAACAAACAAGGAGCGTGAGGAATCCCACAGAAGCCTTTCAGAGAAATAGAAAAGGAGAATATCAGCATAACTAACACAATATACTGATATCAAATATAATCTAGACCCTAAAACTAATATATCCCCCACTGGAAGCATACTTTGAAGAGCAGGAGCCTTTAATTAAATGAAGTATTGCAGGTATTTTAAAAGGGATATAATTTTGTGTGATGTCTTCCCTAAAGCTCTCAAAAGCCAAACCTTTCCCAACCAGTGATCTCACCCCTCTTTCTTTAAGTTTGAGGAGATTTCCAAATCCATAAAGAAATAAAAATTGGGAACAAGTAAGTTCATAATGTTCTCAAATATTTTAGCCATATACCATTGAAAATTTTTCAATTATCTTTCAAATTCAGTATCCAATGCATTCAATGTCTCAGCTCACCTGCTGCTCTTGGCCCAATATGCAAAACCTGTACCATTGATAAGGCTTCACATTTAACTTTTAGTTCCTCTTATTATAATTTTAGTTTGATGAGTGAGATTTTAGACACAAGCTACGGCAATGGTGACAATGGATCACAAGGACAAACCTATAGAGGTGAGTCTGACAGTGATTTGAGATGAGCAGACAAGCACAAGATAATCAACCAAGAAGTTTGATCAAAGAACAAGCAATACTAGACATGTTGAGTTTCCAGTTAGTCTGCTACCATGATGCATCACCAGCTGAACCATGAGGACTACCAACCAACACCCTGGCAGTCACAAGTGCCTGTAGCCTGCTTACATGAGACTTGATGAAGATGTAAATGCTTCATGTAAGACCAAAAACTCCTCTAAGCCTACATCAAGGTCCTGGTTTCAACTCCCACAGTGGCCACACCTACATGGGTCCAAATCCCCATACTTCCTTGGGTCAAATCCCCACACTTACAGGGTCTAATCCCCACACTTAATGGGTCTAATCCCCATACCTCTTGGGCTCAATCCCCACTCTCCAACATCATGTAGCAAGGGTGGGTGTTGAGTTGCCAGTTATTCTGCTACCATGATGCATAACCAGCTGAACCATGAGCACTACCAACCAACACCCTGGCAGTCACAAGTGTCTGTATCCTAGTTGGTAAAGGCAGCACTCTAGCATGTGTCTCAGCTTAGCTGAGGTCGTGAGTCAGAATCTCACCAGACACATCTCCATTTTACAGACTCTACAAGACATGAGAGCGGACTTGAAGGAAAACAACTAGGTTTGCAACTACGGCTGCAGCACACTACATGAGACTATCACTGATGTAATTTAGACTACAGGTATGTGAAACCCTGTAAGTCTAATACCTCTTCTTCCAAAGATGCCTGCACAAATCTTACAAAAAAACAAACAAGAGGCACTAGGATTTTGTGTGTGCAACAAGACAAGCCTGCTGTCTCAGCCCAGTCACCCCGGGCAAACCGGGGTCATGAGAAGCCTACAGGTTGCATAGTCCTGCACGCATATCATGTGATGGAGGTCCTGTTACATAAACAGGACAAGCTGTCAGGACCATGACATGCAGCTCACACGGGAAACATGTCACATATGCAGTGACTGTGCGGCAGGTTTCACAGGACTGTCCACTACATGTTACATACTTGAAATGCAGTCCTGCAAATTGTGTATGACACAGGGCGCTGTAAGTTTTTCTGTGACATGCAGGGCCATGCAATCTGTATGTCAGTCGTGACCTCAACTTGCCTGTGGTGAGTTCAGTTACCAGAAAGCCTTGAGTTGTCTCCAAATCCAGTCAAGAGATAAAATTTGTGAGATTTTTTTTTCCAGAACTCAATAAAAACATTCTAGATCCAATAGAGTTTCTTGTTTTGACCCATATTCCAAAGAATTAAAGGGTTTTAAGCCTACATCTGCTATTTCAATTGAAGGAGTTATTGTTTCTACTAATAAATCCCACAAATTCCCTATTCAATCTGGTTTTGAGGTATAACACTGGGTTCAATTTCCATTCAAGCACATCAAATTCCCATTGTAGTAAAACCCACAATCCCAATTCCTACCAATTATCACTAATCCATCAATTATGATACTTGTAACCTGAAAATTCTGCAAGAGGGAGCAGATAATTACCAAAAATCAGTTTCCATGAAAGAAATTCTAAAATCTATTATCATCCCTGCTTCCAAGAAATTGTACAATCAAATAATAGAATGATTGTCTTCCAATCCTGGAATCAATCATGATTCTTAGAACACTTCAAAATCTACTGTTAATATATTGACCCCACATATTGATTAATCCTATAACACATTTGCACACAATATCTTATTATCCCCTCAAGAGCTTATAGCTCAACAGGGACCATTGCATCCTCTGTATCAAATTCCCCATTGTTTTTCTGCAGCATGTGTTGGCACTGCACCCTGAGGGTAGAATTCTTTTATTGTCAAGACCTTTTTGTAAGAATTGTTTTTTTTGCCCATTTTTCTACACTGTTTTGTAAGAGTGGTACCCATGGAAAAAAATATTGACAGAGATACATTTGCAAAAATACATAGGTCAAAATCATCCTATTGGCCTGGAGAGGATCTTCAGGATCCTATTAATCCTCTTGTTCTGTGTCATAAAATCTTTGTGTGAGCTTACTATTATATTTCTTCATCATTTTCAATCCTATAAATACAATCTTATGATTATGCACACTCTTTGTGAATGAATGAGAGTAATTTGGATCCAAACCATTAATGTTTCCCAAGTTCCACATGGGATTTATTTTGTGTCCAGATGATTGAATAGTCCCTGCACCTTGGTAATGTGTGGTTTTTAGTGCACCCTGATACAATGTGGTTTGAAATGAAATGCCACCTTCCTCTTTGACTAATTGGAGTATAATAGCCAATGTGATGCAGATTTTTATTTTTAGTAAGGTCAAATATTCCAAGGATGAAATGCATACAATTTTATGCCAAACTTCTTCAATTTAACATGAAAGCCTGCAGGCTAGATGGGGCATTGATGAAAGCACACCCCTTGCCACACCACCTTGGTTGGGAATAAGCATGCTGTGGAATTAGGGTGCAACCTGCACGCCCATGCAGGAAGGACTGTGCAGGTTACCCACTCATCCACAAGTATGTGACACCAGTTAGAAGGGGTCTTGCAGCAACACAATCCTGTATGTTTTGTGATATTGGAATAGTTCATACCACATACCCATATAAAGGGCATGAAACCCCTTTCTATGGGTAGTTTGAATGGAGGCACTTCCTCCAGTTTAGAGACTATGTAGTCTCTTTGCCCAGAGGAAACCCCTCCAGTCAAATAAACTACACAGTCTCTTCAGCAGGAGGATCCCTCCAGTTGAAGGGAAAGAGGCCGTGATTATACAAGTGAACACTTATCTGTGTTTGATTACATAAAAAACTTTAAAAAAGACATAAAAATGTATCAGGGGTATACCCATACCTATACATGTAGGAAGGGTGTATGGGTTGAATGTGGTGAGTACTACTTCGGGACAGGGGCTGTTCTGTGAAGTTAAAATTGAAGTTATAGTATTTCAGGTATGTATGAATCTACTACAAATTTTACAGGTGGTTTGAAAGAGCTTCCCCTCTATTTACTACAAGATTTAACACAGCAATTTTTATTTATTGTTGTGGCTCATTTTTTTTTTTTTTCTTCAGATAAATCTTTATGTAGTAATCTACAGTATTCTCTTATCAGACAAAGACCAAATTACAACTACAACAACTCATTAAAGAGCTTTATGAAAGAATAATGTTAGACAGTGGGTGGATTTTTACATAAAGTTGTTGGTAACTGTAATAGAAACTTTTGGAATTGATGAGGAACAGTATTTCCATGTGTATGATTTCTCTTTTTCTTCTTTTATGTGCAGTCTGAGCAATTTAGTAGAAGGATTTCTTGGTGTAATGTGAAATAGTCAAAGTTTTGTAACCTCTTCCTTGAACTTTGGTTGAAAGAGCACAATTGTCCTCCTTTAATTCAGCTTGTGTATTTTAAACTGATATGGAATATTTTTTTGCGGTTCACCTGATTAAGATAACACTGCTATATGCACGGGGAATTTGATTAATTTCTGGCTAGATGGGAGTGGGGTGAATTACTTCCTTCCTGTTTTCAAGAGATGAGAGGTAGACTCCTGATATAGTCAAATATGAGAAATGTTTGCTGGTGTAATATCTTATTGAGGTATTTATGCTGGTGGAGTTTCTTTTTCTAAATTGCCTTTATGCAAGAATTAAATAAATTGAGATATTTATGCTAGTGAATGTATATAATTGGGCTGTGCCACAGAGCATGTGCATTGTCTTGTCTGCACATATTAACTAATTTATTCAGGTTTTACATGTGACCAAAGCTTTAACCTATGCACTAATTCTATGTATATATATGTACTCATTATCTATCAAGTAATGATTATTCATTATGTAATTATTATTCATTATGAACTTATTATTTATCATAATTTTTAACAATATTATATCTTTCAATTTAGCCATGCAATCCTTAAACCTTGAAGGAGTGACTATAGACTAAATGAACCCTAGAATCTAAATATACAACTACATGGACAATATTGTATTTACTGAAATGAATATATATTAAACTGAATGTTCATTGAAACAATATTTGGAATAACACAACACCCATTGTATATGTATATTTATGGGTATCCCCCCCCCCCCCCCCATACATCTATACATAAAAAGGGTGTGCAACTTGCAAATCCACTTTATGTATGTATCAAAAGGGTGTACGGGCTTCATGAGAGGATTAGAGGCGAAAATAAAGGATGTATTTCAGTTAAACAGGAACAAAGTGAATGAGAATGAACAACAATGAAATGTACCTAAAGGACCGCGTGGTGGTGAGCAACAAGTAGACAAAAGAGGAAAAACAACAAGAGAACAAAACAAACAGAAAGCAAGAATGGAGACTGTTACACCAAGTTAGTAATTGTGAATCATCAACAGAGAGAGAGAGAATTGGGGAATACCACTACTCCAGAGTCTTGCAGCTGTTGATCTCATAGCAACAGGGAATTTGGCTGATTAGATAAAGCTTGAGTTTTGCTGTTGAGTGTTTTGGATGGGTTGGTTCCGGACGAGATGAAGAGAAGATTTTCAAATCAGAGAAGCTGAGTTTTAAGACAGGGCCGCTGCGGGCACAATTTTGTTGCATGCTGCGTGCAGCCCAAACACTGAAATTGAGAATATTGAGAATCTGACACTTCACACCCTTTGAATTCATATATGTGTGGATATCTCCATACATATACACATAGAAATGGAGTGCCCCTGGCCTTGGGTGCAGCCAGGGGTGTGTGTTTATCAACACCTGGCTAGATGAAACCAGGGCCTGAAACCTCAAAATCCCCCCTTGTGAAAAATTGCTTTGAGCATCTCTCAACACCTCAAAGATCCAAAGCACAGTTGATTTAAGCAGCAGTGTTTTTATTGAAGTATGGTAATCAAAACCAAACATAAATCTTTTTAAGAAAAGGGCAGAAATACACTCAGAAGTAAAAAAAAATGAAAAATTCAGATGGATGTTGAGTCCAAACTTCATTTGGAGGAAATTCTTCAATTTGAAATATCCAGTTTTTTCACTTGGGTGTTTGACAGGCCATAAATCATATTACTCTAGTAAAATAATAATTCCTTATATACTACTTTTGTGATTTTGATATCATCTTGTCTTTGAAGCTCCATCATTTTTATTCCTTCTTCAATTTTTAAAACTACCAATCACAGGCTTCACCAAAACCTTAAATAATCATCCTACCAATTGATTCCCATCTTACCCACTTCCTTCCTAGCTCAGTAGAGGCTAACCTGACTGCCCAAAATATTATTCCCCCACTGAGCTAGGTAAGCACACCACCATTTCAACTATCTCTTCTTATCTCCTTCTGTCAGCCCCTGTCTCTTATTTGAAGCGGGGTAGGGTCTTACAGACTTGATTATAAATACTATTTACAGTATTTATTCCAACTGGGTCTCCCTATAACCTGTAAGGTCAGTGGAAATCAGCTCTTCTACGCTTGAAGGGGAAGGACTAGCACCTTGACATGAAAAAGGAACATGGCTATGATTCAGGCCAGTGCAATTGCTTCAACTGCTCCCTGCAAGTAGGAGAGGAATTCTAGTCACTTGAGGAAGTTCTAGTGACTAGGAAATGGATTATAGAGGGAAAAGGAGATATTTAATGTAAGATTATGATAAAAACCCCACTCACTGACTACAGTAAGGTGAACAGGTTTGTATGGTAGGAATCTGGTGGAAATTCCCTTTTAGAAGGTAATCTCTGCCCCTCAAATATTACAAATAATATTAATCCCAAGGTAAGAACTCAAAGAGTTTATATTACTTGGGGTAAATTTAAGAAGATAGTCTCCTTGTAGGAGATATAACTAAGATATAATATATAAGGTAAATTCCAGCAAATTTTCCTGGCCAGAGACTACTTTTTTCTCCTTGACAACTAGAAAAATAAATCTAATGTATTATTTAATAATATAGTCAATCAAATTTTTATTCATGGCCATATCTCTCAATCCAACTCACTTTTCTGGACCATTTGCTAGTCAGCCCTAAAATAAAATGAAGCAAAAAAAAAAAAAAATTAAGATAAAAATAAATAAATGTACAAATTTATGAATTTTCCAAAGAAGTCCTTTTCTTTCCTCTTAGAATATATATCTGCAATCACCCAAACAAAAAAAAAAAAAAAAAAAAAAAAATATAAAAATCAGCTTCCTTTTCTTTTTTAGTTAGTTATTTACTTTTCTTTTTATATATATATATAATTCTTAGACCTTCAAAATACGATCAACACATGAGTTTGCGACTTACTTGGCGAACGGCTCGACCAGATGCAGCGCGGCGTTCATATGGACATCATGTTTGGATACAGCTACGTGTCTGCGTCTCAAAGAATGATCTGGTTGATGGATCAAACCGATAAAAAAAATAATAATCTATAATTTCACAACTCGAGTCATAACAGATGGAATGGACGAACGTGGTCGGAGCGATTAAATGGAGGCGGCCAGTACAACAGCAAGGACAAACGGACCGAAAGGACGTTATGGCTGATACAATTCAAAAAAATCGTTTGGAAAGGTGTCAGAAGACGCGACCAATATTGGCGGGTTGGAGGAGGACTTAGCAGTCAAGAAAATCAGAGAGACAAACAAGCGAACGGTTTAACAATCAGCATCGACTCTGGTGTACGAACCAGGACGACGAGTTTTTTTTTTTTTTTTTTTTTTTTTTTTTTCCCCTGTCAAGACCTTAACAAGCATCTTATCGACTCTGGTGTACGAACCAGGACGACGAAGTCAAGACCTAACATACACATTCGAGTGTACGAACCAGGTCGACGGGCCTCAACTGCAACGACATCCGACGCTGGTGAACGACCCAGATTGACAAACAATTCCCATCCATCCTTTTTCGACGCCGGTGTACGATCCGGAAACGATTCCTATTTTTTTTTTACCTTAACTGTCACATCCTTCTTGACGCCGGTGTACGATCCGGGAACGACTTGTCACTTATGTATTTTTCCTCTTTCACATCCTTATTTGACGCCGGATTCACCGCGGCTCGGAGACAGTTCTCATACCCAAACTCCGACTTACGCAGCTTACTCCGAACTCCGAACGACTTTCGACGCCGGTGTACGACCCGGGAACGCGTTTCTATCAGCGTAAATTTTTCTTTTTGTCCAAATACAAAATACATATAAAATAAAAAAAATGAAGAAAATGATACAAATGTGATATATATCAAAATTTTCAATAGAATATCAACATAGTTCTCCTCATATATGTAAAAAAATTAGAATCTGTCCTTTTTCTTCTTCTTCCTCCATTGTCTGGGGACAGACAATAAGTTGGGGGAGAGAGCACTTCACTGCCAAATGGAAAATTACCAGGATTTTGATCCTCTCAACAGAACACTGATCCTCAACTACCATACATAGAAGTCATCATAAGATTCTACATAGTGGTCTACTCAGTCAACTGGTCTCATCACACAATCTACATATCTTCTACTCATTCCACCCATCAACATCACATCACACAGAGGATTCTACATATATTAAAGATTCCAACCCATGAAGAACAATCAAGCATCCTCTCAGTTTCCACCCTTCACCCAATGAAAATTATCCAATCAAACCAAATCAGAAACCACTTAACCCAACATCAAGATATTTTACCATACCCCAAAGGACATAGTCATATCAGCACCAATACCCAGAGGCCAAAGGATTACTCAGATTAGAAGATTATAAAACCAGACTAAGAAGAATTGTTGCTCCTACTATTCAAGTATCAGTAAGCTTAGTGTCCAAGAATTTCAAGAAGATATACATAAGAATAAGAAGGCTAGAAATGAAGTTGCCTTTTATTAGAAATACATGTATACAAGTACAGAGGCTTAGTATTTGAGTCTGTAATAAATAATGAACCTAGCTTATAATTAAAATTAAAATCAAGAATTTTCAAGGATACTTTTACATGAACATATTCAGCAGATGGCATACTAAAGGAATTTCGGACTTTAAAGACTATAATATGATATGTTTCAAGAAGAAATACAAATGGATAATGGATACATGGGGGGGGGAATACTATGGACATGGGAGGATCAAATTATACTTTTCATTTGGCATGTATACTATTGGATCACTTGGACCTTGGACAGGTGGACTTCATGGATCACTTTTTTTTCAGCCCTTTCTCTGGCTGCTGTCTGGGGTCAGACAATAAGTTGAGGGAGGATGTGGTGATCCATTCCACTTCTTACTAAGTGTAAAGATTACTTATCATTGCTTGCACATGTCAACCATGTTCCATACTCTGCATAAACAGTCTATATTTCTGGTGGTATCACAGCTTCTATGTTTGTGAAACCTGAGGCATTGGCAATTTTTTCCAATGAAATATTTGTTATTTCTGTGAAACAACACACACACACACACACACACACACACACACACACACACACACACACACAGAGGCACAAGAGGCACAAAAAAAAAGAAGCAACCATCATCTGCTCTGAAAGTACCATGAGCCTCTCCAACCCCAACCACTTCCTGCAAGACTTGGACCAGGAAATCCATGCATACAGTTTCTTTCTACTCATTCTTTTCTGTTGTTGCTAATGCACTTTCATATTTCACATTACATGTCACATATTGTGAAATCTCCTGTTTCAGACAGAGACGAATGGCTCAAAAAGACAATCCAAATCTGAATGAAGCATAGAAAGTATTTGTATAACTGAGATAATCATAATAATTCTTCCCATGCCATTTAATGATTGGTTAGCTGTATTTGAAGTGGGAAAATTGCTAACACATTACACATTATTTCCATGTGTGAACTCCCATGTGCACATGTGAGAGAAACACCAAATACAAGTGTGAGCCAAAGGATACCCTGTTGGTGGATCAATGAAGAGACACAGAGAAAAGGAAAATGCTAAGCACCTGTTGCCAATTTAAGTCAATGTCGGTATCTAGAGTAGTTCTTGAAAACTGTTCTGGTGATGTGTGGATTAAATATTATACCTTTCTTATGATGAACTTCTTATACTTGAGACCAAATTTTATTCAATAGAATGCTAACCCTGGCAAAACACAAAAGATGAGTAAACCATTGCAGCCATCTTTAGAACCAGACAAGTGACAATTTATTTTTCCTGGTGTCACAATCCTCGATCGGCAGAGATCACAACTGTGTCACTCATCTGTTCTAGCAGGCGCCTCAGGTGTCACAAACTCTGATTGAGAGAGCTATCTTGGGCGACGATGGTGGGAGTCTGCGTTCGCCGAGGCAGTGCCGATGCCGGCCACAAGACGACCCGCCCAATGTCAATGTCTCTCTCCGCCCGCTTTTATGTAGCGATATCTCATCAAAATGTGACAGATTGGAATGACCCACACTTGGTTCCGACCCGGCTTTGTCCATTGAGCTGCAACGGTGCATATTATAAGGTCTTGATATCCAATGATTAAATCAGGTGCGACCAATGGTGATTCATAGTGAAGCAAGCTTAATCCATGTTTAAATATATCATCCAAGTAATCTTGTACACTAGTGCTACATGTGCATGAGTTAGGTATGTACGGCCAGTTTCCCAAAGGCCAGATAGGATAGCACGAACGGCCTGAGTCACAGATTCAGCCTCGGTAGTCGCCCAAACACAAGCTCGGTTCCTATGCATCAATGGATGCAAAAGTCCTTCGGAGTAACTTCAGGACCAGTCTGATCCATGCGATTGTGTCACTTTGAGCGTATTTGGGTTCCCACAGGTTTCCATTCTATTTTCAAAGAAGGATCAGTTCCTCTCCTCGAGTTGCCTGGGTCAAGGCTCCCACACCAAAGGTCGTCCTCGACTTCGGCCATTATCCCATTGCTTGTAGTAAGAAAAAGATCCAAGACAAGTTTGCACGGAAACAAACAGTGGCGAGGCTCCAAGATTTGGACCCGAATTTATCAAGTGCCATTAAAACTTTTGATTCCATACAAATCACGCACGATTGTTCCTCGCGACGCGGCGAGACACCTCAAAGTCACTGTTACATAATTTCTGGTTATCGCATCAGCCGGCTGGGGGGGAAGACCAGTTGATGAAAAGCATAAAGCCTGGATCCGCTCCAGTGAGGTCGGCGACGCTCAAAGCACATCCTCCCCCTCATACATAGTAAATAGTAATTTCATTAGTGCCTCGAATCTCCTGTATCTCTCTATTCCATAGCCACTTTCCAACATCACTAAAGACCCTCCTAGACCAAAGTCTAGCGCCGCAACTCCTTCTTCCTCTTGCGTTTGCTAGCCGGTTTCTTTCTGTACAGTTGTAGCTAGGTTGTAGATAGCAGCTCGGTGGTTATCGCCCGGTGTTGTAGATATCGTACGTCTATCTACTTACCCGCCGCTTCCTAGTCTCAAGGGACAACATCGTCAAATTCTTAAAAGTGTTCGTTGAAGTCGCTTCGAGGAAACGTAGATTGACGCCCGGCAACGGCCAACTCGACTCTAATACCCCGGTTTTATTCTTTACACTTCTCCCTTCAAAGCTCACGGCCCCGGGCCTCTTAAAACTTACAAAACGCAGGCGTCTGGACGGCCACGTTTAGCTTACTACATCGCGCCCGAAGGCACTCAGCTTTTTGAGCCTTTCCATCCTTATCATCCAGCCAACCATTCTGACTGATCGAATTCGCCTGCTAGCGTGGCCAAAAGCTTGCCATTTTTGAGCTTTACACTGTTTAACGTTACCTATGGATTACCTCCTCTCTCAACAGGCTCTCCCCGACTACTTTCCCGAAGATAGTCAGAATCCTGATCACTTCGACTGGAACTTGCTAGCCAGTGATCCCTCCCTTAACGTCGACCCACCCAGCACCATCTCTGATAACGGCTTCGATCCGATGTTTACACATGACCAGTTTTCGGCCTTGCTGCAAACGTGCGACTCCCCTTTCCCTGCGGAATCGTTCCCTCAAGACTTTGCAACCGAATGCCTGAACCAGTCAGAATGGAATCTGCAGCCCTTTCCTGATTTCACTGTTCCATCAATCGATCTTAATATCAACAATCCTGTCATCCCGTGTTCTCAGCCACCGATGGTCAGCGACTCCACCACTTACCGCGACGGGTTCGGAAATCCTATCCTCCCGGTGGACTTTCGTCCTCATTACGATTTCTCCACCGGCTATGAAACCTACTCTTCTCCCCCGGCCATGGCAACATCTAGTTACAATCCTTCCGACGCGTATACCGGATATACTTACCCTCCTCCTCCACCACCCCCAGTCGCGGCGAGAACAAATCCCTGGGATCTGGTCGCTAATTCAACCTACTTGCCTTCCAAAGACTCGGCTCGTAGTGACATCACCAGTCCTAGTGCTGTCTCTGAGCAACCAATTAAGAAACATCGGTATGTCCTCCTTTCTTTCGGCTTGCTAGAAATATCGATCACCCTGACACTAAACGTTCTGTTTACTTAGCTGCCAGATCTGTGGAAGAGCCTTTCAACGTCAAACAGTTGAGTACCCGGTCTAGTTTTCGGCTAGTTGCCTGCCTGAGTAAGTCCAGTGCAAGTGTTACTAACTCTCGAATTCTGTCCACCCCTACCATGCACCATGCGATCACGTCAATTCACCTTGTAGACTTTAACGCAACATCAAAGTACGTTGTTGGTTTTCTCTCGCTTGTGAAAGCCACTTGACGACCACACTGACACCGACGGCCTTTCCTACTGACAGTCACTCACACTGGCGAAAGGCCTTACTCGTGCCCTGTGGTAAGCTCACCATCATGGTATATCCGCAATAAGCATTAGTCTTGCCTTACGCCTTGCTTTTCTTTAGACTGGTTGTGGCAAAGCTTTCACCACTGCATCGAATGCCAAACGACACGCGAAGACCCACTTCAGACTCTCACATGGCTTTCATCACGTCTCCTCCTCTTCTAGACCCTACTGAGGTCATCTAGCCTCCAAC
This sequence comes from Puccinia hordei, assembly GCA_007896445.1. NCBI lineage: Eukaryota > Fungi > Basidiomycota > Pucciniomycetes > Pucciniales > Pucciniaceae > Puccinia > Puccinia hordei. Next base: position 62,233 of record RDRW01000159.1, on the reverse strand, counting down.
CCTGGTGAATTTCTTGGTCATCAGATATACAAAAAAAACTCTTTTTATCTACGCAGACGCTATATTCAAAACTGGTCACAATTTTGTATCATGGTCATTAACGTCTCATTTCCCAGGTCTATTTCCCTCAACATTATGTTTATACATATAAATGTCCGGTGTATCTTTATTTAATCGTTATCTTGGGCATACCCTTCTGCCATATTCCCTAGAACTCACTGTATAGCAGAGATCGACACCCCTCCCCCTTCAGCAGCAATATTTATCCATCCATCCTCCTCCACGTTACTCGTTTTTCTTACTAAACTGCATATCTCGATTCAGATCCCAACTTAGTAGAACTGTACCTTTTGTCTAGCGTCTCCTTGACTTTCCGTTCCATAAATAGTTTGTCTAGAGGTCTCTATGATATGTCATTGTTCATGTAGTTTCTTCTGACTCGCATTCAGTGGCCTAGTGAGAACTCAATCCTAATCCGAGACCTAACTTATAGCCTCCATGAACTCCCTACCTTTTTCTTGTGTGGAGCAGCGTTCCATCTCATCTAGTTTATCTCTTATCACTACACTGTGCAATCACGCTGGGGTGGTACAAACATTTGACCCTGTTTCACTTTGGTAACACTCGTGACCAGCGAGGTAACCAAGCTTTTTGGAATCAAAATTTTATCACTGAGCTGAGGAACTGCTCAGCCAGGTATTTTCTCCGACCGAATCAGAGATGATTGTTTGGGATCAGACAGGTACAGATGGCATGAGATCTCGGGGAAATGGATATCTAATGGCTTGGATTACAGACTTGTGTACCAACAACAATTCGTTCCATGACTCGTCAGCTTTACGGAGCTGTTACAACAATAAACATTTCGTATTCCCGGCCGCAGCGTATGTAAGTTGTTCATGAATGCTGACGTAATTGATCGTTGTGGCTGTCATCAGATCTCGATTTCGTTTCAGACAGTTCCTCCTGACCATCCACTCTCGACCCTTCAACCAACCCTGCTCATCCCAACCCACCAGACCCACTGACCACCCAAATTCACCATGGCACCCACAGGTAAGCAAGTAGCCCACTGCAAACTGAAATTTGTATACATTCTTGCAAAAACACGTTAACTCTGCTCAAGTAATTCCCATCTCTTTGGTACAATCGATCCCTCAACAAAGCACTGCAATTAAGCTCGGAGGAACGATTGGCGTATCCTTACCTGTTCTCAAAAGCTGATACAGATCAGCTAGGCGTTCTCGTCGGTGAAAAAGCCGTAGCGTTTGTGAATACCTACTTCCAATACCAAGCGATTCCTTCTTTCTAAACTCACACATCTGCTTTTCATACAATTCTAATGAAATTCTCTCTTCATTTTTGCATGTATTTACCAGTTTGCCCATTCCAACCTACCTCCTACAATCCTCGGCGAAATATGGCAGCTAGCCGATCAAGATAACGCTGGATTTCTAACTCGTCAGCAGTTTGATATCGCGCTGAGGTTGATTGGCAAAGCTCAAAGGGGGTTACCCGTCAACGAACAAGCAATATCGTCGCCCGGTCCGCTATGTGTCCTCAAAGGTTTCTCGATTCCAGGACTCCCCACTCCTTCAACTCCCCCTGCATCTCGCCCTCCGAATCGTACTGCGTCTCGTCCTCCGAATAGCAGCCCGCTTGGGATCTCGGAACCTATTCCAGATCCATTGTATACCATCGGCAACGAGGACAAGCTGAAATACAGCTCTATGTTCATCAAGGCCGGGCCTAGAGACGGATTGCTCGATGGTGACAAGGCTCGCGATATCTTCATCCGAAGTAAGCTGTCGTTTGAGAGGCTGGGGCAAATTTGGTGAGTCCTCTCCCTCTCACTCTCTTTGTTAGTGGTTTGAGAGCTTCTTTTAATCTGGTTCTCGTGACTCTTCTCAATTTTCTCTGTTTCTCCAACCGCTCTTATTCAGGACCCTAGCAGACACTCAATCACGCGGAGCACTATCGGTCAGCGATTTTTGCATTGCGATGCACTTCATTCAACTTGCCATGTCAGGGCGGCTGTCCACTTTTCCGGCCAGCCTTCCATCTGCCCTACTAGATTCTGCAACTGCACCCGTGGCGGGCGCAGTCCTGCCGATTTCCCGTCAAGTCACCGGGCAGCAGCAGCCCATTCCAGGAGCTCTTTCAGCATCTAGCCCACTGAGACAATCATCAACTGGAAGTATTATAAGGCCTCAGTACACTGGTCGCTCAGCTTCTGGTGTTCCTTCGGTCTTACCAAGTGGAATCAGTAGTATAATAAGCTCCCCAACTGCGCTAGCCTGGGATATTTCATCTGCTGAATTGGCCCAGAGTAACATCTATTTTGATTCTCTAGATACCAATCGCCTAGGTTATATTACTGGTGATCGCGCTGTACCATTTATGATGGAGAGTAAACTCCCGGGCGAAATACTGGCTCGTATTTGGGATCTTGCAGATATCAGGGGTGAAGGAAAATTGAACAGGGAGGAATTTGCTGTGGCGATGCGCCTAATTCAAGATACTTTGGCTGCTGGAGTCGATAGTCTCACTACCCAACTTGCCCCGGGTATGGTCCCGCCTTCTTTGAGAGAGCCCGCTGGTTTACCGGTCATCCCAGGTAAGTTCCGCCAAGGTCAATGTGTATTTGATTTGTTGTGTATATTTACATCGAGTTTGTTCGATTTAGAAACCACCACCGCGCAGCAGGATTTATTGTCTTTGCTCGATGACACACCGAATGCCTCTCAAGCCCCACAAAGCGTGGAAGACCCTCAAACAAATCTTAGTGCCCCACCAAATCAGCAGCCTCCCCTACATGTTCAAGCCACGGGCAGCCAAGCAAGGGCACCCAGTGACACCGTGGCCCCGTCTTTGTCTTTCTCTCAAAGTGGCATTTCAAGCCAAACCACAGGTCAATGTAAGATACAAACCTTATCCGGTGTTTTTCCCCTCTCGTACAGTTTGAAACTTGTCGATTTTGCTTAACTTTCTCACTCTGACACTTGCAGTCGGTCACTTGAGCACTTCTCGAGGCTTAGGCGAGGATGATGGCGCAAGATTGGGAAATCTGGTGAATCAGTTGTCATCGACTGACAACGCGTTGTCCACTTTACGTGATGAGCGATCTCGATTAGAAACCGAGACTGGAAACACGGCTGAACAAATCAAGATTCTTGAACTGAAACTGCTCACCGTTCGACAAGAGCATCAAACCGAATTACCTTTAGTTGAGGAATTGCGAAGGAAACAAGCTGAGCAGCGATCAATCATTAGCAAGTTGACAGGTGACGTGATTACTGCTGAATCAGAACTTTCGAGTCTAAAATTAGAGAAAGGGCAAATCGAAGGTAATATCTTGCGGGATAAAGAAGAAATTCGCGACATGAAGAAACGGATGACGCAACTCGAAGAAGAAACTCAACGAATTAAATCGAGTTTGGAGACGCTCAAGAAAGATTCGAGATTGCAGAAAGGTTTGATAGCCATTGGCAAGAAGCAGGTGTTGACAGTTGAAGGCCAGAAAACGGACATTTCTCAGGAGGTGGATGACTTAACTCGGCAAATCGATTCTATCGCTTTGCCTCCTCAAGGCTCCCGAGCGTCTAGTCCAGGCGCCCCTCTACAATCGATTCCTTTGCACAAAAGCACCAACCCTTTTGAACGAATGATGCCAGTAGCGTCTCTCATGCCCCAAGTTCCCGCTATTCATTCTCCTAATTCATCTAGTTCACGCGACTTGAGCAGTACCGCCACCCAGCATGCAGTCAGCACCGACCCGTTTTTAGGAGGCTCAAATGACACTGCGCGACCTGTGACGACCCCATCTCCCAACACACTCAGTTTTGGAGATGCTTTCGGTCTTGATGATTCCAAAGCAGATGATAATCGCTCTTTGGCTGACAATGGTGGATTTCATGATGCGCGTGAAACAACTTCTCCTGATCTTCCAATTCCTGCTGTATTTGCCCCTGCGGTGGCTCAACAGTCTCAAGAGACTCCGAAAGAAAACGAAGATCCCAAGAAGGATGAGTCTGATGAATCTTCGGATGAGGATGAGATTGAGGATCCTATCCCTCGCCTTTTATCTCCCTCATCGCGACCTGGAAAAGCATCCAGCTTTGCCAGCGACAAGTTTCCGGCCCTGGAAGACGTCGAAGCATCGATTAAACCCAGTGTCGCCGCCCCTCCACCCGTCCCATCACGAAACGAAGAGCACCGCGACCAGGGTTGCAAGGCAGAATCATTAACAACTCAAGATGGGGCACGCTCGGCGACTGGTCCGCCCGGGGCTACACCGGAGCCGACCAATGATATCTCGCCTGTCAACCCATCAGACCCCATTGATAAAACGGCCGAACAGAGCAAACCGACCATCACTTTCGGTGATGATCTAGAAGTTTCGGATTTTGTTGCCGACTTTGGATTGGTTGGCGGCCCGGCGTCTGCTTCGTCAACAGCTGGTGCAACGCTTGAAGACTTTGACAGTGCTTTCGAGAACCTCCCATCGCCTGGCACAAAAGGAGGGCAAGACAAGCTCACCACAAATGGAGAACAACATACGCACGGAAGTGATAATCCCAAGGGAACGGCCGCCACGACTAGCATGGGATTTGATGATGGGTTCGATGACGCATTCGTTGTCATGGACGCGAAGAGCTCCAAGAAGGAACAGAATAGTCCGCTTGGCTTTGATGAATCCTTCTCCGACTTCGACAAGCTCTTAGCCAGTGAGCATGCAGCACAAAATTCTACTCCCAGAGATGGTCAGAAGTTGCAGAAGAAGGAGCCGGAAGATCCGTTTGGCTCTCCAGCCTCATCCTCGCCTACCGAGCCACCCCCACTACCGACCAGACCGCTCAACTCATCCTCATTGACTAACCCTATAACCACTACCACTGTGGCCACCACTCCTGTTGTGGGCCTTCCTAAACAGGCGCCAGAAGACACAGCTACTAAAAACGAACCCGCCAAGCCAACAGATAGTGATGCGGTCAAACAGATTTGCGCCATGGGCTTTGATCGGAAAGTCGTCATCCAAGCCCTCGAAAGAGACGATTGGGATATGGATCGCGCTCTGAATCATTTGCTTGGAACTTGATCCTTGTTTATCATGAACATCTTTTACCTGATTCTTTCTTCATCCTTTTTTAGTTTTTTAATTCTGACTTTCTGTTTCTTTTTCTGTGTTTTCTTTTTTTGTGCTTCCTGTTCAATCACCTCATCATCCATTTTTTTGATTCATTATTTTTGATAGTTCTATTTTCCTCTTGGGAAGGCGCAATCAACCGTTCATGGGATTCTCAAACCCAGCTTTACAGATACACGTCTTATCGGGTGAACAGCAGCCTGGTTCACAGTGGGATACCTCTCATGTCCTTGACTAAATTGAGGCTTGCTGAATGATGGAATACAGAGCCTAAAATGGCTATGGGACAACTATATGATGGACTAAGGTCTCCAATTACAAGTACTCCTACTACGTCCTTAGCCAATTACATCAGGCCAGCCCTTTGAAAAGTGTGATCTTGGTAATCGTTTTATCCTACGCATAAACATGAGTAGACGCTTCTTGGCAATCCAGGCAAGAAAACGCGTCTTGACTGGATCCTGCCATTCTCAATCGCGCTAAGATAGCGATTGTCACTGGATATTGTACCTTTTTGTCCAGAGCGGCAGGCGGATCGCTTTGCCCGCGCTGTCCAGAGCGCCGCAAAAACCATCCTCTGGCTGAATACCGCTTCCAATTCGATTCGACCTTAAATAAATACGTAAATAGATCACCAGTCAAGATGCTTCCTCAAGAGACTCCTCACGTGGCCACCCTAGGTATGCATGTAGACGATTTGTCAACGATTTTTCAGCCATCACATCCCGGAGCGAGCTGACAGTTTGGGTCCTTGAACCGAATGATTACGGTTTTCAGGCATGTTCATCCTGGATGTGAGTAAACTCCAGTTCAGGAAATGATTTACGCCGCAGTGCTCACTCATGAAAGTATTTTGTCTTGCAAGGATTGATCTATGTAGAGCTTCAAGTACGAGGATGATTATTGCGTAACCCAGAAACCTCTGCTTAATCCTGGAGAATGGTACATCGGTGGCGGTGGTACATATGGTGAGCAATCTGATCCTCCTGGATGTTTTTTACTTCCTACTTACGATATCTCTGCGTGGATTGTTGTACTTGCCCAGCAACAATTGGCGCAAGGATGTGGTTAGCACCCTTACCAAGTTTTTCTGGTCAATGAGCGAACGCGCAGCACTCATCTTTGTTGTCTGATTTGCTTCGACAGGCTGGCTCCCGATCACATTACAATGGTTATCCACAAGGGAATAGATTTTCCAACAGAGATTTTAGACGAACTGAATAGCTACTCCGCCTCCTTATTCACCTTTGTCTGCGACCCGGCACACCCAACGACAACCCGCGCACTGAACACGTACTCAAACGATCGGCGTGATTTCGAATATCTTACACCAAAGAAACGGGTCCGATTGGCCGAGGTTTATTCGGCCAAATCTTCTCCGCCCAAGTTTTTGCATCTGATATGCTCACCCGAACGCTTATTGGATCTTCTGGCGGAGCGCAACAATCTCTTTCCGGACTGGGCTCCTGCATGGATTTGGGAGCCTGTACCCGAATCTTGCAAGCCAGAAAACCTATCCAAGTTGATTGAGTGCGCCTGTCAAGTTGCAGTTTTTAGTCCGAATGAACTAGAAGCCAGTGAGCTGCTTGGACACCCAAAACCACCCAGTTCGGCCCAGGAAATCGAAGCTATTGGTGATTACTTCCATCAGGCTGGATTTCGAGCTGTAGTCATACGGTCTGGAAAGCGTGGATCTTACGCCGTGGGTACCCATGGCTCAGATCCACTCACAAAATTCTGGGTACCCGCTTTAATTCAAGATCAGAGCCAGGTGCTCGACCAGACCGGCGCTGGTAACTCATTCTTAGTTGAGCATCTCACCATCTTCATCGTTTGAGGCTTGCTCCCAAGGCCACGTCTTCTCGATCCGGTCATGACAGATCATCTCTTCTTCTGATTCTAACATGAACTTACTTTTATTTAGGGTGGTTTAATGGCTGGTTTGGCACGCGGCAAAAGCTTACTTGACGCCACCTGCTTTGGATCCGTCTCATCTGGCTTGACGATCACTCAACTCGGCTTACCCAAGATCACGCTCCGCCATGACACTGAGCCGGCCTTAGAGATCTGGAACAAAGACCGGTCACCTGTGAAGCTCTTTGACCACATTCGCCAGAAAGTTTCACTTGTCTCTCACAAACAAAACACCAGTGCTAAGCTTGCCCATTAACACCCACAATCAAAAAAAAAAAAAAAAAATGAAGGCATTTGTTCACATTCAAAAATTCTAAGGAACTCTGGTAACTTTACATTTCAACTGCCTGAAGTTTCAAAAGTTTTTTTTATTTTAATTGTGCCACACAACATTTCAAATGAAGTGCCCTCAAGGGTCTGCTGCTTCTGGAACACTTGTACTGAGTGTGTTGATAATGATGCTACTGGGATCCAAAAAGTTCTAGACTCATTTAGTTTAAAGACTTGGTTCATTGAAACTTGCAGTCTGTTTAGATACAGCTGTTCCATAAAAGCTTGCATGATGATCAAACAAAGATCTCTGGATTTCGTCTAGATAGATTGTTGGTTTATCGGTGACCAACTCCTTGATGAACTGATGATCTTCGGCATTCAACTCCAATGCTCGTCCCCTAGAAGCATACATTGCTGGGTCACACACAACTGCCCGGGTTCTTTCGTAGAGAGATTTCCATTGACATTGAGTCTGAACTGATATTGGATCCCAGCGCTTGATTTATTTCGGCCAAAGTCTTACCATCAATGGCGTACCGGACTGCTGAGTATTTCATCTCAGCCAAATACTTCTGGAAAGGCATACTGTGACCTAATCAGAAAGAAAATTTTTGTCAGTGATATCCATAAAATGAATGTAGAGAAAGGGAGAAGGTTACTTTACCAAGGTGGAGTTTGATAGTCGTCAAAGTTGCAGGCAGTGGGCGCTCGACAGTATCAATCTTCTGTGTAGGCGCTTGTTTGGGGCCGGGGAAAAAAAAAATTGGGGGCAAAAAAAAAAATTGTGGCAAAAAAAAAAAAAAAAAAAGGCATGAAAGGGAATCCACGTTTGCAAGCAAACCATTTCGAATACGCTTCATCGACATTTGTACATGTCAAGAAAAGCAATCAGGTCAGTCAATCGATTGCAAGACGCAGATGAAAGGGCAGTCTATCTGGCTTGGATTGCTTGCATTCCTGCCTCTTGCCTTGTATTTACCGGTGAGCTAAGGTTTCACAGCTTTGATTTGATGTTGAATTCAATATTTTGCTAATATCTTGTTCAATTGGACTCTTTCAGACGAATCCGGCGTATGCCTTGAAGTGGTGCGAAGAACCAGAAGATGGGCACCCATTGGTCAACAAACCCCACGTATTCCATGTGAACGAAGTAAACACCAGTATAACATCATTCCAGCAATATCTCTGACCGGTTTAGTGGCTCACATGGTCCAGGAGGACTCAGTCAACCGCTTTTCTTTTGAGTATTTCCTTGAACATATCTTGGTAGGTTTTATAATGCTTTGTGCCTTTTCATGAAATAACTGATGTGATGATTTTCTAGGTGCCATCAATGAATCCATTTCCGTTTCCTCAAAGTGTCCTGGTGTTGGACAATGCGCAGATCCACCACAACGGGCGGGTAGCAGATATCGTGGAGGCCAAAGCATGCCTGATCCAATATTTGCCAGCCTACTCCCCAGATCTAAACCCCATCAAAAAGGGTTTTGCTGTCTATAAATCAAATTTACGACAATGTGAAGATCTCCTCACCGGCGGCGAAGAGGATTACATGGTGATTGAAGAATTCATCCCTCAGGTTTTTACTTCGGACTTGACTCGTAGCCTTTTCTTTGGATCAGGCTATGGCCTTTGATTTGTATTTTCCTTCTTTCTCATATTTGTATTTTCCTTCTTTCTCATAGTTTCATTTCCCTTATCTATGATTATTCAAAATAAATTGAACGTCTTGAATTCTCTCAATCAATTTTATTAAGTTGTTGTGTAAAATTTGATGGGCCTTAAATCTCTCAATATTTCAAGTATGATTACTTGTCATGGCAAGGCATGCATCGACGAGCCAAACATGTTTGTGTTAACTGGCGCCTTTCTTGGCGGACTCAATCAAGGTCCAAGAGTAACTCGGCAATTTCTTTGGCTCAATTATGTTGTATTCAAGGAAAAAGAAATAATAACATAAATAATGACATGGAAAATGAGACACAAGAAACAAAATGATAATAAATAATAAGTCAACATGTCTCAGTTGGGTTTAGAGCTGTTTGATTGATTCGCATTGCGGTTAATGTGACACTTGAATCTTTTTAAACCAGTAACGAGAGAACGAGCTTGAACAAGTTTAATACCGGCTTTTTCTAACTCGTGATCTTTTACATTGGAAAACCCCCTAAATTGGGTTATTCCTAATTCATGGAGAGCTGAAATCACGTCGGGGCAGTTGGGATTGACATGACATAAGTGCAGGTAATCATCCAGCTCCACGTTATCATCCAACGTAGTTGGTGATGAAGGGATTTGGCCGCTAGTGGAGGTGGACGGTGCAGCAGAGGCAGCTGGATAAGTTGTTGGCTGCCCTCCAGGACAACCAAAAGATATCCCCGAGTTTCTGGTGGGGTGACTGTTCATGTGAGATGGAAAAGAGGCCAAGTAGGGATTAGCAGAAAGTCCAGGGTAAGCAAACCCAGGCATCCCCCCATAGTTCATAGGAGGTATGTATGGCATACCTCCCATAAACCATGGATAGGGAATGGGCATTTGATGACCAAAATGCCCTGGCAATGCGGACAAGGATGTTGGCGAGGTATTTTTTGTTGTGGCTGTTGATGCAGATGGGGATGTGTGGGAATATGAGCCCGCAGTCGAATCAATATTTGTGGCGGTTATTCTTGAGCCTTGGGTTGGGGTAACTGGTGAGCTTGCGCGCCCGTATCGTTGGGCCTTAAGCTCCGATTTAGTGATATATGCGAAAGGAGGTGACTTCAGAGGATTATAGATTGTCACATCTTTATTGTTTAACTGATAAAGAAATAAAAATTAGAAAATAGGAAACAATGTGGTTATGGAATAACCCAAAAACGTACCATCGTTTGTGCCCAAAGACTAATTCTGTTGATGGTGAGTAATATAAACCGGTTAGGATCTTTTGGATCAATGAAAACTGGGGTTTCGCTTGTGCCCGTCAGACGTTTGTAAGGCAAGTGGGTGGCTCGGAGGATTCGCATGTTATCAATAACTGCAGCAGAGCACTTGGCACCCGGACTAGGTTCTTGGTTACCGTCTTCGACGACACTGCCATGTTTTTTCTTGAGGGATTTTAACGCATGTTATTTCTGACAGGTCAAACACAATCATCAGATTATCTGCGTACAAAAGACAAGAATAAAAACTCACCTGAGCAGCATGCTTTGGGTCAGTTTGGACCAGGGTAACCATGTGCTTTCGGCTGTCCACCACGTCTTTGCAAAGATCAAGAAATTCATCAAACAAGTCGTTGTTTTCCAAACTGCCTTTTTGATTTGCCGCAAAAATTCCGCCATGTGGGATGACAGCCTGCCAGGTAATCATCCCCTCGTCCTCTTGCTCTTGAGCATGATTGCCAAACTCTTTCTCGTCTAAAGCTCCAATTAAATCGATCGCTAGGTGTTTGAAGGCTGAAAGGCTACGCTGACTCGTATTCCAGTTGAAGTGCAATTTACCTGGGGTTGACTTGAGTTTATTGAACTTAGCTTCGGGATCGGGTCCAGACTTTTGTTTATTCGAGCCTTGTGTAGTAGTGAGTCTATGTTCATTGTCAGGAAAAAAAAACACGTACTCTAAGTTGATCTTGGTCTCAACATTTGCATCTTCAGATTCCGGTTGATTGTTGGGTTCAGGGTTTGGTGTTTCTTTGACAGATTTAGGGGTAGCAATTGGACTATTCTGGTTTCCGCTCTGGGAGATCCATGTGTCAATATTGTCCAGCTGGGAAAGCGACGGCGTTTCCTCAAGCTCCAGGTAATAGTCGCCTGGATAAAAAGAAATCAAGATTAGTTTTTTATTATTTCAACATATCCAAAAGAAAAAATGGCGTACCTAGATTCATTTTTACCACCAGTTGCCACCACAACCTAAGAAGAAGTCGTTGTATTAGTCCGTCGTATTAGTTGAAAAAAAGCAGGGAGGGTTCCGAGTGGAGATATGGATCTCCGGCCGGCGATATCTGTGGCCGGGGTAGAATCTACTCACACGCTTGTTTGGGGCCGGGGAAAAAAAAAATTGGGGGCAAAAAAAAAAAAAAAAGCATGAAAGCCGCAAGCTTTTATGGAACAGCTGTACATACTTCACAAAAAAGTCCTCTGCACAGAATTTATATATATTTATATGATGCTACTAATTTATTGTATCATGCAGAGGTAAAGATCTATAGCTGTAATGGCACAATTGATACTTTATATGACTTGATCAGATGTGTTATAAATGGTGTATAAGTGTAGGAGAAAAAAAACAGGAGGGATGAGGTGCATACAGATGTGGCATATACTAGTTAAATTGTTATAAAACTGGGAGATAAGGAAATGGTACTTTTGATTTGCTGCCCATGGGAGGCTTCAAGTATTGGGACGGGTCTGAGGCTGTGATACTTGCAGGCTTGTTTTGAAACACTTAGATTCAAGAATTTCTGTTGGAATTCTGTCTCCTCATCCCTTAAAGACAGTATGTTCATGAATTAAAATAAATATGATTAGATGGACTGTGACACTTGTATATGACTTTTTTTTTGTCTATTGACTTGTCACTCACTTTTACAAAAAACGATCCCTGATTATGTATATGTTTTTCAGTATTTCAATCAAACTCATACCTGTTTCCTTTTTCCATCTTTTCCCATATCATTATATTCTATTCATTTATAATCTTTATTCATTATCCCTTTACCACAACTTCATCACATGCACATAGACTATACACTACAAGAAAAACTTTAGAACCTTAAAGGAGTTGAAATTCAGAATACTGTAGTGTAACTGAAATTGTAACTACATTTTACCCTTTTGTGCACAGTAACTGTGCAATCTGAAAAGTGAATGTACATTGAAGATTGGTTGAAGAAACCTTTGAGAAATGCTTGAATATCACTACAAGCTTGCTTTGAGCTTCTGCATGTCAAATGCTGAGAGTTTCTAGAGTTTTTCTTTTAGTGATAAGTAGCAGACTTTGACATTAAATCAAACAACCAACAGTTCTCCTCAGGCCAAACTATTTCTCACTATGAGTCTTACTGAGTCTATTAAAAATTATTTCTTCTTATTTCTTCCATTCTTTCTTTCAAATTCTAAAAAGCTTACCTAATAAACTGTCTCTCCTGAAGGTTTAATTTTTCCCACAATTCAATTTATTCCTGTTCCTTGGTTTTTCCATTGGGGTCCTAGAGATCCTGGTACTTAGGGCCTTGAGAGGATTCATGGATACAAAAAGGTTTGATATGGCTCACCACAATGTGTGCATCCAAAGGAAACACATCAGGTGGCCCCAACCTACAATTCACCAAACAATAGAATGGGAGAACAGGCTGTCAGCTATGTGTATGAAACACTGGTTTAATTTTACAATTAAATCAGGTACTGTCACTGTGCTGAAAGGTTATCTGAATAAATAATTGAATTTATTCTCTCTATAGTGTCCAAACTATGCACAGAGGATAACCTAAAACTCCTATAATTGAATATTTGATATACAAATCACTCAATTGGAGAAGACTAATAGTTAACCGTGTAGGTTTGGCTATTCTTTGTCTTTTTGGGAAATATATAGCAATAAGAATTGCTATTAAGCAGCTGGCAAGCACTTAAGCTGATTGGCTACTGTCAGAGGTGGTAGTCTTGCAGCAACTGCTTTCTAAGGAAAAGATCAAGGCCAAGAGATGGGGAATTCTAAGGTAACTTGAGACTATTCCAGTAATAAAGGTTGGGTTGGATATAAAGGGGATACACTACTCTAATAGTAGGAGGAGAATATTCAGAGTACTTACAAAATGGTACTGGGGGAATATGCTGAGGAACCAATCCTAGGCCAGAAATGGCCTCCTTTTATATTCTAGAGATTCCTTGAGGAATGTTCTAGAAAGTTTATTCTAAATTCTGCTCTAATGTATTACAATTCAAATGTACAATGATGTAATGGGAATTGTATTGAATTGAGCACAGTATTTTCTATGTCCCCATGACCTCATGACATGTATGTATAACCAATCACATCATGGGCCAATTCATTTAATAGAACAATACTGGGAAATTACCACGCACTCAGGTAATTTCTTTCTTATAAGCATAACTGTATTATTATTATATTTATGCAAATAATTTTATTGTCTCTCAGCTTTTTATGACAATACTTTATAATCTATATTTTTACGGTTATTCCATCTCCTACTAAGTACCTTTTGAGATATGGTAAAGTGATAGAAGGAGTTGGAATTTGGTGGTGGTTTGAGTGAGGTACCCCACCTAATTTTACATGAAAAGTTGATTAATTTAATAATATTATAGTATATATTATTGCTAATACAATATTTTATTAATATTTTACATTGAAGTCAGTCTTTAGGATACTCTGGAGTATCTCTAGGGCTGACACAGGCCAACCAAAAATTCAAGATTGATTCCTCCTAGTACAACTGGGGTACCCCAGTCATTTTGGGCTGAATAATTCAATAAAGCCACCCAGCTTTTGAAACACATGCTTTCAATTAAAAGGCAGGCAAATATTACACATGATGCCCGGACAGGAAAATACTCTGTGGTCAAATTTAATGGGAAAAAAAGATGATAAAACTGAAGCAGAAAGTAACTTTAAGTGATAAAAATTGTCTGACAAGAGGAAGATGTGGAAGAACACCAGAAAATTTATGAGAAGATGCAACAATATGAAAAAAATACATGAAGATACAAGAAATTAGGGTATGACTGGAATTGAGTGAAGTGTAGTTGAGGATAAGAATGAGTTAGATGAACTAATGAGATGAATGAGAGACAAGCAGGCAAAAACAAGTTGAAATGATTACAGTGGGTGGCCAGACATATTAATGGGACCCCCAAACCTGATTTTTTGGGGTCAGATTTCCTTTTTTGGCCAAATATTTCTGAGGAGGTGGGAAAATAAAATAATGGGCCTGTAATAGTAAAAAATATCCAAATTAATTACAAATAAAAAAGGGCCTTGATACAAAACAGTTTTTTGACACTTAAAAATGGGTTTATTCCCCCAAACTGTGCAGTAAACATCATTCTCTGTGTTTAAGATCTCTGAGGACTTGTGTCAGCCCTAGAGATACTCCAGAGTATCCTAAAGACTAACTTCAATGTAAAATATTAATAAAATATTGTATTAGCAATAATATATACTATAATATTATTAAATTAATCAACTTTTCATTTAACATTAGGTGGGGTACCTCACTCAAACCACCACCAAATTCCAACTCCTTCTACCACTTTATCATATCTCAAAAGGTACTTAGTAGGAGATGGAATAACCGTAAAAATACAAATTATAAATTATTGTCATAAAAGCTGAGAGACAATAAAATTATTTGCATAAATATAATAATAATACAGTTATGCTTATAAGAAAGAAATTACCTAAGTGCATGGTAATTTCCCAGTATTGTTCTATTAAATGAATTGGCCCATGATGTGATTGGTTATACATACATGTCATGAGGTCATGGGGACATAGAAAATACTGTGCTCAATTCAATACAATTCCCATTACATCATTGTACATTTGAATTGTAATACATTAGAGCAGAATTTAGAATAAACTTTCTAGAACATTCCTCAAGGAATCTCTAGAATATAAAAGGAGGCCATTTCTGGCCTAGGATTGGTTCCTCAGCATATTCCCCCAGTACCATTTTGTAAGTACTCTGAATATTCTCCTCCTACTATTAGAGTAGTGTATCCCCTTTATATCCAACCCAACATTTATTACTGGAATAGTCTCAAGTTACCTTAGAATTCCCCATCTTTTGGCCTTGATCTGTTCCTTAGAAAGCAGTTGCTGCAAGACTACCACCTCTGAAAGTAGCCAATCAGCTTAAGTGCTTGCCAGCTGTTTAATAGAAATTTTTTATTGCTATATATTTCCCAAAAAGACAAAGAATAGCCAAACCTACACGGTTAACTATTAGTCTTCTCCAATTGATTGATTTGTATATCAAATATTCAATTATAAGGAGTTTTGGGTTATCCTCTGTGCATAGTTTGGACACTATAGAGAGAATAAATTTACATATTTATTCAGATAACCTTTCAGCACAGTGACAGTACCTGGTTTAATTAAAAATTAAGCCAGTGTTTCATACACATAGCTTACAACTTGCCTGATTGATGCAAGCTTGAAAATAAACTTTCCACTATAAACCAATTTGAAATCCACTCACCAGAATCAAAAAAAGAC
The DNA here is from genome assembly GCA_007896445.1 of Puccinia hordei. NCBI lineage: Eukaryota > Fungi > Basidiomycota > Pucciniomycetes > Pucciniales > Pucciniaceae > Puccinia > Puccinia hordei. The sequence goes on along the minus strand of RDRW01000159.1, from coordinate 46,683 downwards.
TCCACTTCCCTACTAAGATATCAAAAAACCCAAAACCCAGTCAGTACCCACAAAAACCCCCCAAGAAATATCAAAAATTGTCTTTTTTCCATCTCTTGAGTGCCCCACTATCTTTTTTTTTTTCTTCAAGAACACCCACCCTTTTTTCCACCAACTTATCACCAATTCCCCATTCTTCACTCAAACCACCTGAAATGATCTCTTTTCCACCTCTTTCTCCAACCCCCTCCCATTCCATTTTTTCCCAAAAAGTTCCATGTTTTTTCCATCAACCTCTTGCCATCATTGAGTCCCAATTACTCACTGACACATCCAAATCAAACCCATTTTGTTTTTTTCAAATATACTCCATCTATCCTCTCAAGCCTTTCAACCACCCATCCATCATATTCCCCCAAAACACACAATTGTTATCATAAACATTTCTGAAAACTCACTCACCCCATTCTTCAAGTTTCCACACAAACCATCCCCTCCCCCAAAATATGTTCTCCACCACAAGTTACTTCTTTAACCTATGGAAACTAGAGATGAACTCATGTTGATAAATGACCTTCAGAAAATAAGGCTTGATAATGGGGGCAATCTACATGGAGGGTCTGATTGGACCAAGGAGCTGGGATCAGGGTGAAAAAGAATTTTAGGCTCAAAATTGATGATTTATTTCAGCTGCAAAATAGGCTGGCTAAATACAAAGAAACAGGAATGGCCAACATGTGGTGATCTTGAAACAAATAAAAGCATATGCTGTAAAGTGTACAAGCATAAGTAGTGACAGTGATGTGAATCTAGCTAAATACTAGAGAGATATAAAGCTGCCAAATAGCAGAGTGATGAAGATAAAACTACCTGATAGGTTGAGTGATTTAAAACAACACTATTGAGTGATAAGATAATAAAACTACTTGATTGCAGAGTGATTGGGATTTAATTTTTAATAATAATTAGAATTTTTGATGAAGAGATTTACAGAGTAGTTTGTGAGCAGAAAGAAAGGCTGAAATTCTGACAACTCAATGAAGCTATCCAGAATTGGGGAACGTACCATGTGTACACAACTTTTAGACCCCATACCACAAACAATAATGGAGAAGAAAAAAATTCTTGTGAATTTAGAAGATCTGAAACTACAGATGAAAATGGGAGAGAAAAATTGGGAAGTATAAATAGATAGGACTTTCTTCAAAATATATTGTTCACTTTTACAAGAAGAAAGTATTCTATGAGTTAGAAGTCCCTAGTACAAAAATACTCCTTCTAAAGATCCCTATATTTATACTATCCATAGAAGATTGAAAAATGATCAAAAATGATTGCTTAAAAAATTAACTGAAGCTAGATTTTCCCCCTTGAAGATCACTTCTTCTCAAATGAAAGTGTTGGGATTTCACCTTCAGAAATTGAGACTCAATAGAGGGGGACAATAACAGGGGGGTCTGATTGGACCAAGGAGGAGGAAAATGAAAATATTTGATTGGGCTCAGACTTGATGATGAATTATTACTGACAATGTTTCTGTTTAAGTAGACTTCTACAAGATTTTCAACATGTGGTTGAGCTAAATGAACTAGTATGAACATATGCTAATAACTAATTAACATGTGGAAGGAGGAACTGTAATTTAACAATTCAAATAAGTAAGCATTAAAACCTTTTAATGGACAAAACACTGCACACTCATGTAATGGATAGGCATCAACAACTCAATCATTGATGAAATACAAGATGGGGGATAAATTCACACATTGTGATGGAAAAAATAAATGGAAGGGGTTTGTTAATGGGGACTAGGGTACTTGAGATGAGATAAGAGAATGTGAGCAGAAATGAGGACCAGAATTCTGACAACACAATTCCAACACCCCTTCTGACCCTACCATCAACACTATTTTGGCCCTCTCTCACTATTTAGATTCATTTAAAGCAAATTAAATGGAAGACACTGGAAGGATAAACTCCATTCAAAGCTGTTGTAAATTAATTCAAGTCTGCATTTATCATTCCCCTTTCACTTGATTTGGTTGATAATACATCAAGATATTGTAGCATCTTGATTGACTTTATAAATTCCTTCTGGTTGGTGTGGATATGGTGTACAGTCTGTTAGTATTTCACCTTCAGAAAATAAGGCTTGATAAAGGGGGCAATCTTTTTGGAGGGACTGATAGGACCAAGGAGCTGGGATCAGGATGAAAAAGAATTTTACGCTCAAACTTGATACTGTATTTCTTCTGTTACACAAGCCAGATTAAGTATCTAGTACAAGAGTGATCAACAAGTGGTTGAGGGAACAACTGAGTATAGTAATATGCCAATATCTAAAATATTGAAATGGAGAAAAAGGAAACATTGTAACTGAACAATAGATAAAATAAACATTGTTATTTAACAATGGAATTCAATCAACAGGAAAAATGAATTGTCACTAGACTACAGGTGACATCAGCCTAGGTTCAATGAGCTGCCCATTAGTAGCAATGTTGGCCTCATGTACAGCCCCTTGTAGGGCACAAAGGGGCCATTGTAGCCTAGTCGGAGAGGAATCAGAGCTAGAAACAGGCTACAGCCATTGTTTCTTGATGTCACCAGACATCTGGTGACAATTTATTTTTCCTGGTGAATGAACATTACAACATAGTAATGGAAAGGCATCAACAATTTATTGATGGAATACTAATTATAAGCATCACACTACGTGATGGAAAAACTTAAGAGAGAAATGTGAGCGGAGATGAGTCCAGAATTCTGACACAGTCTTGTTGACCCAGAAAACTTCCTTCTGCTTGCTGTCTTTTTTACCGGAAGTGGTCAAAAGTTTGGTTGTATGGTATCAGCCAGCAGGAAAGTGCTTCCGTGGTGTAGAACTTCACACCCCTCACTTTAAGGCCCCGTTTGGCAGGGACTAGTGTCATATGCAGTAATAAGCTGCTGCATAATAAGCCCAATAAAGTTTTATGAACCTTATTGGCATTATTACTGGGCTTAGGTAATCTCACATGGCTGTTTGGGCTGACCACAGTCATATAACAACACCAGTCTGCCTGTTTGGTGCGCCCCTCAAAAATTCATCATCTCGTCCAGCAAGTCAAACGGCGCAATGCCCCCAGAAAGCTCAGCAACCCTTGACAGCATCCGCCTCTTGCCTTGCTTCCAAGACAAAAGCCAGCAGAAATTCATCAAGCTCACCATTCTGATGGTGATTGTAGCCTCTCTATACAAATGGTCTCGAACAATCAAATCCCCCTACAACAACTCTTGGCTGTCTGGACGCGAATACGTCAAGTTTCTTCTTGACGGAAATCAGTCCCAATGTTGTGCAATGTTGAGGCTCACAAGCCCAACTTTTATGGATCTTTCAGATAAACTTGCCGAACTGGATATCAAGCCGGTTTCCAAATTGCTTTCAATGGACAAACAGCTGGCCATCTTCATGTATATTGTTGGCCAAGTTGCAACAAATAGACAGGCCCAGGATTGCTTTCAGCACAGTGGCGAAACAATATCAAAGGTCTTCCACCACATAATTGGGCTCATCTTACAGCTTGCACCAACTTACCTCTGCACTTCCCAACCTGATTTCACCCACCCTTGTATCAAGGACAACCCAAAGTTCACCCCATTTTTTGACAGGTGTCTTGGGGCTTTTGACGGCGTCCACATCCCGGCCAAAGTACCAGAGCACTTAGCCCAGCCGGACTGAAAACGTAAAGGATTTCATTCACAGAATGTACTCGCAGTCGTTGACTTTGATATGTGATTTACTTATATGGTCGCTGGTTGGGAGGGCTGCTTGCATGACTCAAAGGTATTGCATCATGCACGGTGCGAGGACTGTAGGATTCCATCCGGCTGTTTTACCTTGGTGATGCTGGATATGGCCTCAATCACGGTGTGTTGGTTCCATATCGCGGTGTTTGGTATCATTTACGAGAACAAGCATTAACAGGACAGAGGTTAGTTCACCTTGTCCCCCCTTCTTACATGATATTAACATCTGATGAGTCTTTAAAGCCATCAAACCCACATGAACTATTCAATCTGAGGCACTGCTCACTCCAAAATGTGGTTCAACAAACTTTTGATGCATGGAAGAAGCGCTTCCCGATTCTCTCTCATGCTCTCAACTACAACCTGGAAATGCAACACAATGTTGTGTTTGCTCTGGGGATTCTTCACAACTTCTCCGTGGATCACTCAGGAACATCTGGCGATGCATTCTTTGAATGGAATGAGAACAATGGAGACATTAATTTTGACAATCCTGTGGATACTCCAGCTCAACCCCTTTCTGGCCGACAGAAGGAATTACTCAAGCAATGGCAAGACAACATTACTCAAGGGCTTTGGGAACAATACCAGTCCCATCTTGAAAAAAATCCACCTTGTGATCACCAGCAACAAAAGAGGCACAGAAGGGATTAAAGGCGGGGCATATATATTCTATTTATCTTTTTTTTATTCCGACTATCTTTTTTTTATGGGGGGCATATATGTTCTATTTATCATTTTGTTTATTTTGACTATCTTTTTTTTTTTTTTTGGAAATAAATTGTTTATTTCAAAATTATAGTATTTAAACTGACCTCGCTGTGACTTGTGCCAGTGGGTTGTAAGTGAAACTTTTTTGGATGTAGACAATTGAGTCTGATGAGATTAAAACTGGTGGCGTTTTTTCTGAGGAAACTAGATTAATCTAATCTCACTCTAATCTCAGTTGAAGGCTAATCTCACTCTAATCTCACTTGAAGGGTACTGTCATAATGTTCCAGGTTTTTTTTCCCTCTCAATATTGATAGAAAAAAGGATTGTTTGGCATTGCAGACATGAGGAGATCACACAAAGAAAAAACAAATGAGACAACACAACAATAATATAATTTTTTTTAGCTGTATCAGATGAGCTAGAAAAAATGAAAAAATAATAAACAGGGGGAGAGAAACAAGAGAAACCCGCATTAACGACTATGGTGGATGATAATTTTCAATCTGGTATTCCATCCAGCTGTCTTTATAATTCTCATTGAGGCCAAGGTATATTTTTGCCTTGGCTGGGTTTTCCAACACACTGAAACCAACCATCAGCTCATTCTTTGGGAGCAGCAAAACCAAGGAACTGCTCTGATAAGCCTTGATTGCTTGCTGAATAGTATTGGATTCAGATTCGGATGGTTGCCCAGGCCCAAATGCTTTGATTAACTCATGGATGGCCCCAGAGATAGCAGAACCCAAAGTTTCACAATTGCGCTTGCGTCGACGACGGCTATGGGTTGGAGATGCATCTTCATTGTTGGAGCTTTCATCATCCAGCTTCCTTCGTTGAGCAGGGTGAGTCCCAGACACAGATAGATTCGGGGTACCGCGGCCAATACTCTGGCCCTTGTCTCCTTTTGGCCCCGTCCCAAATATGATGGACAAGTCGTTCCATTCTGGAAACGGCTGGTTTTGGAACCGGCAAGCAGCAGGGTGTGACTGCCCACAATAAATCAGTCAGTCAATTTTCTGAGGCAAATGCATAGGGAAAATGGTGACTTACTGTAAGAAATTGGGCCCAGACCTTATCTGAGGCAGTTACCATGAAGTGGGCCTCGTCCCATCCAAAACCACTTGCCTGGCAATAAGCAAGAAAGGTGTTGTGTTCCTTCCAAAGCGTCTGAATAAAAACAAAAACACATCAGGAATGAATCTTTGAGTGAGAGAATCTAAATGGGCTGACCTGGCTGAGTTTAGATTTACATTTGTTCTCATTAAATTCCATCCCAGGATACTGTTTGTTGAGCTCAGCTGCAACTGAACGGTGAACATGCGCCTTAAATCCATTGTCCAATCATTTTCCCGCCTTGGCAGCTTTGACATAAAGCTTCATGGCCGACTTCTCCATGGCCCCCGTCCACTGGAGTTTCTTCTTTTCTTGTTTCTCGGCCTTGGTATCTGGTTCTCAATTGCTGGCAGTTGGATTGTTTTGAGAGGATCTCTCTGTCTGAGATCGCGGAGCAGATTGGGCTAAAGGTATAGAAGAAATGCTTGACTCAAAAGACGGGTTTGGGAATGGAGACGGAGATTTGGAGACATTTGAATGTTGAATTTTGTCGGACTTGTCAGATCCATCTTCATCATCTTCCAAGCCTACATGCAAGGACTGCAACGGATGTGGTGGTCGCCAAGCGGGGTCCGTTGAGAAGCCCATCATATTGGGTTCATGAGTTTGCAAGTGAGGTCCGATTGAAGGCCAGGCCACCATGTTGAGATGGTTTGGCAGTGGTTGGAGCGTGGTTGGATACAAGTGATTTTGGAAGGTTGTTGGAGCTGGGTGAACAGGTGGGGCTGATTGTGGATACCATGTGTTAGTCAGCTTGTTTGGGTCTGGAAGTGGAGGATTGGTTGATTGGGGGGGGAAGCTTTGACAAGGGAGGTTTCTTGCATCTGGGTGCCATTGAGTTGGAGATTTGTGAAGTTGGAGGGAGGGGTTGTTGTTGAAGGGGAGGGATTATTACAGTATAAATTTCCCTTTTGGCGGGGGGAATAATGAAGTGTCAACACCGGTTGTCAACTTTATGACACTTGGTGGGATGCCAAACAGGGACAGGGGATAGCATAATATCCCCTGTCCCCCCAAAAATAATCTGCATGATTTCAAATCACGCTTTGATATTTTTGGGGACGGCCAAACGGACCCTAAATCAAAACTTTGTGATTGAAGTGTGATTTGGACTGGTTCTTGACTCAAAGCTACAGCACATTACCGCCCGCTTAAGGGCCAATTTGAAAGAGGGGACTCCCTGACCAAAACCAGCCTGCAGGGAGAGGTGATAGAGCTGTAATGTGTGCACTTTTCAGTCATGTTGTAAAGATGAATCATTCATGTTGCTTGTTTACTGGTTATCTGCCCAGAAAAGACGGAAAGCTCAGTCACAGACACAATTTATGTTTACCAAAATTGATGCTCTGTTTGCTATTTTAAGGCCCCGTTTGGAAGCAGTGATGTGATGTAATAATCACCCCTTTTGTATAACCGGGCCTCACCGAGGCCCATATTGTATCACACACATGTTTGGCAGTTTTCAAAAGTTGTGATGTATATCACAACTTTTGACATCACTGCTTATTGCCCCTGCCAAATCCCAAATAGTACCCCTGGGTACTATTTGGAGTCATATTGGCATACTCATTGGTCTCTGCACATTACAACTTGAACACAATGCAAGCATTCAACTCTTGGCAGGACAACAACACTCCTCAAAACCATTGACTCAATTCAAGATCGACCACTTTGTACAAGGACGGGTGGATTTGGCGAGTTGTTGGAAGATGAGCTGTTGGAATTTGTTGATTTTGAGGATTCAGTGTTGGAATCGGAATGTGAATCAAGGTGGTGGTCTTCATTTTCAAGTGGATGTGTTCAAATTGGTGGCATTATTATGATGATGAGCCAAACAGTTGGTTGGAGTTATGTGCAGTGTGTATCACTCAAGCTTGGGTAGCCAACTAACTTAACTAAGTCCCTCTGTATTTGGAGGTTCCATGCCGTCCCACAGGGACCCTCTGAAGGAGGGACTTATGACCTAACTCACACAGCTTGCGTGTGAGGATGACAAAAAAGTGGCTTTGTTTGAAGCGCTCTGCGTATGTTGTTGCTGGCCCAACAACACACATGTTGCCCACCAAAAGACAGGGCAGATATCAGAGAAGCTCGCCATGACCTTCATGGTGTTCATGGAGCCTTGGGTTTGCACCCAGCTGGCCCCTTGTCATTGTCCACATTTTTGGGGTTTTGGGGGGTCATTCTGTATGACCTGCCTCATCTGACACTCAACACCAGACCCATAATGTACAGGATTCACTTCCTGTACCAAATATCACCCGCATATCATAGTGGTTTGGTTATAATTACTACTTGCCCAGATAACTAGACAAGTATAACTATCAACAAATCAGACGGCACGCATCCTCAGAATAGATGAAATGTGTGTGGAGCCCAAACCCAATCAACTCCCTGAGGCCCTGGTGAAGATGGACTTAGTTTCTCTATCTGAAAACATAACTAGACGGTCAATTTCTTTGTTCCACAATCAGCCCAAACCACTCCAAGTTGAAGCAGTAACATCACTTGTCCAAGGAAAACATACATTTGTTTGTGCAGGGACCGGCTTTGGGAAGACAAGAATCTCTGAAATGTTCAGTGGCCTTTTTCATACAAATGTAGTGGTTCTAGTCTTGGTTCCATTGGACTCATTAGGTGACGACCAGGTCAGAAGATCTACACCAATTATATTGCTTCCCAAAACACTGATATGCACATTACCACTGTCTTGTTTATTAGGTGCGGGAAAAAAAACTTGTCAACATAGCCTCCATCAATTTCAATAAGATGACACTTAACAGCAACACTGTTCACAAGATCAAGAAGGGTGAATATAGCTTTGTTTATCTTGTAAGTAACTTGGATGGATCTGTGGATTTGGGGAGCAGAGCCCTGAGGTTTTCCTCAACAGCTATCTATTCACAGAGCTCTTTTTTAGCAAAGAGTTCCAAAACATTCTTGCTTTGATAGTTGTGGATGAAGCCCACATGATATATTTGTGGGGACTGGTAGCTTCAAAGCAAAGCAAGAACCTGATCATATTTTCCCGCTTGGAGGACCAAGGAATATTTCGGCCAGCTTATGGACACCTCGGCACACGTCTCATGGCAACAAACAACATCCCAATTCTTCTCCAGTCAGCGACCTGTTGGCCGGAAGCTGTAGCTGGAATAAAAACAAGCTTGATGCTCCATCCAAGCGATATCCACATGATTGATGGCGAGCTGACGCGGCCTGAGATTAGGTTTATTCAAATATACATGGAATCCGCACTGAGCTCGTGTGACAATCTGTTGAGGATTTTTGCACCTGAGGCTCATACTCCAGCCACCGATGCAGTCCCAATGATCATCTATTCGGGCACTTGGAACCACACATTACAGGTGATGAAGGTAGTCAATGAGGCTCGGAAGACAAAGACTCACCAGTTTGACCCTCTTGATCCTTTCATCCGGAGATTTCATTCTGTCACAGGTGATGAGGAAAAGCGGCAAACAATTGATGACTTTGGAAATGGAAAGGTGGCAGTGATATCAGCTACAATGGCTTTGGGACTGGGCCAGAATCTGAAGCGTGTTTGGTGTGTAGTCCACATGGGACGGGGCGATCCGGTGTGGTAATCCATACCTTTTCACATACAATCATCAACAACTTACATTTCCTCTCACATATACTTCATTATTATTACATAATCAGATTCTACATACCAAACTACCCCTAGTCACTCACTCAAAGTACCCCTGATTTCCCTTTGGTTCAGAAGTTATTAGCATTATTAGAATATTACCACTTATAACCACATAAATTTACCAATACTACAACCCCATAGGATATTATACAAGGTATTGATTTATAAATATACAGTACATAAATAAAACACAGATATTACATACTTTTCTTTAGTTTATATCTTCTTTGGTATAAAGTTGTACAGCACAGTCATTCATATTACATAGTTACTTCTTCTGTCATTATCATCCTCTTTGGTTACTAGTCACATTATATTCCTTATATACATAGTTCTAGCTACATTGGCTCATCTTTCTTACACTATCACTACTCTCTTTTGGTTTTATACCTCTGAACACATTTCCCCTTTCACTTTACTGCCAGGATCAGCCATCTTGTGCCCTTTTGTATAAGTAGAACTCCCCTTAGTTCTATGGATGAGGCATGCACTCCCCTTTTATTAAAGTACAGTTTACATTTACATTCACCTTTAAACCTTTTACATTTACTTTTGCATCAACCGTTACACAAATAACAATCATAACACATACCCCATACTCTTTCTCAGTGCTTTTCTCACTCCTCTTAAGGTCCCTGCCTCAGATTGATTAAACAACCTAAGTTCTCATTAGTAGCAGCAGTCTAAGGATTAGTAGAAATATAGCCACACCTCTTTTCTTTCTTTTTCTTAGTGAAACCCTTTCCCCTCAGCATTAGTCAAGAAGGGCAGCCTCATCAGCACCTGTAGCTTCAACATCATCTATTTACTGGATTTGTTGTCTATTTCCCCTTCAAGCTCTTTCCTGATCCTTTAGGAGTTCCACACCGGCAGCAATTGTGCAGATGGTTGGGAGGTGTGGGCGGGACAGTAAACCTGGGTTGGGTCTGTTATTTATGGAGGTCATGCGCAAGGGCGGCAAAAATATGGTGGCTGACTTTGGGGACAATACCAAGCAAGATGATGATGCCCGGATGGATGCCTTAGCTGTAACTTGTTGTTGTTTGAGGGTTGCACTGACAGTTGATAACAAGTGAGTCCAATGAATTGATCAGGTGGTGATTTTTCTTTGCACTGACTGGGAGATCTAGGGTTGGTTACATTCCCTTGACACCAGATGACCCCAGCTTTCTAGAAGAGAAGAGGCATGAGGTGATTGCAGGTTTTCCGAAGTGCAGATGCTCAAACTGCTCTCCAGACGAGGCAATTCAATTGCTGAAAGTCATCCAGCAAATTAATGTTAATAATTTTGACTCAATCCTCAAGAACCTGTATGGCTTGGATAAGGATCCAAGAATTGTTACAATCACACGCAATCACAAGGAGAAGAATCATAAGGGAACCTGTTGCTATCCAGAACACTTGGCTGATGATCTTGTACAACACCTTGTCCACCGCTTTGAGGTATTCTACCATGATCTGTTGGGCCTCAATGCTGAATTTCCTCCATCCCATTTCTTTGGGTTATTGCAAGCGCGGGCGATTTTGAATTCAATTGATCAGATTTGCAAGCAAGATGAGCACAACACAAAGCTGCTGGAATTGGTGTCATGAGCCGTATTGCGGGCCTGCCCGCACCAAAGCCCGCACCACATGTAGATAGTCTATCACGTACATGTCACAGACAGACCACTATATAGTCTGTCAGGACGAGGATCCACATCTCTTCCTCATCCTGCAATCTACATTATAGGATCCCAAAACCCTAGAAACCCCAGAACCCCATAGCCTTCCTCTCCACAGATCAGACCATAACATATTGCAGGATCTAACACTTCGGAGACAAAGGCAAGAAACCAACACCCAGACACCTGAACAAAACCAGACAGACAACCCGAACGATCCCAACTCCACCCGCACCCAAAAGATGGACGAAGTAGAGCAACTCCGACGACAGCTCGAGGAGATGACTCAAGCAAGGGAGAACAAACGATCCCGCCGAAGAGCGGCCGAAGCACAACGGGACCAACCATCCCAACCAACCGGTTCCACCCCAACCCGTGGACCAAAGATCGCATGTCCCAACAAGTTCGATGGTGAACGCGGGACGAAGGCGGAAACGGTCGCCCGCCAAGTGGCGATTTATACATCGGTCAACAGCGCCATGTTCCCTGACGACAGGACAAAGCTGTTATTTGCCGCGTCCTACCTTACCGGACCCGCCACCGTGTGGTCCTCCCCGTACATTGACCTAGTCACGGAAGGGGCGGACTTCTCGTACGACGGGTGGACGAAGGATTTTGGATAGATGTATTTTGACTCCGAGAAGAAAGGAAAGGCGGAAAGGGCGTTACGAGCGCTACGACAGACGAGGACAGTGGCCGACTACCCCCACACATTCCTCACCCACGCTACTTCCACCCGATGGGAAGTCCCGACCCTCATCAGCCAATACCGGCAGGGCTTAAAACGGGACATTCGGACGGCACTAGTACTGGCCCGCACCACCTTCACCACTGTCAATGAGGCAGCGGGTCTAGCCATGGAGCTTGATTCGGAGATGCACGGGGTCTGACAGCTAGCCGATGGATTGGCGGCGCTTAAAACGGAGGGACAGGTGGACAAGGTGAACAAGGGACGGGCCGATAAGTCAAAAAATGGAGACGCTTGGGAATGAAGGTTGTGCCCTTCCCAAGCGTAGCGGAGTTGTCATGCAGTATTGGTGCTAGTCAGACATTACATGTAAATGAAATTGATCCCCAATGTTTCCTTTCATGCACCATCACAACTCCCAGAGCCACACCCCAAAGCCCCTATCCCCCCCTATCCTTCCTCATAGACTCCGGAGCAACCCACGACGTTCTGAGTGAATCGTACGCATCCCGATGGGGACTCCTCGAGGCCGCTTCGGCCTCGGGGCGAACCGTCTTCGGATTTGACGGGTCCGCAAGCAGAGCAACCCATGAGATAGACCAATGTTGAACAACGAACCCCGCCCGTCCCGATTCATCATTACACGACTGAAAGACTCGTATGATGGGATCCTAGGGATGCCCTGGATCCGCCAATATGGACACCGAATCAATTGGACAAACCGTACCCTATGGACCCCGGACATTGCGGCCGCTACGGCGGTTTCGTCTATTACGAAAACCACCCCAACCGGCGAGTCGGGGAAAGCTAGGAAGATTGACAAGGGGGTGTGTGTTCTGAACACAATAACGCCCCCGCAATGTGAGTTTGATATCCCTATCCCCCACATCATTCCCGAAACGGCTGGCAAGCTTGTACACCCTGTAGATAGACCCCAGAACCCCACATGGAATCCCGAAACCCAACACCCCAACCACGTACCCGATGAAACCGTATCCAATCAAACTTGTGCTACTGCGGTAGCAGTATCGTCCTACCCGCCAACATCCCCGCAGAAGGTCAAAAGGCCCATGGGGAAAGCTAGGATTAGTGAGGAGGGGGTGTGTGCTTGCAGCACAATAACGCCCCCACAATGTGAGTTTGACAACCCCCCACCCCATACTTTACCGCCCAAGACAGCTGGCAAGCTTGTACGCCTTGTAGATAGATTCGCAAGCCCCGCCAAGAACCCCAAGACTCGACACTCTGACCAGGTACCCGACGAAATTATTGCTACTGCCAAGGCAGTATCGTCCTCTCCGCCAACATCCCCGCATACGGTCTACAGGCCCATGGGGAAAGCTAGGATTAGTGACAAGGGGGTGTGTGCTTTTAGCACAATAACACCCCCGCAATGTGAGTCTGATAGATCTCCCCCCCATTTGAATCCCGAAACAGCTGGCAAGTCTCTTTCCCCCCTAGGACATACCCCTGCAGTGATCAGCACGGCCAAAACATCGTGGTCGACATCGGCCCAATTGGCAGCAAAAGGGAAAGCCACGACTGCGGAGCGGACTACGGAAGAATTAGTACCGCGGTGCTACCACCGACACCTTGACATGTTCCGGAAATCAAGCACCATGAGACTTCCCCCGCAAAGACAGTATGACTTCCGCGTAGATCTGATCCCAGGAGCCACCCCACAGGCCGGAAGAATCATCCCGCTATCCCCAGCAGAGAACCAGGCACTTGATATTATGATTGCTGAAGGACTGACGAGCGGAACCATTCGACGGACCACATCCCCGTGGGCGGCACCGGTACTATTCACTGGAAAGAAGGACGGAAACCTGCAACCCTGTTTTGACTACAGGAGACTCAACGCAGTAACAGTGAAGAACAAGTACCCGCTCCCACTGACAATGGACTTAGTTGACAGCCTTTTGGATGCGGACACATTCACAAAGCTTGACCTCCGCAACGCATATGGAAACCTCAGAGTTGCGGAAGGCGACAAAGATAAGCTGGCTTTCATCTGCAGGGCAGGACAATTTTCCCCGCTTACCATGCCCTTTGGTCCCACGGGAGCGCCAGGATACTTCCAATACTTCATGCAAGACATCCTCCTCGGAAGGATTGGGAAAGACACCGCTGCATACCTAGATGACATCATGATCTACACGCGGAAAGGGTTGGACCATGCGGAAGCGGTGGGCAGTATACTGGACACATTGAGCAAGCACCAATTCTGGCTGAAACCCGAAAAATGTGAATTTTCAAGGCCGGAAGTAGAATACCTAGGATTATTGATATCATGCAACCGGATCAGAATGGACCCCACAAAGGTGCAAGTAGTAACCGACTGGCCCGCACCAAATAATGTCACCAAACTTCAATGATTCATTGGATTTGCTAATTTTTACCGCCGGTTCATCGACCATTTCTCAGGAAAGACCAGACCGCTCCACAACCTGACAAGAGTGGAAACCCCCTTTGTGTGGGACGCCAAGTGCAACTCCGCGTTTGAATCCCTCAAAACCGCCTTCACATCCGCTCCGATCCTGAAAATTGCGGACCCGTACAAACCGTTTGTCGTCGAATGTGATTGCTCCAATTTCGCGCTTGGCGCGGTACTGTCCCAGGTTTGCACCAAGGACCAGGAACTTCACCCAGTAGCTTACCTGTCCCAATCCCTTGTACAGGCGGAACACAACTATGAGATCTTTGACAAAGAGTTACTGGCTATTGTGGCTGCCTTCAAAGAGTGGTGGCAATACCTGGAGGGGAACCCACACCGCTTGACGGAAATTGTATACACCGATCACCGTAATTTGGAAAGCTTCATGACAACCAAGCAGCTCACAAGAAGACAGGCAAGATGGGTGGAGACCATGGGATGTTTTGACTTCGAGATCATATTCCAACCAGGACGCCAATCGACAAAACCCAACGCCCTATCCCGCAGACCGGACCTTGCCCCAGCACCGGGAGAAAAGCTGACCTTTGGTCAGCTTTTGAAGCCAGGTAAAATCACAGAGCGGACGTTTGAGGAGCTTGTGGAATGTGCGGAATTGGACAGCTGGTTTCTGGACGAATCAATTCAAATGGATGACGGGGAACATTGGTTTGAGGTGGATGTGATGGGGACTGATTGGGAAGATGCGGGAACGGACAACCTAGCGTTGTCTGACGCCAAAATCATTGCCAGGATTAGAGAACTGACCCCACATGACCCAAAATTAGCTGACTGGATTAAGCTGTTACAGAAACCGACAGGGGACCACAACAGGTATGCGGAAGCCGACGGGGTACTCTATGACAAGGGACGGATAGTGGTACCAGCGGACTCGGCATTGCGGACAATGATCCTCAAAAGTCAACACGACACAAAGTCCGCAGGCCACCCAGGCAGATCCCGCACGTTGGCATTAGTACGGAGAAGTTTTGTGTGGAATGGAATGAAGAGATTTGTCAAACAGTACGTAGACGGCTGTGATTCATGCCAAAGAGTCAAATCTAGCACTCGACGGCCGTTCGGAAAATTAGAACCCCTCCCGATCCCCGCAGGCCCATGGACGGACATTAGCTATGATTTGATCACTGATCTCCCTGAATCCCGCTTGAGTGACAGCATACTAACAGTAGTAGACCGACTGACCAAGATGGCCCACTTCATCCCATGCAAGAAAAGCATGAACGCGGAGCAACTAGCGGAACTGATGGCAGAACATGTATGGAAACTCCATGGAACCCCCAAGACAATTGTCTCAGACCGGGGAAGTATATTTATCTCCCAAATCACACGTGAATTGAGCTCCCGCATGGGGATTAGACTCCAGCCATCCACAGCGTACCACCCAAGGACAGATGGACAATCCAAAATTGCCAACAAAGCAGTTGAGCAATACCTGCGGCACTTTGTTTGCTACCAACAGAACGATTGGGCCCCACTCCTCCCAATGGCCAAATTTGCTTACAACAACAACGACCACACATCAACAGGAGTTTCCCCGTTCAAAGCCAACTACGGATTCAACCCGGCATATAGCGGAACCCCCTCAACAGAACAATGCATCCCCGCAGTAGAGGAACGACTCCGCAAACTTGCGGAGGTCCAAGGACAACTCAAGCATTGCTTAGAAGAGGCGCAAGAAACAATGAAAGGCCAATTTGACAAGAAAACAAGGGAAACACCGGAATGGGACGTAGGGGACGAAGTATGGCTAGACGGACGCAACATTTCAACGACCCGCCCCAGCCCAAAATTGGAACATAGATGGCTGGGACCTTTCTCTATATGTAAAAGAATCTCAAGATCCGCGTATAAGCTAACACTCCCTATATCCATGCGGGGGGTACACCCCGTATTTCACGTATCAATACTCCGCAAACACAGACCCGACAAAATTGCGGAACAACGGAGGGAAGACCTGGAACCAATTACAGCGGACGGCGGGGATGAGTGGGAAGTCAAAGAGGTACTGGACTGTAGAAGACGACGCGGGAAGACCCAATACCTGGTCAGCTGGAAGGGATTTGGAACAGAAGACAACTCATGGGAACCGGCGGAAAACTTGAAGAATTGCGAGGAACTGGTAGCGGGATTTAATTCAAGATTTCCGAATGCGGCAACTACTCATTGGCGGAGGCGGAGAAGGAAGTGAGGAAAAAAATTGATAAGAGGTGGAATTTTTTTTCTTTTTTTTGATTGGCGAATGAGTGGAGGATTTAGCATTAAAAGGGGGATAATGTCATGAGCCGTATTGCGGGCCTGCCCGCACTCACATGTAGATAGTCTATCACGTACATGTCACAGACAGACCACTATATAGTCTGTCAGGACGAGGATCCACATCTCTTCCTCATCCTGCAATCTACATTATAGGATCCCGAAACCCTAGAAACCCCAGAACCCCATAGCCTTCCTCTCCACAGATCAGACCATAACAATTGGTCATTGGGGGCGAGTGCTTTGAGGGCCAGGTGCGGTGCCTGGATCAGGCAATTTGGGATTGGATGGATGGCAAAGCATACCAAAATCACATTCAAGATTAAGCTGCTTTGGATATTTTCATTGAATCTGAAGGCCTGCTTGTGCAAGATGCAATGGCTTTGGAGGTGGCCAACCTCAAGTGCAACGCAGAGTCAAGGCAATTGGAGGTGAAGAAGTCAAAGATGGTACATATCCATCCACCCCTCAGTCAACCATCTAAATGTCCCAGACCAAGCAGCACAGGCTGGTGGGAGCAGGTACAACAGAGTACTCAAACAACAAAAAATGGTTGCTGAGCAAGCCCACAGGCGGGCACAAGAACCTGTTTCCAAAGTACTGCGGAAGGCTTGTGCTGAATAAACAATGAAAGAGGTCAGGGCACAATTGGCCAAGGGGTAAAACAAAGGGAACTGACCATATCAGACACTATATTCCTGCTGATAGCTTCCCTTGGGAACCATGTCACTCCCAACAGGGGAGTGTAGCGCATTGGTATCTATCCTGTGGTTCTGTCCTGCAATGCAAGTTTGATCCTCCTGCATCAATTTTGTCCCAGGGCAGTATGGACGGAATCTATCAAGGCCCCCATGGGAGAATTCCCCTTGCAGTTTGATGATTCCAGCCAAGTATGAGTCACATGTGGGTGGGGGCACTGGTCCGTCTGGAGGGATCTGGCCAATATTCTCCCTCTTGGCCATGCGCCGGAAATTGTTGAGACTTTGAAACGGTATCTTATTCTTGTGTGACTGGTGGAAAACCTGGGCCCCAGATTCCAGCTTCAGAAGGTCAAGGAGAGACTTGAGCTATAATTTATCAAACATATTAGTGAGGCACTCAAATCTCCTGATTAATTTTGTGTAGTCAAACACTTACCACCAATATATTTGGTGAGAATACATCTTTCAAGTGGTCAATCTCTGTCCCAATTCCTGAATGGTTGAAGAAGTATTTCAACCAGTAGTTCAGAACCTCCAGGTACTTGTCAGTATCCATGAAGTGTCCTGCTGCGCCTGTTGGAGAGATCAGTAGTGTATTGAAAACCAACAGAGACAGTGACTTTGGTAATACATGCTTGAGCTGAACAATCAGCTTGGGCAGATGCTTGGAGTAATGTGGCATGTGTCCCAGCCCTTGTGTCATTACTGCCCATTGCTCACACATGTACATCAGGCGGCCATAATCTCCATCTTTCATTGCCCTTTGGGCTTCAACAACTGTGCCGAAATCACAAATCCTCAAGAGGAGATTTAAGTGTGCAGGTGAGATATTTGCCAGCTCAGATTGAAAGGCCCCCGGTGAGCAGAATCGATCATAAGTATGCTGAACCCAATCGGAAATTATCCCTGATGGCAAGTTCAGGAGCTGATCAGATAACGGCATGTGAGACCGGTTGGCCACCAACCTACGCACAGTCATAAAATCAGTTATGTTCCAAATTAAATTGATGATATTTAGACTGTTTTTTGCAAGACTGACAATACACAATATAGCAAGCTCGCCTCATGGACCTTTTCCAGATGACACAGCATGACGTTGAAGTCCTATTTGGTTACAGGCCTCTCTGCCTGGACCCCCAAAGCATGAAGTGTCCTCCAAGTGCCTGTATCACGAGCATGCTTATCATTTCCCCAGTGTGATAAAAAGATGGCCTGGGCGATGTTCCAAAGGGTGTGGGCCGCGCCGGGTATGGGTAGAATGTTATCAAGGCTGTTGTGATTTCCTACCGCCGGAACACGCTGCCTCCTGAGGCTGTCAAAAATGTTGCAGGATCCAAGATCGCCCTTGATAATTTGGAGACAAGAGTGGAATTCCTCAGGTGTTAGACCACTCTGCTGAATAACGCCTGTGAAGACCTTGCCCACCCCTTGAGCTGAATTATCTGAGGCAAGCATCAGTTTGAGAATCAAAATCTTGGGATCCTCGGGTTCAATGGGGTGGATGGACGGGGGTGTCCCGAACAGTTTCACTTTAGAGTCAACCGGATTTGCCAGGTATTGGAGGATTACACGAGTGATCTGCAACTTGAGAGTCATCTCCCAATGCTCAGTACTATCCTTTGTTGGGGTAAACATCTCTGGCCGGATTTTAAGCTTGGTTCCCAGGAGAAAAGCATTGTTCATGCTTTTAATGGTCATCTTGTTTGCATCCAGCCGAGATAGTAACTTTTCTGGGGGAGTGAATGTAACCCCATGTCCCATGGAACATTGTACTGTTCTTTTCAACAGTTTTCATGTGAACCTTCTCCTGGAAGTCAAGGTTGTCATAGCACAAGAACGGCGCGATTAGCTTTGAGTTCTTGAGCTGAAAATGGTCCTTCAGTTTGGAAGCGGCCTCCTGGCCAAGAGCCTTCAGAGCAGCATGAGCTGTCCGGCGCAAGGAAGCCAGTCCTACATAGTTGAGGTAAGCACTGACCCGCTCAGTCACTCCAGCCGCTAGAAAGATGAGGGAATTGCTGAGTTTTAATCCATTGTGACGCCGGTTGGCACCAAATGCAACCATGGAACAAATTGTCCTAGCCATCTAAGAAAAAAATTGCCCATTAGATACGCTTTATCCAATGATGAGCACAAAGTGAGATGCTGGTTACAGTCTTCACACGGTTTGCCCGCCTAATTGCAGGGTCAGGGTCCAATTTGAAAGATGACCCATCCCCATTGGGAATGTCTTCTGGTCCGTCCAACATCTCTTGTTTGTTGGATATGTCATCACCTTGCTTGGGCAAGTTGTCAGAGCTGGAGGAGGAGACCAGATCCACTTGTGCCCCCAAGATGTTTGAACAGATAAGGCGGTAAAGAAATGGCATCCTATCTATGATGTTGTTGTTGCGAATTATCCTCTCCTCCTTGGAAAAAAATGATTCTGACACGGATGAGGAGTTTTGATAAGAGCCATGTGGTGCCTCCCCACTCTGGAGTTTTTGAGTGCATACTATCTCAGTGGCCTGAGCAATCATCAAAGGGCATAGATTCAACAATTGAATCCTCCATACATGTTGATAATGGGAGCAGCGTACATACCTGTGATAATATGAACTCTTCCCAGAGCTCACACCCCTCACTGCGAGAACATGTAAGATGTTTTATAGTTAATAATAATTCTTTTGTGGAGTCCCAGCCTCTCTTGGTTCCATAGTAGCGTCTTCGGACTGCTGAGGCCTCTTGTTCATCTTGGAGGAAAGCAATCATGAAACTCTTGGGGTTTAAATTGAGCTGATCTAACAAAGCACATATGCGAACGATTTTATGCTTGGTGGGCAGCTGAGGGGCTCTGGGGGTACTACTCTCGGGAGCAGGAGGATAATAATCTTCCACGACGGGCCTGATATATGGGGGAAATTTGGCCAGATGATGGCTAGGAAAGTCGGATAAAGCAGGAGAGCTGGTGGGAGAACGAAGAGGTAGCTGAGCTGAGCAGGATCTAATGAGGAAGTTCAATTGTTGTTATAACATGTTATAAAACCTCATGGGTTACTGGAAGTAACATGTCATAAAGACTCATGGGTTACTGAAAACAAAACACGAGGTGTTGTATTTTGGTGGATACATGTTCAAACTTTTTCAAGGCATGACTACCAGCAATACAATAACACCCTAATCCTCACAGGCCACGGGGGCGACATAGCCCATAAGTCCCTCCTTCGGAGGGTCCCTGTGGGACGGCATGCCACCTCCGAATACAGAGGGACTTAGTTAAGTCCGGGTAGCCAAACACTCGAGCATTGGTGAATTTACAAGTGATGTGTATCACCGTACGTAAACGTGTGACATCACATCACGTCACTGCTCCCAAACGGGGCCTAAGTTATATGACGGGTGTGTCGGTGTAGGGATGTTCAGTAGAAGAGGGTACAAAGGATGACAGAAGATGTTCCAATGAATGAAGACCATTGGACGATTTGTACAGAGTTAAAAGGGTTCGCTTTAGACAACCACGGCTTGAAGGACACCTCCATGTTGGGCCACATGTGCCTGTAAAGCCTTCATCTCTTTTTGTTTTGCAAGCCCTTCGGCCTCGCCCCCCTCTGGGGTGACCTCCCATTGAACAAACTCGTTGGTATAATTGCTGACAAAATCAGCAGGAACAATACCAAGACGCTTGGAGTAGTTGGTAACCTGTGTGAGTGAAACACATATCAGAAGCAGGATTGGATGAGAACATGCGCGCTGATGGATGATTTTATTAGGGGAGTAAACATGCCTTATTCCAGTCCCTGGAAACATTGCTTAAATCTTGGCTCATGTAGTTGAAGCTGCGGTCAAACATCAATCGGTTCAATGGAGTGTTCATCGCAGGCTGTGGGTGGTAAACATTGCACATGTTAATACGACGGAACGGTGGAGATGGAAAGAGAGTCAAGGGACGATATGGCACATACTTTAACCTTGCAGTATTCGGCCCAGCTACCTCGGGGGTCAGCAAACATATCATCGGCACCAGCTTTAACGGCCCTCATGAAGGCGCCGGCTTCTTTAGGGTGGGCATTCAACCAATCTATTGATCAAGCCGAAAAAAATCCAAAATCAGTTTATGACGGACTGAACCCTCCAAATATCGCGGGCTCTTGCTTACCTTCGTTGGCCTGGTCGATGCCAAATGATCAAAACAGAAATTTGAGAAGTCAGGAAAAGAGGTGGAAACCAGCCAATAGTAGATTGAGCGTTCAATTAATCGGTAAGAAAGGGATACCTACAATGTACAATATCGAGCAGAAACAACAGCATCCAAGTTCGGCAAGTTCATCGATCCGTAACATCTTCACATCGCTGGCTGGTCGGTTGTTGGCCTTGCACCATTCCTCTAACTATAAATTGTACAGATCAATTGGATTAGTTGTTCTTAAACGCTCACCTCTTTCTTCATCACGGGCTGTATTGGTTAGATGTGAAACCTGCCACTTACTTCAACTTGTTGAATGTTCTCTAGTCCAATGCCAGCGTCAATTGTACCTTCAATGATCCCCTTGGAGACATTCATACCACATCTAACAGCAGTGTAGTCCTCAGAGCTCATACCTGTATACCAAAAAAGAGAGCCCATATTCGTGGGTCAATGAGAGGAGTGAAAGCAGTAACCAACTGTAAGATATAGTTTGACTGACCGTAGTATTTAGTCAATTCGTCAATTTGGATTTTGCCAAATTCACCCACGTAACCGATCCGCTTGCCCTTGAGGGATCTAAAGTCCGAAGTAATACCAGAGCCCTACTCAGTAAGGAACATGAAAAACCCGAGCAGTTGTAGCGGGGAAACAAGGC
Source organism: Puccinia hordei (assembly GCA_007896445.1). Classification (NCBI taxonomy): domain Eukaryota; kingdom Fungi; phylum Basidiomycota; class Pucciniomycetes; order Pucciniales; family Pucciniaceae; genus Puccinia; species Puccinia hordei. The sequence goes on along the minus strand of RDRW01000159.1, from coordinate 24,840 downwards.
GAGTCAGTGACATATTAACGATACTATCAGAGGCAAGAGATAATGGCGTAGATTAAATTCTAGAGAGAACTTGACGGACCTCTAAGTAGATTACACCGGTGAATGGCTCATCCATCAGGGTACCAATACTTTTGATGGGAAAGCCTCTGGCTTTACCAGCGAGAGTGTGGATCATAGCTAACATGAAAATGAAACGGTTTGATGGCTAAGCTAGACGGAGAGGGAAGAGGAAGAAGAACAAAGAAACTGAGTTACCTTTGCATCCCAAGTCGGCCTTTCCGGAACCGATGAGCTCGGTGACATCTGATGGATCATTGGGTTCAAGGATAGCAATCTTGATCCCTTCTTTGGCGAAGTATCCTAAAAAAAACAATCAGGCGACCAATGAATGTTATCCGAGAACAAAATAGGCACGCCCTTTTGGTAAGAGTCTCTTCGAAAAGTAGGTTAACAAACCTTTGGATTGGGCCACAAAGATGGGCAAGTGATAAGGGGTGGCGTGCCAGTTAAGCAGGACGGAGATCTTGTCGGTAGACATTTTTGGGATATATTTATTTATTTTCTAGAAATAAGCAACGGATAGGATGAATGGAAGAACTGGTGGTAATATTTTGGATATAATGGTGGGTGGCGCGGGGAGAAAATGAAGACAGATGGCAGGCAAGGGTTTATATAATGTTTTATCCAAGTCCGATCATCGGGCCCGATGATCGGACTTGGATAAGGCCCCGTTTGGGAGCGGGATATGACGGGCGTAAGAGCATCTCCAAAATTTATCGACCCTGTCCCCACTCGTGGCTCGATAACCCGGCTCGATTGCTAGGTTATCGAGCCGATCCACAGCAACACCACCCCGAAAAAAAAAAAAAAAAAAAAAAAAAAAAAACAACTACAACACAAAAAAACACGAAACACAACACAAAAAAAAAAAAATGAAATATGAAAAAAAAAATGAAATATGAAAAATGAAATATGAAAAAATTAAAAATGAAAAATAAACAATAAAAAAAAAAAAAAAAAATACATGATAAAAAATACAAAAACAGGGGGTGGAAAAACAAAAACCAAAAAACAATAAAAAACAATAAAAAAAATACAAAATACATGATAAAAAATACTGAAACAGGGGGTGGAAAAACAAAAACAAAAATGAATAAAAAACAATAAAAAAAAATACATAATACATAATAAAAAATACAAAAACAGGGAAAAACAAAAATAAAATAAATAAAGTAAAATACAAAATACATAATAAAAAATACAAAAACAGGGGGTGGATGTTTGAAACTATCCCCTGTCAGACAGTCCCCCTGTCAGACAGGGGGATAGTCAGTGTTTCATTGATACAACCCCTGTCTGAAAGGGGATGGTTTCATCCCCTTTCTGGGTATTTAAATGATCAATTTCTGGCCATTGTTTTCACTCACCCCACTCACCCACTTTAGTTCCACACTCAGAGTTTCCTACACTACACCTCACTCACCCCACTCACCTAGCTACTTTAGTTCTACACTCTTACTTTGGTTCCACACTCAGAGTTTCCTACACTACACCACCTCACTCACCCCACTCACCTAGCTACTTTAGTTCAACACTCTTAGTTTCCTACACTACACTTGCTATGGACCACTTTGAAGATATGTCTATGGACCACTTGGAAGAGATTTTGGAAATGGAGGAAGAAGATGTTATCTTCAATAATTTATATTCACATGGCTCATCATCTTCACATGCAGGATCTTCCCGACAACGCACAAACATTGACCAAAATAGAGTGGAAGGCCATGCAAGACTTTTAAAGGATTACTTTTCCATGAATCCTGTGTATGACCAGAGAACCTTTGAGAGGAGATTTCAAATGAGTTGTAGCCTATTTAATAGGATCTGCTATGATTTGCAGAACCATGATAGGTATTGGCTTTTAAAGAAAGTGAGTTTTTTTTTCTGGTCACAAAAATTTATCTGCTGGTGCATGTTTCTGATGCTACTCTTCTTCAACAGGACTGCTGTGGTCAAGTTGGATTGTTACCCCATCAGAAGATAACTTGTGCGTTGCGCCAGCTGGCATATGGGATGTCTGCAGACATTACAGATGAATATGTTCGGATTGGAGAGACTACTGCTATTGAAACTCTGAGGAAATTTGTGCAAGACATCATCACATTATACCAGCATGAATACTTGAGACCACCAAACACTGCAGAAAAGCATCAAATATTGCGTGAATATGAGGACCGTGGTTTCCCTGGCTGCCTAGGATCAATTTATGGGATGCACTGGGAGTGGAAGAATTGTCCTCAAGGTTGGGCCGGTCAGTTTACAGGAAAGGAGAGAACTACCACTATGATATTAGAGGCTGTTGCAAGCCAAAACCTTTGGATCTGGCACTGTTTCTTTGGTACACCTGGAGCTCTCAATGACATCAATGTCCTTCACCGTAGCCACCTATTTGATGCACTACTTAAAGAAGTTTTGTCGATAAGATTGCTAACAAAAAACCAGACTAAAGATAAGAGATTGTCAATACAAATTAAGAAAGAAGAAAGTTAAGACAGAGATGACGATGAGAGAGGAATATTTACCACAGCAAATGTAACTAGTAAGTGAAATATCAAATGAGGACTTTTGTTAAAGAAGCTAAGAAGGTTCTGAAGGGAATAAGGAAAGAAAATAAAAAAAGGATTTAAAGAACAAAAGGTTAAGTAAGGTTAATTCATCAACAAGCAAAAGAGGGAAAAGGAGAACATGAGGAAAAAGGAAAAAAGAGACAAACAGAGCAATAATGAATTATTGAATTATTGTAATAAGTCAAGATTAGATCTTGATACCCGGAGTACTCAATCTTGAGAAATGAGAATCAAAGCAAGGGATGAGTTTTGTTGTTGTGAGTTAAAGTTTTTGAGAATTTTTACTTCACTTATTGAGACCGGTAAAAATCGACTTCGGAGATGGAGATCTTGAGTCGGGACAGAATGTCGTCGAGTCTTGAGAAAGGCTTGATGATTGAATGACTGAGCTTGTTGAGAGTTTTGATAATGAAGCAAAGAACCCTAACCGGTTGAGATTGCTAATTTATGAAGCATGTCTGGTGTGTATGCTTCAATTCAAGTTAGGTTCGACTGAAAACTCAACAGCCCTGCTTGCTTGATGATGAAGAACCGTTGAAGCAGGCTTTTTGCATTCGTTGCAGTGAGGCGTGAGGAGAAGCTTTCGTGAGCGAATCGGCTAGCATGTCTTCCGTAGGTATGAGTTTGACGTCGATTTCCTTTGAGTTGTATTTCTTTCTGAGTGATTTGGCCTTGATGTCGATGTGTTTTGTCTTTGAGTTAGATCCAAAGTGCTTCAATTTTTCCATTAACCCTTTGTTATCAATCTGAAACAGATTTGATGGAAGAGTACTCTTCCAAAGTTCTTCAATCAGGAATTTGAGCCATTGGCTCTCTTGCTCGCCATCGGACAGGGCGTTTAATTCGGATTCGGTTGAGGATAATGTTATGTTTCGCTGTTTTTTACTGTTCCACAGAATAGGGCATGATTTCCAGAATGCCAAAGAGCCACTTTGGGAGATGCGAGTTTCTTGATCCTCGCCCCAGGTAGCATCGGTGAAGAACTTAATGCGATCAGCTAGTTTATCCGATGTTGGTCGCAGCAGTAGGGTAAAGTGTTTGGTTCCCTGGAGATATTTCCAGAAGTGCACGACTTCCTTCCAATGAGATAGACCTGGTCGTTGGTTGAATCTCGACAGGATGGAAACCGAAGCAGCTAGATCTGGTCTTGTTCGACAAGCCAAATAATTAAGCATCCCAGTATAAGAACGATAATTGATTTGAAGGTCTAGGAACGCTTGATGATCTTCGTTGGAGGCCGTGTGGAGTTGAACTCCTGGTGACAAGGGCGTTTTCACTGGACGACTTTCAGAAATTCCAAGGAGTTCTATTCCTCTTTCGATCAGAGAAGGTTGCGATAACTCAATTGAGTCTGGAGATATGTTCAGATTCATCCCGAGGAGACTGTCAGGAGTGTGTGCTGTCGAGTTAGGGAAGCGTTTTAGAAACAGGTCTTCGAATTTGTCGGTTTGCCCCACAACTATCAAATCGTCGACGTGAAAAAATATGAAAGAGTTTTTTCTTTCATGGATGAAAAGACATGGATCGGATATTGAAGGCGCATAATTGATTTCTTCAAACCAGGAGGTAAGTGTCTCGTACCAGTTTTTTGGTGCTTGTTTAAGACCGTAGAGGGATTTATTGAGTTTAAGAAACGGAGCTGAGCGCTTTGATCCTTCCGGGGTTTTGATATAGATTTCTTCGTCCAACGGAGCAAACAAAAAAGCGCTCTTGACATCAAATTGCCGGATAGGCAACTTGAGATCAATGGCTAGGACAAGAAGTGTAAGGAGAGTCGGAAACTTCCCGGTTGGAGCAAATGTTTCGAAAAAATCTTCTCCGAGAGTTTGAAGAAATCCTTGGATGCATAATCGAGCTTTTTGCTTTTCAGGACTTGACTGTGTCGCTGGTTTCGTCTTGAAAACCCATGTTGAATACAGAATCTTCTTCGGAATTTCTTCCTTATCCTCCCAAACCTCATGCCTTTCGATATTATTGAGCTCCTCGTCAATTGCTTTTATCCACCCGACAGAGTTTTCGGAGGTAACAGCTTTTTTGAAGGTCTTTGGATCAAGAGTTAAATGAGAATATTTGGCAGGCCTGATTTGAAGGGTCCTATCGCGAAGAATCCTGTTAGGAGCAACAGTTGGTACAGGGATAAGAGTTTCGGAGATCTGTATGTCTTCATTGGAGGAGTCAGTATCCTCTTCTGTTTGACTATCTTCTCTGATGGGTTCTTCTTCTACTTCTTCAGTTTTAATAATTGATTCAATTGGGTGAAGAGATTTGTCCGATCTTGACTCCTCCTTCTCCTCTATCAGAAGCTCATCATGATAGGTGGGATTCGTCTGTTCTTGAAATACATAATCGAGAAATTTAACGCTTTTCGAGTTGATTATTCTACCGTCGTCGGCCAACACGCGATAGGACTTGAGTTCGGAATTGAATCCTATCAACCTCCCAGTTTGTCCACGAGGTTCAAGCTTAGCCTTTTTGTCGTTGGATAGAACCACAAGTGGATTTCCTATTGGATGGAAAAAATCAAGAGGGATCTTCTCGTCTTTAAAAAGCTCATGAGGAGACTTTTTGCTGCGATGGGAGGGAATCTGATTGAGTGTAAGGACTGAAGCGCTTAGCACTTCATTCCAGAGATTTTTCCGGAGCCCGGAGTCAAGGATATTGGTTCTGAGGGATTCCAAGATAGTCCGATTAAACCGCTCGGCAAGGCCGTTTTGTTGAGGAGTGTAAGCGTCGGAGAACCGTTGCCTGATAATGTGATTGGAGCAATACTCTTGAAGTTCAGCATTAATAAATTCAGTACCTCGGTCGGAATGAAGTACAGAGGGATAGTACCCGAAGCGTTTAGCTTCCACGTCCAAAGCGAAGGTAAGTGAGGAAAAGGTATCATTCTTCCCAACCAGGGGAATCGCGGCACAGAATCGTGTGAATGAATCAACAATTGTCAATATGTACTTGTGCTTTTGATGCGACATGGGACTGATCGGTCCTATCAAGTCCAGGTGAATTTCCTCAAACGGTTTGGAAGCTCGAGAGGATCTATTTTTGAACGATGCCTTCGTGATTTTTACGAGTGCGCAAGATTTGCAGATCCCAGGTGGCGAGACAGGAATGGCGAGTTTGTTGCGAATCCTACTATAGCTCACGTGACCCAAAGACTTGTGGAGAAGCTCGGCTGAACTCAAGTGTGCTTGATGGATAGCTGATTTTAATTTCAATATAGGAAGATTATGACTGTAATTTCCTTTAAGGAAGGTTTGACCATTTTTGAGTATGACAAAATGGTTGATGAAAAATTTTACTGTGCATTGCTTGAGCAGAAGGTGACGGAGCGATAACAAATTTACTGTAATTTTAGGTACGTAGAGGACATCTTCTAGTTGGAAAGTCTTGTCTTTAAACCTTAAGGAGATCGTGCCTTTGCCCATGATCTGAAGAGTATTGGCTCCGCAGCTCGTATTAATCATTCCTTGCTCGCTTTCGTCTAGATTCGTAAACAGGTTTTTATCAGAAACCATGTGAGAAGTTGATCCAGAGTCTAGGACGAATAAATTGGGTTGATGACAAGAAAAAGTGGAAAGGCTGCTAACATTCGACTCGTGGATCCTTTTTAGGTATGCCTCCTTCTTTTCGGGATACAAGAACCAGCATCGGTCACGTGAATGAGGTGCATCCAGACAGTGATATCCAGGTCGACACCTTTTTTCTTGAGTCGTCATCATAGTAGCGCCGATAGATTCGCTTTTTGATGAGGCGGACACTTTGATCTCGTTCAAATGAATCTCAAGATGGTCGAGAAGAATCTCAGGTCTTATATCCTCACCATTTTTCGAGTGAGTTATATTTTGTTTAATAGTTTCAAGGCTATTCGGTAATCGTCTCAGAAGCTCGTACGTGAGAATATCTTCCGGCAAGGTGATTCCGACATCTTCCATCTTGGTTAAACTACTTCTTACTTCGGTAATAAATTTTTCGATATTGCTCGTATCGAAGGTAATGTTTGCGAATTGGTTATAGACTCTTGCTCTATTTGAGGGTTCCGACGATATGAATCGCTTCAAGATGGACTTCCAAAGAAGTTGAGCATTGTCCTCGTTTGCAGAAGTAACGACATTACTATGCGTGGTAGGTGATAGCTTCGCAAGTATGACTGCACATAAGATGGAGTTATCGTCCTCGTCGAGAGCAGGTATTCCTTGGAGCATGGAGTCTTTCAACCCTCCGACTTTGAAGAGAGCTGTGATGCGAGTGCGCCAACTGGAGAAGTTTTCTTCGCAAAGAATTGGAATTGCCTCAATCGTCGTCTTAAGAATGGTAGAGTTAATGGATTCCATTGCGACGGGGTGCTAGTGACTGGTTTTAGTTAGATCGTCGATTGAAGGTGGTTAAGCGGATTTCGACTGTTAATCGTAAAGAAGTTTTGTCGATAAGATTGCTAACAAAAAACCAGACTAAAGATAAGAGATTGTCAATACAAATTAAGAAAGAAGAAAGTTAAGACAGAGATGACGATGAGAGAGGAATATTTACCACAGCAAATGTAACTAGTAAGTGAAATATCAAATGAGGACTTTTGTTAAAGAAGCTAAGAAGGTTCTGAAGGGAATAAGGAAAGAAAATAAAAAAAGGATTTAAAGAACAAAAGGTTAAGTAAGGTTAATTCATCAACAAGCAAAAGAGGGAAAAGGAGAACATGAGGAAAAAGGAAAAAAGAGACAAACAGAGCAATAATGAATTATTGAATTATTGTAATAAGTCAAGATTAGATCTTGATACCCGGAGTACTCAATCTTGAGAAATGAGAATCAAAGCAAGGGATGAGTTTTGTTGTTGTGAGTTAAAGTTTTTGAGAATTTTTACTTCACTTATTGAGACCGGTAAAAATCGACTTCGGAGATGGAGATCTTGAGTCGGAACGGAATGTCGTCGAGTCTTGAGAAAGGCTTGATGATTGAATGACTGAGCTTGTTGAGAGTTTTGATAATGAAGCAAAGAACCCTAACCGGTTGAGATTGCTAATTTATGAAGCATGTCTGGTGTGTATGCTTCAATTCAAGTTAGGTTCGACTGAAAACTCAACACTACTATCTGGAACAGAGGATCATGTTTTGTTTCAAGTCAACGGCAACCAGTATAAACATCCATACTACTTGGCTGATGGAATATATCCTCCTTGGTCAACTCTGGTTAAGACTATATCAAACCGACAAGATCATGCCAGCCGGCATTATGCTAAACTTCAAGAGGCTGCTAGGAAAGACATAGAGAGAGCGTTTGGGGTTTTACAAGCAAGATGGGGAATTATAAAACAGCCATGCCGTTTATGGGATATAGAAGATGTCAAGAGAATCATGACATGTTGTGTTATTTTACACAACATGATTGTTGAATCCAGATCAGAACATGATCAATTTATTGGCAATCCTTCTATATCTGCTCAAGTTATATCAAATCACAGAGACCCCTCTTTAGAACATTCCACAATGGCATACCTCCAAAGAAACCAAGACCTTCACAACTCTGCAACCCATTCCAGATTAAGAGAGGACCTGAGGATCTACAAATGGCTACAAAGGGGCATGATGGGTGACCATACTCACTGAAGAAGGTTCTTGAGTATAATTTTTGTCCTTGTTCATTATCATCTTTGTCCTTCTGGAGAAATTCATCTTTTCTACTCATATTGTTGATGATGATTTTTATCCTTACAGAAGAAGTATATTTCTTCTACTCACTTGTTTCTTTTTCTTATACTCACTTTTTTTTTCTACTAAGTTGTTTCTTCTACTCACTTGTTTCCTTTTTTTTATGCTCAATTTTTTTTTCTACTAAGTTGTTCCACTCACTTGTTTCCTTTTTTTATGCCCAATTTTTTTTTTCTACTAAGTTGTTCCACTCACTTGTTTCCTTTTTTTTATACTCACATTTTTTTTACACTCACTTGTTTCATTTTTTTTACACTCACTTGTTTCATTTGTTATACTCATTTTTTTTTTCTACTAAAATGATTACCATTTATAAAGAAAATTTAAGGGGAATTATTACCTAGCCATTTGTCTTCCATTTTTTTCTTCATGATTCTCAATACCTTTAAATCCTCCTCATTGTCACCACAATCCTTCTCAGAGGCCAGCAAGAGCTTGAGGTCATTCATCTGAATGTTTCTGGCCACCTTATCTCTATCCACATCGAGTTTTTTCTCTTCTATCTCAATTTTCTTCCTCTCCAAGTCCAGATGGTGCCTTGCAATCAAATTCCTGTCTTTGCATAACGAATTCCCATGAGTTGCCACCGCCAATCACTTTTCAGATATGTTATTGTACTTGGTGAGCTGCTCAGATTTGTTGTCATCGTCCTCAGAAAACCGACTCAGGCGGCGCTTCTTGGCAGCTTTCGCCCCGATAGGTCGTATTGACTTTGTAGGAGACCGTATCGAGTCTTGGCCGGCTCAATTGTATTGATGATCGGGTCCTTCTTGTGTCCATGCGCCATTTGGGGGCGAATCACAGCTTCTCCCAAGCAGAGACCGACTTGAAGGCGGCCTTGTTTTGCTCTAGGTAGAGCTGCAACGCTGTCTTCATCCAGTCGGCTGGACTCAACCCACTTGGTGGGTTTTGTTCGATTGAGTAGTACAGCGCGCTGAACTTCAGCGTTGCCGTGTTGAGACCGGCTCACCTGAATGAAAAAAAGTTAACATCCTGTTTGATAACAAACAGGTTGAGTAGGAAAGAAGGAGGTACTTACCAATTTCTGATAAGCTGGACGAGTGCTGGAGCAGCAGACTGGAACAGCAGCCAGTAGGGATGATGAGTGTGTGGAAGGATAGTATCATTGCATCAGTAATGAGGAAAGACTGAGATACAAAAGAAGAGAAACAAAGAAAGAGAGAAGAGACTGAGAACAGGAGATAGAGGAAAACATACCTGGAACAGCAGCCAGTAGGGATGATGAGTGTGTGGAAGGATGAGGAAAAATTCCTTCCACACACTGACTGCTGTCCCGGGTATGCTAGACAACTAGTGACATGTAGGTGAAATGAGGAGTGAAACCATAACTGAAGGGAATGTAGCACACCACAGATGAAACAAAGTGAATAAACACAACAAGTTCGAATATGGTCATAATCCCTATGGTGGACCATTGAATGCGAATTGAAGTCGGCCTCAACCCATTGGAAGAAACACTCGCCCATTTGATTTGCCGCAAACTCCGGTTGCTCACTGATGCGGAGCCACAAGATTGCCAGTTGCCCTTCCTCTGAGCCAAGCCAGTTTGGTGCGCGTTTCTTTTTTTTCATTGTCCGGCGAGTTATCCACCATCTCGATTCCTATTTTTATTATTATTTATTATTATTTTTGATTATTTTTTATTATTTTATTATTTTATTTTTATATTTTTTATATTTTTTTTTTATGTTTTTTTTTTGGGGGGGGGGGGGGGGGAGGGGGGGGGGGGGAGGGGGAACTGATTAGCTTTGTTTGACTGGAAAAAAAGAAACCAAAAAAAAAGAGTGAAAAAAAAACTCACGTTGAATTTGTTGTGGTTGGTTTTCTTCGACTTTTTTTTTTTTTTGATTGTTTTGTTTTTTTTTAATTTATTGTGTATTTTTTTTTTGGGGTGGGGGGAGGGAATTGGGGGGTGAGATTGAAGTCGGGGACTGGGAGGGGGGGGGGTTGGTGACTTGTGAAAGATATTCACGAGTTAGCTTATCGAGCTTGATAGAGGTCCATAGATTTATGGACCTCTATCAAGAATTTTATCAATTCAACAGTTATGGAGCACTATCAAGCGCACGAGTGGGGCTCGTCTTGATAAAGTTGGCTTATCAAGCCGACTTATCAAGACAATTGGAGATGCTCTAATATGGTATGCAAAGTTCATTCAAAATGCCATTTATTACGGCCCGTCATAATCTCAGTGAGTATTTTATATTGTGTTTGGCTGCTCATTGTAATAAACCTCTGGACACCCGCATTGCACTCAACAACATGGAAGAAGACGACGAAATCGAAGACACCGCCCTCCTTGCTACCATGGTGATTCTCCTAACTCAGCTCAGAAAATACCATTCACCACGTCTGCCATACAACAACCTTGAATTAACCGGTGCACTCTATACACAATCAATGCAACAAGGGAATCCTCCCCGATGTCAATCCATTTTTTGACTTCCAGCCCCCACAATTTACTTCTTGTGTGAGGAGCTGTTGGCCATTCAAATCAAACCGATTTCAAAGCTTGTTGCTATAGAAGAGCAAGTCTGTATTTTCCTATATATCTTTGGTCATAGAAACTCCAATCAAGTGGTTCAGGACAGGTTTCAACACTCAGGTCAAACAATATCCAAGTAAGTGGAATGTGGATTTTTCTTTGATCATGTGTTGATTATTCTTCTTCTGTTTTTTGACTAGAATCTTCCGGCACATCTTGGAGCTCTTGGTCCAGCTTGCCGCCAAGTATATTGTCAGCTCCCCAACCGATTGAGTACATGGGCACATCTCATCAAATCCCAAGTTCAGTCCTTTTTTCAACAGGTGCTTAGGTGCACTTGACGGAGTTCACATACCTGCCTCGGTCCCAGCAGCTCATGTTAAGTTAGTCTGCTTTAATCTAACTTAGTCTAGTTTGAGTTTCTGTCTGCTACATACATTAATCTCTCTTTCTCTTTATTTTATCTTTCATCTCTCTCTATCTCATGTCTACTTAATGTCACCTAGGTTTCACATAGTCTACATAGTATACTGAGACAGCAGACGTGGAAGGATTTCCCTTTCCTCATCCTTCCACCAACATCAACCACTGTGTCTGCTGTTTTCAGGTTAGTTTTATTTCTCTCTCTCTCTCTCTATTGTTCTTCATTATATTTCATCAAGTAATTACAAATCCTTCCACCAACATCAACCACTCGTGTCTGCTGTTTTCAGCTGTGTCCATCTTATCAGCTCAAGTACCTGCTCATCGAAATTGCAAAGGGTTCACATCACAGAATGTTCTTTGAGTATGCGATTTCAGGATGAAGTTCACTTACTTGTGGGTTGGTTGGGAAGGAACAGCGCATGATGCTCGTGTATTGGATGATTCTCGCTCAACGGACTTTCTAATTCCAGCGGGGTATTACTACTTGGCTGATGCCGGCTATGGCCTCGATTGGGGTGTGTTGGTACCATACTGTGGAACCCGGTATCACTTGCAAGAGCAAGCCGCAGCTGGGCAAAGGTGAGCGAGATTTTTTTTTTTTTTTTGCTTTTTTAACCTGAAATTTTACTGATCAGGCCCGCCAATCAAGAGGAGTTGTTTAATTTAAGGCATTCAAGCCTTTGAAATGTCATCGAGAGGACATTTGGTGTCTTCAAACACTGCTTCCAAATCATCGCCCAGACCAGTGACTACAAACTCAAACAACAATACGACACCATCATTGCCTGCGGGTGTATTCACAACATCAACATCATACTTAATGGTGTTCCCGACGAGATTTTTGAAGAAGACAAATCACTGTTTCAACAAAAACCCCGTGCCAATGAAATCCTAGATGAAGTCTATCCGGCTCAACAACTACAAAATGACCGAGAGCGCGAAGAATGTGAAAATTGGAGAGATTCAATGGCAGAGGAGATGTGGGGACAATATCTTATGACTTTGTACAACAGGGCCCAGGATAATTCATGAGTTCTTGGGCAACCCGAGTGTATTCTCTTTGTCATAATCTGTTTACTCAGTCTTTTTATCATTTTTTTTTAAAAACGTCTTGTCAATGGAAAAGCCCCCTAACGCTATGATTCTCACATTTTTTAACCAAACTTCAGTTGAATCATAATGGAGATCAAAGATATCACTATTACTTGCATGCAAATAATCATCTTTGTGCTGAACCTCACATTCTAAACTCTCTTGGAAACATTCACCGCTAATCCATGTTTATTCCTTGTTGCTCTTCAATGATGGGAGCAAAACAAATGAATACGGAACTGCATCTCTTAGAACATTACATTCAAAATTGTGTTTGTATTGAATATTGTTTGTTAATTTTTTAAGTTTGAAAATATCAGCATTTTAGTACAAAAAGTAATAATTCCACCTTGGTCGTAGTTGATGGTGGGGTAGTTGAGTCAATCAAAGACTGTTTGACGTGTTCGATCAATTTGTTTTGGAAATTCGGATGTAAATTCTTCTTCTCTTTTTTGATTCAGTCGCGTTTCAAAATGATGAAACCTTTTAAGTGGCTCAGACTTAGCAAGCAACAACATGTGGTTTGTATTACTCAGACTTCCTTTTAAGTGGCTTTAGCAAGCAACAACGTTTGGTTTGTATTTAATCTTATATTGCTAATCTGACTTTTTATTGAAATCATAAAAAGAATTAAATGGAAAAAAGAAAAAACATAATGAGAAAAATGAAAAACTAATTTTTATTCATTTCTTCAATCTGCTCATGGAGCCAGGTTTCACGGAGCGATTTATCCTTGATACTTGTGAAGATTTGAGTGTTGATATCGTTCCGGAAAATCTTAAAAGCCACCAAGGCCTCCTGTTGACTGGCCTCCTCTGCATGAACCTCTTGATATAGGCTCATTGCATGTTGTAGGTTGCTTGTCCCAGCCAATTCCAAACGACATTCCATTCAATCCTGCAATGATTGTTGCAAATAGTTTGTTAATGCATCCAGAGCGCAGGTCATTGAGTCCTTCTTTCGGTGTGAGCGAGTGAGATACGAAGCCGTGGTTGGACTCAGGTTTGCTTGATTTCCGAGATCGAAGTTGGTATTCAGAATTGGGGACACATCAGATGATGTGTTCCCATCGCCACCGCTTTGGCTTGAATTCAACTTGCTTCCAGAAGCCCAAGCCTGCAACTGAGCAATTCGTTGATCGATTGAGCAAGCAGCGTCACCAGTGGCCGCGTCACAGCCAAATTTTATCTCCAACATGCGAAATTCAGGGAAAGGAGTTCCCTGAAACGAGACTACAATAAGAATGAAAGAAATTAGTATTGAAAACAAAGGGAACAGTGGAAAAGCAGAAATCTAACCTCTAAACACTTTGCCCATACTTTGTCTGAGGCAGTAACCTCACAGTTGACTTCATCCCAACCGAATCCGCTTTCGTCTTTACATGCTAAGAAGGCATCATAGTCTTTTTTGAAAGACTGACTGAGTTTTGACTTGACCTTGTTGAAATCAAGTACGTTTTCAACTTCAGGAAAGCGCTTTCGGAGTTCTTGCGCAACATATCGATGGCTTGAGGCCTGGAAGCCAGAGTTGGACTTCTTGCCTCGGTTGACCTCCTCGACGTAGAGGTCTGGCATCATGCTCTCCATGGTGCCTGACCAGATGAGTTTTCTTCGCTGCGGGCCTTTTTGAGTGTTTGAATGTTCATTATTAGCTGGGATTTCCTTGTTGCTGAGTGGATCATTGTCCAACCGAGTCTGTTGAGACAACTCAGAAGACTGAGAGCTGGGCCGAGAGGAGCTGAGTGATTCCATGATCAGTCGCTTGGTAGCCAGTCGGTTTCCAGTATATGGTCAAAGACGAGTACCAACGTTTGCTTGAGCTGATCCTACCATTGCCCAAGTGTGAGGTGAAGTCGCCCCCGTTGTTTGTTCATCAATCGTCATTTCTTGGGGGTGATCTGCCATTGTGGCCAGCGTAATAATCCGATTAGTGCGGATTTTTTATGGCGATATATGATAGGATTTCCCAAAAGCGTGATATCACACCCGTGATATCCCGCTCCCAAACGGGGCCTAAAAAAAGCCCGATTGAAACGGAGCAACCAATTAGTGCGTATTACCAAGAGGGCATGCCTCTTCTTTAAGACCGGGTATAAACACAGAAAAGCCCAGGTACACTTACATATTAATCTCAAAATTGCTTTCTGTACAAGTAAAATATAACATGATAAGAATTAATGAAAATAAGGAAAATTATAGGTTTTTAATTTATTTTCCTCATGGTGTTCAAAATTGAATACGCGAAAAACTTACATGACACCTGAAAAGCATAGCAACAGATTTTGGCTGGGTGGCATCAATAACTTTAGGATTTTTGTGCTTCTTAGTAATACTGAGAACCCTCTAGGCGTTTCCCCAATCTCACCACGTATAAAATGTACAGCTGATCCGATAAACCTTGCGGTTTTTGCGGGGAGTTGTTTTTTTTGCCCCAATTTCCCCCCAAATATTTCTCCCTGGCCCCGAATCTGCCTGCTGGCAGACCTGGCAGTGCATTTGGGCTGATAGTGTAATCCACTGATTACTGCCATTTGCCTTGGCACACCTCGGAACAAAGTGGAAAAAAAGGTAACATACTCTCTATTTGGTCATTATTTTATTGTATAATACAGCTATGTCAGAAAAGCTTGCCGCTTCCCCCCTTTTTTTTGTGCCTTCCCCCCCTCCCCAATTTTTTTTCACCCATTGAAACCCCGCAGGGAATAGGACTCAGGAGCTCCCCCGCTGACTATTTCCAATTGGCACAGCCAGTCTGTGGCTTCAAACAATAGCTGTCACAATAAGGGGCATTGATAAATGCACGCCAATGGGTGCACGCCCACGCCCATCACACGCCAATAAAAAACAAGGCGTGTTCCCCGCA
Source organism: Puccinia hordei (assembly GCA_007896445.1). NCBI lineage: Eukaryota > Fungi > Basidiomycota > Pucciniomycetes > Pucciniales > Pucciniaceae > Puccinia > Puccinia hordei. Next base: position 9,625 of record RDRW01000159.1, on the reverse strand, counting down.
CACCTTTTTTTTAATCGGCGTGCGGGCTGCATGCCCATCCTTGGGCGTGGGCACGCCTGTAGATGGGCGTGCGTGCTGCACGCCCATCTACAGGCGTGCGACACTGCAGGCGTGTAGTCGCACGCCCTCTTCAGAAAAAGGCGTGCGGCTCGCCCGCCCCTTCAGAAAAGGGCGTGTGGGTCGCACACCCTTTTTATGTGTATAGGCAGGGGGCAAGCCCCTGCCTATACACATAGATTGGCGGACCGCCAACCTATGTATATAGGAAGGGGCACGCCCTTCCTATATACATGCTGATGTCATGCGTACACCAGAATGTACGCATGACATCAGCATGCCCCCACCCGCCCCCTCCCCCCATCCTTTGCCGATTGGCCCTCCCCCCCCTCCTGAAATCCCTCCCCAACCACCATCTCACCGACCGCCCCCCAGCAACCCGACCTTCCCCACCCACCTACCAGCCGGCCGCCGCACGACCCAGCCCAGCCCACCCTTCCCGATCGACCAACCCGAGCCGCCGGAACGACCCAGCCGCCTGACAACCTCAAGCCAGCCGCCCGACCACCTCAAGCCAGCCGCCAGGACATCAACAAGTAAGTCGATGTCCCCCCGTCTCCCCCGTTCCCCCCAATCCTCTGCGCCCCCCCGTCCCCCTGCCCCTCACCCAAAACCCCGCCCGCTCCTGGGCCAGCTGGGCCTGGCCCAGAGGGGCCAGATGGGCCAGCTGGGCCTGGACCGAAGGGGCCAGATGGGCCACCTGGGCCTGGCCCAAAGGAGCCAGATGGGCCACCTGGGCCTGGCCAAAAGGGACCAGATGGGCCAGCCAAAAGGGGCCAGATGGGCCACCTGGGCCTGGCCAAAAGGGGCCAACTAGAACCAGTGGCCCCTATGGACACATTCAAGGTGTGAATGTGCCACTGGGCCCCCTTGCAAGCCCCCCATTGCACCCAAGGCCCAGGAAAAATGTGCAAGGGACACATCTTGGCCTAAAGGGCCCCGGGAAATGCCACAGATGCATATCAGGCCCCAAGTCCCCCGTCTAAGCCCCCTACACACCCAAAGTGCCCCCCCCAAACCCCCCGCAAGGGCTGATATTCCCCTTTCTCATATTCTCACTGCAAAAGGTACTTAATTCCAGGAGCAGCAGCTGACATCTGTTTTACTTTGCAATCCAACCAACAGCAACAACCGTTTTCTCCTCCTCCATCAAACTTTAGACGTATTTCCACGCAACAACAGTGTCTGGTAGTCATGAACAATCACGTAAGTTCTGTTTCCTCATAAGATGTATGACAATAAACCTCCTGCTTACCACTTTCCACCCCAAAACACTGCAAATCAGGTTTGGACTTCTGGCAAAAATGCACTGAGCTTGCTCAGCATCCCGCATGCAGTCCCAAGGAATACAAGTATCTGGAAGTTCTCGCCAACAAAATAAAAGCCAAATACGAGCAGTCAGACAATGAGGGTCATGAGTCCTCAACTCGCCCAGCTCCAACAAACACGTTTGACCCCCAGCTAGCCAAACCATCCTACATTCCACTCCTAACGTCAACCAAACCACCTCCTAACCTCAACCGATTCATTCCTTGGTTTCCTGATCTTCCCAAAGACCTCCCACCACCTCAAACAACCGCTCCACAACTGTCAGATTTTCTCTCAGAAAACAATGCGGCACCAACACTTCATCACACACCAGAACCCACTCGAATTAACAACATACCAGCTCAATGGGACAACAAACCCGCTCCATTTGACAACGGCTTGCCCAACGTTATGAACCCGGAATATGGCCCCATCCACCCAATAAGATCACCCAGGCGCAACAGCAAAGGCAAAAGCACCTTTCTCACCACCTCTAATGAGGCGTACCTTGATGGTATAACTACCGCCATGGAATCCCAAATGCCAAACGAGCCTTGCATAACTTATCTCAAACCCGTGATGACAATATAAACGACCCGGATGCCAAGGGGGAAACCGACCCTGAAGAATTGGGAATCAAACCTCCAGCCTCACAAGTCTCTTTGCCGTACAACCATCGTGCAGCCCCACACCCACCATTCCACTATCGTTGAAAGTCACCCACGCCGGGCTCGCTACCGCTATCCAACTGCAATATTTGTTGATCCTACATCCAATGATCCTACATCCAAAAAAATCCCGGCATCACACCCCAAGTCCAGACAATCCTCCCTCATGTGGTGGAAGCCCAGTCCCTCAACAGGGCTCCTCTACCTCTCATCAACAGATTGTGCGTATCGACCCAAGGAAACCGGCCCAAACTTCCCAAGCCACCTATTCACTCCTCACCCAACTGTCCTAACGGCCAAACACTTGAAAGGCATGAAGTTCTCCCGCACCGCACCACTAGTGCAGTGGACAGTTCCAGTTCATTGCCCAGCTCCAGTTCAAACCCCAGCAAGAGGTCAACAGGCCCTCCTCGCCCTGCAAGGTCCACACGGGATGCATGTGAGTCATCCCCCTCTCCTCTAAACATTAAACACTTCTCAAACTCATGTCTGTCTGTCTGTTGCAGCTGTGGAACTATTTTTTACCAGGCCCACTGCTTCCAAGATCAGTGGTAGAAAAACTTGAACAACGATTTGGCGTGTGGCATTGCATGGTCCATCACATCAGCTGAGAAGATGATAAAGAACATCGCCTATGTCCTCAATCACCTCCCCCATATTCTCTCTCGTCATGGCCCAATGGACCACAATTTCAAGGAAAAGAGTGTGGCGGGACGTTACAATAACTCTGGCTGCTTGCAAATCAGGTAATTCTCCTAGTTACTATCCATTTATTTAAAAATGACACTGACCAATTTTTGTGGTGCGGTTTAAGAAAAAATCCTCCACCCTGCTACTTCAATGTCTCTGATCACTCATGACATGATCAACATGGATCAGATTGAAGTTGTCCGGGCCAACAAAAGCAAGACGATAACCAACCAAACTCAGGTACACACACTGGCCTCAAACATGGCATCATTCATCTCTCCTCCTGACACAGAATACCTCCGACTCAAATCTGCTTTACATCAATGCTGGGCTTTTTGTCATCTCGAACAGCAGGGCGCCCAATGGGAACCCCTTCCACTAGATACAACAAAGGTCCACTCTGCTCACTGGGGCTTCCAACGAACCTACGAGAACCTGGGGACATTCGATGCCAATTCACCAAACCTTGGCGGCCTCATGCTTGTGTCACAGCACCTGGTGGGGGCAATGTCAGCTCTGGCGTATATCTGCAGCTTATCCGACTTTACCCGGCCACGTCCCAAAGCATACAAGGACAGATGAGTGTCCACAAGGAATACACCCTCTCAGATCCAGATGCTAGATGGTCTGCTTGTTTTGGTCCAACATCAGTCTTCACATTCAACAGACAGACTGCCAGCAATGCCAACGCTTCAGCCTTGCTAGAATTTGGGGCCAAAGTCCTTAAACAAAAAGGTGGATGGTGGTATTACTCTCCCAATGCCCCACCAAACTTTAGACAATCTTCGTATATATTTTCTGGACTTCTTGTGTGCTATGGGCTTCGATAAGATTGGTGAGAATGGACTCCCCCAAGTGGATTGGGAAAGAACCTACAAAGAATTTCACCACTACTTTGCTACTCACCACCTACTCCACATTTTTCTCAGATATAGAAATAGCTTTGTCCAACTATCACTTCTGACTTGTATGGTATTTAACTCCTATCCTGTGTCTCCAGCTCTACATGTTGCATGTTCTATTGATCACTTCCATCCAAATGATACATTATTTGCCTTGTGGTTTATCTATTTCCTACATTATAGGTGTCAGTCTTGGTGTGCAACTAAAACTTATTATTATACATATGATATGATACTAATAACTGAAAATTGTATTAATGATCAGTTAAAACGTATGATTACCTAACTTTATGCTTATATACTCATATACATATGCTTAACCCCAATTTCCAGTCACGGAAATGAGGTGTTGTGTAAATAGGGGAGATAGTATAAATACAATGTGTTTTACTCAAACCCCGTGCACCGCAGTCCGCATACCTTGAAGTTCAACCCGTGTGACTGAAAGCCCGCGCCAAAGTTGGAATATAAGCCCCCGCGCAAGCATCAGGCCCCTTACAGGCTCTCAGCTTGGCACACGGACTGCAAAGTCATCCAAGGTACACCCAAAGTAACAAAAACACGCCCAATTAACTTCATTACACAAGTTACACATGTAATGAAGATTAATGGGGACTAAATAACATGATTATACCAGATTGTATTATTATTTAGACATATAAATAAAATTATATTGACTGAACAAACAGTACAAATCAATACTGTGGCTTATTATAAAATACAAATAAGCCACTAGTATTATCTATAAAAAACCAGTACTAATGTACTGCAGACTGTAAGTCAACATAAATAAATAAATAAACTAACAAAATCAATTGTGACGTGGATCCAAGCAGGGGCTGCTGACGCATCACCAAGAAAGCAAAAATGGCCAAAATGTGTCCAAATATCCCACAAGTTGGCCAATAATACCTACAGGGTCCCCCAGGGGAACTCAAGACTATGTAAGGAGGTCTTCAACCGCCCCCAACCCCCCAAATAAAGCTCCTCATGCTTTTTATACCCACCAACAACCTACCATTTCCATACTCAGACTACAACCACTATTTATACGATATACAACTTTTTAAAACAGTATGGTAAGCTTATTAGTAGTTATTAGCATGTCTTCCCCAACAACTCTACAGTGACCATCCAGCTCCACCATCCCACCCATCAAAGCGCCCAAAAACTGTCTAGTTTCCCCCTGAATATCCCCAAGATCCCTCCAGGTTATTACTAGTAAGTAATAACCCCTTTTCAGGGAGATATTCCCCACTTTCCCTTTCCTGGTATTAAGCCACCCCTGTGTCAACAGGCCCGTGTTCCAGGTATTAAATCCTCAGCAATTATTGCAAGCCTGAGAGAGATTTAAACCACCCTGATTTATCAGGCCCCTATTATATTAAATTTATTTAATATAATTATTACCTTATTTTTCCTATTTTTCCTCTAAAGTTTACGTCACCCTTCCCCCGTTTATTTGGGAATTTTACCTTAAAACCTTACCCAGAGTAATATCACTCTTTCCTTGTATCCTTGCACCACTTGTAGCTCGAAAGACTTGTCGTTGGCATCAAGGAGGCTGACAATATTCAGGAGTAATGTTGACAGCCATTACTCTACTTTGATTTATGGAAACAAATTTAATATAGTAATAACAAATCAGAGGGGGTGTTACATTGGCTGCAAGTTTTGGAGTATAAGAAGTGTGGCTGGTTCAATGATGCTCAACCAACCACAGCAGCTTGGCTCTTTGGAAATGATCTAGATATGGACGGTGGAGGGAAAGGTACTAGGCCACGCTTGACTATAACATGTATCCAGTGATTCCCGTTAATTAGTGCAAGGTAGATTGGGCTGCTGGTTTGGGGTCAGGTGCCAACAGTTGAAGGGAGAAACGTCATGCAGCCAGCTGCTCGGTCGTTTGTGAGGAACACCACTGGCCTATTGTATGCATTAGCCAGAATAGGACCACCATCAAAGCCTGCCCATCCACTTGAAGTGGGCACTGGTCCCTTGGGATTCTCCACGCAAATGCTGTCGTAGGTCTTCTCGAACATTCTGGTCCACCTAGCTTCCTCGTCCAAAATTGCCCTGTTGATGTCCAGCTGTGTTTTTACATGTCCAATCGCACTTGATACCACCCATTGTCTCTAGCATACGGGCCCTTGGGTTTTTCAGCAGCCCAATGCATGTGCCACACAAGAATACCCACAGTTGCCATCACCTTTGGGGTTATAACTTGATTGACATACTTAATGACCCAGGAGGTAACTCCTCAACCTGGGGGAGCTGAGGGGCAAATTCAGCATGCACAAGCTGTGAGTAAATTGCTTTGCTCTCATGAGTAATCATAAGAACTTCCACTATGTTCACTACTGATTTATCAGACATAACCTCTTTAGAGGCTTGAGCCAGTGTCCCTAAGGTGGGAACCACTTTTTACAACCATACTTTCATCCTGAATTCAACCAGAAAAGCCAATCAGTTATAATGTTGACTCATTTGAATGGGCTCATCCTAACCCTTGAATTTACCTCCAAAGTGGGTGGCCTGGGGGGTCATTGGCCTGATAATCACCTTCCGTATGGGACATAGGAATAGCATCCTGATTTGCAAAAATACAACAGAACAATTAGGCCAATCACTGTAGGAGAATCTTGTTGTTTGATTAAAGGGGCTTACCAGGGAAGTTGACATTGAAGTCCCGGCAAGAGGAATATCAATCGGATTGTCCTCTGCAAATTCACATGCATCTCCTTCAGACCCAAAGGGATCTCCATCACTGCCATCAGATTGATCAATGGATGAGTCTGGTACTCCACTAGATGACCCAGAATGACTGCCTTCTGCGGAGCTCCCTTTTTCCAAAGACATCTGACTCATTGCAGATGATACTGAGGGTGTTTCTTCCATACGGCGTGGGGACTTGGGCCGGTCGGAAGTGGGGGGGACTTGCTTTCCGCTTATGTGACGTGCGGCCTGGTTGGTAGTCTTTGTTGGCTGCATACGTAGATGGTAGCTGAGACTTTGGAGGTCGGCCTCGTGCTTGGCCACACACAGGGCTCTCATTGTCTTCTTCAGAAGATGTTGCGGGATCAGGAGCCTTTCTTGGTCGGCCTCGGGGTTTTGGGGCGGTCAGTCTGGCCAAGGTGGGCAGCTCATCAGGGTCTTCCATTGATGAGCTGCTATCTTGTTGCAACTCGTCTGTCCTTCTCCGGCCGCGCTTGATTCTGACTGGTCTTGCGCGCTGTTTCCCTTGGCTGTCTGTGGCCTTTTCAATCTGAGACTCCACGATTTCTGCCTGAGTAGGATCTCGGGTTTGCACACGGCGGCTTCCATTCTTCTTCTTCCAAGGTTGATTTGGTTTGGATTTTTGTCTGATGGGGTCTGGCTCAATCAGTGGGACCACATGTGTGTTTGCAAAAAACTCGACGGAACTTCTTCATCAGTGCCGGCAAAGCTGTGGAGGGGTGAGATTCAAGATCTCTGCTTTAGCGCCTCAAAATCATGTCAAAGTTATACGGCTCCTCATCAAGGTTCTGTAATTTAAGCAAGGTCAAACAGGATTAGCCAATGGGTTATGGAGGAGGGGGAAGATATTTATACACTGACTGGTCCATCAGGGTTGTAACACAATTGCCACTGGGGATGAAAAGTCCGCTGGTTCCACATCACCCTTCTCTTCAAGCAACTTTTCAATCAAGTTGTGCACATGGGACCCCCATTGCCGCATTGAAGTTCCCCGTACACTGCCTGACCGGATCATCACTTTTGGCCTTCTCATTTTCAAGTACTTATTGTACTCTCCGATTGCCAATTTGAGGGCATGGGTTGAGATCTTGGTGTGAAGCGGCTTGAAAAACATTTGGGAGTCCGGATAGCCCTTTGATCCTTTCATGCCAATGTTGACCTGTGCTTTGTCCAGTTGCCGGTCCACAGCTGATGAAATGGTCAGGAGGAACGAGCGTAGCAAAGTCGATCTTGCCAGATGTCACGTATGTTTTGAGCCAGCTATGAGTGATTCACCTCTAGATGACGTCAGATTCCCCAAGTGCGGGGTTTTCCAGCCCCATTCAGCCATGAATTGTTTGCGACAGGGGCAGAAACATGGTTCTGAAGGTATTCCAGAACGTTTGCTCGTTCCCTGAGGTCCACCTGAAGCTTTCCCCAAGCTGTGTCGAATGAGGGTTCGTCCGGTGCGTATGTAACCTCGTGCCATAGCTTCATGAATTCGTCCATTTGTCTGCCTTGGATGCAAAAAGCCTGTTTGCAGTTGGTGGACAATGTTCCAATCAATGTGCCAGGCGCATAGGTTGGAGGTTGCATTTGGGCGTGCTCCGCATTTGCATTTCGGAGAGCCACCTCTTTGTCCGTCACAAAGACCTTGGAGGAGCTCTCTGGTTCCCCATACCGACCTGCAAGAATGATAGGTGGTATTGTAGAATTACCATCAGATTATCACCATCTCATACTAAAAAAGACAATCAAACCCACTCACTTCAAATTCTTTCAGAGCCCAAGAGTATGCCGCATTTTCTCATTCCTCATGAGACAAATCCAATTGAGAAACGAGTTGTTCGTGCAGGTCTGGCCAACAACATGCAGTAAGGGGTACTTGCAGAGGTTGGTCTTGTAGGTGCAGTCAATATTAACCACATGATGGAACTTGCGAGCAATAGTAACATGATCCAGGGTGCGCAAACCATAGGTAGAGGAGCTTTCCGTCATCTCGTAAACTCATCGTGACCCAGTTGGAGCCTTTGTGTCAGCTTGCTACTATGACAGAGCAACCTGTCACAAGTTTCCTACAAAAATTATTATAAAAAAATATGTAATATCAAATAATAGTTAGAATATTATTTGATATTCTGAATCTACACTAAAATTAACTGGGTACCTCACTCACCAGGTACCCCTAATTCTCACTCCTTCACTATGTAAATTTAAGCATACAAGACTTAGCAAGTACCTTTATAAAAAGGCACTTGCATCAATTAAAATGCTTATATATGTTAAATACATATGCTTAAACCCCATTCCAGTCACAGAAATGGAGGTGTTATGTAAATTAGGGGAGGGATAGTGTAATACACCGTGTTTTACTCAAACCCGCGTTACCGCAGTCCGCAGAGCTTGAAGTTCAAACGCGTGACTGAAAGCCCGCACCAAAGTTGGGATATAAGCCCCCGCGCAAGCCTTAAACCCCTTACAGGCTTCAGCTAGCCCGCGGACTCCACAGTCACTCAGGTACACCCAAATCAGTAAAAACACGCCCCAGTGACCTCATTACATATGTTACCTATGCAATAAAGGTTACTGGGGATTAAATAATTAATTATATTAGAGTGTATTATTATTTATACATATAAATAAAAACATACTGACTGAAAAAAAAAACAGTATAAACAATTACTGTGCTTATTATAAATACAAATAAGCCACTAGTATTAAATCTAAACTAACAGTACTGATGTACACCAGACTGTTAGACAATATAAATATGTACATACATTAATAAAATCAATGGTGACATGTATTCAAAGCAGAGGCTGCTGTGAAGCGTCACCAAGAAAGCAAAACTGCCAAAAGGGTCCAAAGATCCCACAAGTTGGCCAATTAATACCTACAGGGTCCCCAGGGGGAACCCAAGACTATTTAAGGAGCTCTTCAACCCGCCCAAAGAAGGCTCCTCATGCTTCCCATACCCAACTAACACCCTTACCCACTTCTTATTAGATATATACATCTTTATAACACAGTCTGGTAAGCTTCTTAGTAGTTATTCTTTAGCCCTGTCTTCCCCAACAACTTCACAGTGCCCATCAAGCTCCACCATCCATCCATTCCAAGCGCTTCAAACTGTCCAGTTTCACCCAGAATATCCCCAAGATCTCTCAAGGTTTATTACTAGTAAGTAATAACCCTTTTCTTGAAGATATTCCCCCATTTCCATTCCTGGATTAAACCACCCTGTTCCAAACAGGCCCCAGTGTTCCAGGTTACCTAAACTCTGCA